>OY796880.1:14622249-15131544 GCA_963680785.1 Diplosoma virens
ACTAATGTGGAACTTAGTATGACTTCCCATCAAGCCAAGTGGGACATTCACTTCTTATTTTGACTAAAAGTGATAATGTTAGGCAGTGGCTAGACTACTTCGCTTTAGTTCAATTAATTAATGAACACTTTCAGGGAGCTGATAGAAAAAGTATACTGGTATTTTAGTCATTTACTACTTTAGTCAGTGTTTGGAGAACCGAGAATGCAGTTAGTTTATACGTAGAGGGTTTAGTAGATTTAGTAAATTTGTACAACTTGGAATTAGCAAACTTTTTAAGGGTTATTGGTGACAGAGCCTTGGAGCTTCGTGGTTAGTCTAAAATAGGGGAGAGGGGGGCACCCCGGGACTCAGGGCACAGTAGGACAAAGCATTTTTTAAAAATTCTAGAAAACATAGAATCAAAATTCTTTGTGTTATAATTAGTCGCCAAGCAGCCTTTCTGCTAACATAAATTTTACTTCGATATCATTTACTAAAAAAAAAAAATTTGAAATTTTTGTTTTTTAGGACTAGTTAGTATTTTTGCAGGCAGTTTTAGCGAATCATATTGTATTTGTCGGGGTAGTTTAAATGAGTCAAGTTTGGGTGTGTATTATACTATTGTTAATATGCTTCATTTAAAACTGGTTGATTTGTAATTTGTGTGTAGGTTAAAAAAAAACATTTAATTTTTGTTTAGTGGTGGGGTTGAGGCACAATGGGACATGCAATGTGGGGCACAATGGGACAGTGTCCTATTGTACCCCATCAATAAAATTATTATTGTATTAAAGTGCATTGTTGTATAAACTAGTAATAGAGGTAAACTAAAATAATAATAAATGCACATCTTGTATAAGTCATGAAAGAAACCTATTTTCTTTATCAAATAGTCAACTAAACATCAAAGTTAATTGCATCTGGCTATATTAAAAAATATAAGTTTTCAAACTGAAGCAAACCAGGTTTAATAATCAGAAATACTTGATTTTATGATGTAATAAAACATTTTGTAAAATACACAAATACTTCGAACGATAACCCTGCCTTGTTGATACTTGATAACCATGAATCTCACTTATCAATTCCTGTCATCGATTATGTGAAAGAACATGGTATTACGTTGCTGACCATTCATCCTTACTGTAGCCATAAGCTGCAGCCTCTTAATGTTTCTATTTATGAACCTTTTAAATCATACTATCATGCAGCTATGATTTCTCGACTTCAACAAAAACCAGGAGTGCCCCTTACAATATACGATGTTGCTGCATTGGTTAAAGTAGCACACGAAAAAGCCATGACCTCGACCAATATTATTGCAGGCTTCAAAAAAACCGGAATAGTTTCTCTTGATGAGCATGTATTTCAAGAATATGATTTTGCACCAACTTTAGTCACTGACTGGTCTTTGAAAAATGAATGTAAAATTGCTAATGATAAAAATACAACAGAACAAGAAAGTGCAGCAATTCATGTCCAATAAACACAGCAAAATAAAGATAGCTTCTTTTCTCCTCAACAACTGCTTGGTTACCCCAAAGCAAAAAAAAGAAAAAAAGAAACGCCAAAATAGAAGAAGAAAAAACAGTATGATATTGACAGATACACCTCAAAAGAAAATCTTTAATAGCTACCAAAATATAAGAAAAGTAAGCAAACCGCCAACCAAGAAGGTTAAGAATGCAAGGAGACATTTGTATAGCAATAGATTTTTTTAGCAATAGTATAGCAAATTGTATAGCAATAGCAATAGATAAAAAAATTTTTTTTAGATTAATTTCTAACTTTATGCAAATGACATTTTAATGAAATTTTGACTTAAAATGATAGGGAAAGAGGTAATGAATTTATGTACAAAATTTTAAAGCAGTAGCATCTTTAATTTAGCCGTGACGGAAAAAAATGTTTTTTTCGTCCCATTGTGCCCCCCTCTCCCCTACAGAATAGCTTAGTGAGCCTACATTGCTAAAACTTATTTTTGATATTTCAATTTTTAGGAAAATGTCTCAGTGCAAACGCTTATGCTCTGCTGATACAGGCAATTTAAGTATAAAGCAGTTTTTCACTAGTAAACAAAGAACAGCAATAACTGTTGAGCCTCCTAACCAGGAAAGTGCATCTTCAAGCAACACTGTAAGTTTGCAAAATGACTGTACTGCTGAAAATTATGAAGAGGAACAGGACCAGGAACATGCTGTTACATCATTACCGACAGTTTCAACTAAAAGACAGTCAGTACCTTCCAACAAAACTTTTCAATCATGGATTAAACTGAAAGGATTTGACGAAAGCCTTGGAATGAATGTATTCACCCTGCATGCTGATGGAGGGGTAGTATGTTTGTTATGCTCTAAACATCCAATCGCTGCCGCTACTAGCCGAGGAAAAACTGCTGATATTTACAGCAAAATACCTGCCAGGCCTCAACGCCCATCCCGGCTGGATAAACATCTTAGCTCTGATCAACATCTGCAAGCAGTTAGATTAGAAAAAAACCAACGTTCTTCAACATTTCATGCTACTTACCAAGATCGCATAGCAAATAAACTTAATACAGTGGCAGAATGCGTACATTTAATTTACTGGGTTTTAAAAGAGGAAGTGGCAAATAGAAAAGTTGCTTCTTTGCAAACTCTGGTGAATCGCATTGGTAATAATGACCGGCTTCGTGACCTGCGACATACTAGTTCCACTGCAGTAAGTGAATTCATTTTACTCATTTCCGACCATTTAAGTGATCGCATTGTGTCTGCAGTCAAGCAAAGCCCATGTTGGGCCACTTTGGTTGACGACACAACTGATATTACAACTTTGCAGCAATATATTACATTTGTTCAATATATTAATGCAAGAGGAGGCCAATCAACAGCGTTTTTGGATATTCGCCAGATTGGCACTGGTGGGGCAACAGCTGCCAACTTATTTCGACTTTGGAATGAAGTTGCCAGTGACTACACTCTTGATGTTAATAAACATGTCGCTCTTGCATGCGATGGGGCTGCTGCAATGATAGGTTGCCGAAACTCCCTGTCTCAAAAATTGACCGAACAAAATCCGATTACTTACACAGTGCACTGCTATGCGCATCGCTTAGCACTGGCTTGTACGGACACAGTTAAAGAGCTTTCACATATTCGTGATTGTGAACGTGGTTTAGTTCAAACATGGAGATATTTTTCCATGTCACCTATCAAAACAGCCAAATTAAAAGAAGTTCAAGCTTCAAATGTTGAATCCCCAAATGTGCCTAGGAGAAAATTGGTTAAAGCTTGTCGTACTCGTTGGCTATCGCATGGTGAAGCTGTATTTGCATTGAAAACAGAATTCTCTTCTGTGTGCGCCACACTTCATTATTTTGCTACTGAAAAGAAGGATTGCACTGTGATAGGTATTCTTCAATTAATTTGCACAAAACGTTTTCTTATCTCTCTGCATCTACTGAATGCTGCTTTAGAGCATCTCAACAAACTATCAATGATCTTTCAAAAAGGCAGCTTCAACTTTTCTCACACACAATCAGCACTGACAATATGCAAAAATGAGATCAGAAACCTTACTGATTCGAATCGTGTTGTAAACAGTTTGAAACTTGACTGGAATAAAATTGCAAAACTTTTACCAAATTCTCAAAACGAATTGCTTGAGGAAGACATTGAGCTGATCCAAAGTACCACAAAAACCTATTGTGAGGCACTGATCCACAACCTTGATGATTGTTTTCCCGAACCTGAAGTACTTTTTGCTTTTCGAATCTTTGACGTAAAAGAGATACCCTTAGATGCTCATAAACGTCAACTTTATGGGAATCATGATCTACAGTTGCTGATCAGTCGATTTCGTGTTACCGGTACTTCTGCTGAACAAGTTTTAAAGGTCCAAAACGATTATCAGACTTTGAAAGATAGAATGGTAATGCCAGAATTTGAGTTTTGCAAAGATGCTGGTGAAGTGTGCAGCAAAATAGCTCGAGATCAAATATTTCAAGAAATGTTTCCAGAGCTTCATTGGCTTTGCTGCATAGCATTGTCAATTCCCTTAGCAACTGCTTGGCCAGAACGAGGCTTTTCTACTCTTTGTCGGGTCAAAAACAAACAACGTAATAGACTGCTAGGTGCTACCCTAAACGCACTAATGAACGTTTCAATTAATGGCCCACCACAACTCACTGACGAGAATGCAAAAGCGGTCGCTGAAAAGTGGCAAAATACAAAAAAACGAAGGCAGGTGACAGAACGAGCGTTAAAGATGATGGAATTCGAAGATTTGGCAGTTGATGATGATGATGGCCTCATGGAATCGATTCCATTTGATGAGTTTGAAACTGAAAAGTTTTTATTATGAACTCTAATGTTTGCTAACAATAAATGTTTTTGAAACAGTTGTTGACCGCAGTTTCATTTATAAATTTAGGTAAAAAATTTGCGGTCTTTCAAATTGTATATCGGTTTCTCAAGCCTAACCTTAAAAAAACACTGATCTAGCTTACTGCAAAGATGACAGGTTTGAAGTTTTACCGGCGTACGAAGTTATGACGTCATAATGAGCATTTTACTACAGTAGAATTTGCCTAAGTCGACTTCGGCTAAGTCGCCAGTTCGTCTAAGTCGCCACATATCGCTTGGTCCCGGCTGAGAGCCTATTGTTTTCTGTTTTATCAAGTTCGGCTAAGTTGTCTTCGCCTAACTCGTCAATTCGCCTAACTCGCCACTGTTTTTGCTCACCATGAGCAAAAAAATTTGCCTAAGTTGTCAGACCTATAAAAACTTTGCCAGCGTGATTATATTCCAAACTTTTAGTCTGCTACCACTACACTACAGTTGTTTCGCCTATCTGTTTACGATCCTACTGATGTAACACAACCCCACTGTGCGTCACAAACTTCCTTCATAACCCCATTATTTCATCACTTTAGATTGTTTTTACCAGGTTTAGTTTCCGTTCAGTTAGCCATCTTATTGCCATGTGAAGCAGCCTGGCTATGACAGTTAGAAAAGCTATCAGCTTATTTGCAATAAATTACAGTACTTAGTGACTAGGGAATGGGCAAAAAATAAGGTTACAGCAGAGAATAGATTAATAAGAAGACAGAAAGAGCACAGAGCAAGAAGAATAAGCGCATAGAGTAGATTGTACTGTACTGTGTAAAGAAACAAATGTTCTTTAACGGCATTCTCGCCACTGCCAATAAATAAAGCTTTTTATAGCGCAATTTTTTCTGCACAGTGCTGTGTTTTAATCGTTTAGTGTTGTTGATAATGTCGAGGAAAAATCTTAAGCTCAAAACTTTAACTTTGCAAGAAAAGTATGAAATCGTAGCAATGCACAAAAGCGGGAAGATTACGAACAAGGCACAGTTTGCTATGGAACACAACATCCCACGATCAACGTTGAGTTCCATCATCAAAGTGTCAGAAAAAATTATTTCTGACTACGAAGATGGAAAGAACAGTAAATCAAAAAGAAAGAGGAAGCACAATTTTGAAGACGTGGATGAGCCATTGTTGAAGTGGTTTAGAGCTGCCAGAGACAAGAAATTACCAATTAGTGGAGATAACTTGCGGCTGAAAGCTCAACAGTTTGCTGAAGCATGTGGTTATGAAAATCCGAAGACACTAGACACTAATTGGATCAACAGGTGGAAATTTAGGAATGAAATAGTCTGTAAGAAACTGCATGGAGAAGCCGAATCTGTAAACCAACAAGCTGTGGACAACTGGCAAAACAGCAGACTTCTTGAAATTCTGAAAGAATTCGCACCTGAAAACATTTTCAACACAGATGAAACTGGCCTTTTTTTCAAGTGTCTTCCTGACAGAACACATGTGCTAAAACATGAAAACTGTGCTGGTGGAAAAATGTCCAAAGAAAGACTGACTGTACTTGTCTCTGCAAGTATGATGGGAGAAAAACTTCCACTTCTTGTAATCGGAAAATCTGCAAAGCCACGTTGTTTCAAAGGAGTAAAAAGACTTCCACTTGAGTATAAATCCAACTCCAAAGCTTGGATGACCTGCAGTATTTTTACATCTTGGCTGAGAAAACTGGATAGTCTGATGCAAAACAGCAACCGAAAAATTGCCTTGGTTTTGGACAATTGCACTGCTCATCCAAATGTAAATGGCTTGGCTAATGTCAAACTGATATTTCTACCTCCAAACACTACAGCAAAAACGCAGCCTATGGATGCTGGTGTCATTCGCTGTCTGAAAGCCCATTACAGAAGCAATTTAGCAAAAGAACGATTGGTTGCGTGGGAAGAAAATATTGAAGATTTTAAAATTGACATCCTGACTGCCATGAACTTTCTGAGTTAAGCCTGGAGTGCTGTTTCTTTTGTCACCATCCAGAACTGTTTTAGGAAGGTAAACTTCAAGCTGAGTGATACTGAAAGAGTTGAAGAAAGTACAGAAAAAAGTGATGCAGAAGCAGAAAGAATTTGGGAAATGCTGCAAGCTGCTGAGCTTGTTCCTGCCTCAGTATGCTTTTCGCAGTACACAGACGCTGACGAAAATTTGATAAACAGAGAGACCATTACAGAAGAAAGCATTTTGAGTTAAATCAAAGAGAAAACATGTGATACAATCGAAGAAATAGACAAAGAAGATGATGATGAAGAAGAAGAAGATTTAGTGCCACCTCCATCCATAAAAGAAGCTCTTAATATGGCAAAGAAGCTGCAACATTTTATGATGTGTCAAGAAGACGGGGGAGAATCATATGGTGCATTGACCAAAATCCATTCGTACATAGTGGACAAGTCCTTGGCAAATGCAAAACAGTCGAAAATCTCGGATTTCTTTAAGACTGCATCTTGAGTGTTTAAATAAATATTATGTTGTTGTACAGCAATCCAAACAGTCCTTTCTGTTTGTGTTCTTTATTTCTCAAATATTCAGCTTCTGCAGAAACAAAGGGATTTAAAGTCTGTGTAGGCTTAAGCATATTAATCTGTTGTTTGCCTAAGTCGCCAGTTCGCCTAAGTCGCCACTTTTTCTGTTCCCCTTGAGGTGGCGACTTAGGCAAATTCTACTGTATATCAAAACAAATCTATTCTGGTCGGCACGCATAAACAGTTTTATTTTAACTATTTTTTTTTTAGTTCTAAAAGTTCGTTTCGTCTATAGGGCCATAGTTCCCTCTAAGCTGCGCAGTAACGAGAAAACCCCCGCGCAGTACTTTGTTTTGCCGTGCACTATATAAGTATTTAGCCAAGAACCCCATATGTTAAACAACCGTGATTCGAAAATTTAACCTTTGAAGTACCTTTTTTAATTTAAACATTCGAAATTAAGTTATTGTAAATTTAAATAGATAAATATTGGGCTAGAAACATCGCTAAATTTAACGCATTTAACAGCTTTAAATTAAAAATTTTGCTCTTACCAGCTGAACATTTACAATTGCGTTTTTAATTGCTTTTGTGACAGAACAAAACTTTTTTGCTGTCGCTTCAACGCTAGTGAAGGTAAATCATTTTTATTTATTTTCTCGCCAAATTGGCTTGCCGACAAATTTGCGCCGCAAAATTGTCGCGTACCCTATAAGTCAGCGTTAATAGGCAACAAAACCATTTTGTTTTCAATCTGGTTAACGGGGCACACAAATGTTTCTATAGTAAGTTTTGATACGTTGCAAACATTTAAGTCTAATGAATTACATGGGTAAAGAAAAAATGGCTCAACAGTACAAAATTTTTGATAAACAATAAACACTTGAGAAAACTTGTGCAAGATATTGATTGTTATGCCAATATCATTTCCAGCTTTTATACAGTTGTCTGGCATTGCCAGTGTAATTGTGAACTTTTGCAAAACTACCTTGCCAAACTGCTCACAAGATTCATATTTAAATGGTAGAGGCCCAAGAATATGAGGTCTTTTTAGATTTGGAAAAGAACCAATTTTTTTTATCTTATTTACATTAACTTGGATTCTGAATTTTTTATTAATCTCGAGACAATCTGTTGAAGTACATGGTTTGGCTTGCGTACAAGATGCTTTAATCTATTTAAGTAATTTTCATAAGGAAATGAAGAAAATTTATCTAATGGACCAAAAGTTTTTATATCATTTACCAAATGCACTAGGCCATGAATATTGTAAACAACAGAATTTGATCCAAATAGTTGTGAATAGTGATTAACAAAAGCAGTTAATAATTTTTGAGCAAACTCACACATGGTCATACATTGGTGTGGATCTGTTAAAATGCGAATATCAACAGAAAATAATAGAAAGTTTTTGTACAGTTCATCAGCAATTTTACCGCATAGAACAAAGAGGACCAGTATACAGGAGAAACTGTCTGAACTCTGTGGGTTTCCATCAACTGACATCTGCAATTGCTCTTGGTTTTCTGGCAAATTCCATTGGTATAGATTTTCTTAAAATTAGCAAGAAATCTGATATATTTTGTTGTACTTTTCTTCCAATTCTTACTTTCAGATATCCAAAGCAAAATAAACCTTTTTATGACACCAAGACACACAAGGTGCATATAGTCAATTGGAAATTGACTGACCATGCCAATAGATAATTCAAAAAATGGATTAGGTCCTCTGTGATAATCTTCATCAGACATGGCTTTAAAAGCACCGTCGGTTCAAAGAGTTGCATTAGTTTCCGGAAAGGTCATTTTTTTCCATCATGTACCCCACTCTGAATACACTTATCACAGCCCAAATAACCAGCACATGATTTTACTTGTTTTAAAAAAACTTGAGCTTGAGCATCACATACAACACAAGCGAGATTAACTAAATAATTTTTTGAGTGATAAACCATACCTGTTGTTTGCAATTTTCTCAAATCTTCTATGAATGGTTTCAGCTAAGTTACAGGATTGTTTTGTTTATATTGTCCTGCATATATTCCAATTGTGAATGGCAATGCTGAATTACTAGATTTTTGTATTAACCCAAATATTGGCCATAGTTGCATTGAACTGCTTTTAAATAGTGGAAGGCCATCAATATTTACTTGAAGATTAAGCTTATTTAGTTGTTGAAGTTTTGGATCACATGCTAAACATTGTTCAACACAATGCTTTACACCAAAATGGTAATAATGTCCCCTAGCAAGTTCAGTAATACCAAAAAGTTGAGAAGATTTAAAGCAAGGTTTGAGGATCTTTTGGTATACATGGATGAAGCTTCTTTAAAATACACAGCAATTTAGCTAATGAGATATGAGTAATGTTGCATTCTATAGCCAATACTTTTAAACTTAATAACAAATATGCTTTACTATCATTTAAAGTGCTATCATCAGCTTTTTAGCTGCTAGAAGAACTTTTATCAAAATGCTCAAGAGTGGCATTATCAGTACAAGATAAAAAAGGCACATCATCAACACCAACAGCACCATCATCAGACAATGAATTATTAAAGAAAGTTGAATATTTTGATTGCATATGTTCAACAAATTTTGTTTCACTATTTACTGATATAACTCAAGTTTCATTCTTTCCAACTGTTTATTAACTTTACGACGTTTTGTCCAGTATGACATGATGATTAGGAATTGAGCTATTACACACCAGTAACAATGTAAAATGTTATAATATGCAATTTACAATACTTCAAACAAGACAAATAAACATAAATGTTATTATTTTAAAACTATAAAAGCTTTCAGATTAAAACAATTTTACTGCCAATTGAATACAAGAGAGCTGGTCTCAATTTTTGATTATCACTTTTGCATATGGCAGGTTTTGAACAGCTTTATATAAACAGTAGGTTTAGAATTAGTTTTATAGTAAACAAGGTCAATTATTGCACTGATTCTTATTCAAATAGTATATAAACATAATGTTAAAACTTTGACTTTACCTGGTTGCACTACAAAAAAATGCTATCAAAAAAAAAAAATTATTTTCTAAAATTAAAAGTTGAAGCTTTTAAAACTTCACTACAGCTAAGCACGAAAATATCAGGCATTCCCGCCGGAGAAACGTCACAAAGGAAACCAAATCAAACTTGAGAAAAATAACAAACCTAAGAGACTTACGTCTTACAAGAAATAAATTTAACACAGTCAAGGAAGAAAGTGCAAAAAAACAATTCAATTTTTAACATAGCCTACTCCTTTTTAAACACGTGCGTTATAGAATGTTCAAAGGCAATAGCCAAGCAACTAAGAAAAGAAAGGCAATGACGTCACAATAATGGCACAAACAAAATATTGGTGCAGACCAACCGTCTGGAACAATTACTGTCCATTGAAAGTTAACTTCAATAAGTTCTTTTACTATCGCCTGACAGTTGACTACTTGTACAATTGAACTGCAAGATAAGTTTTGTTTACATAGACCATTTGTTCTTTTTGAAAGTAGCGTAAGCATCCATTGCTGAACTACAGTCTGACCTGGCTGAATATACAAATAAATGCAATTTACCATGTATTCCTTTTAGAATAAAGAAAAGATTAAAAATTGGTAAATCAGTTTTCTCAAACTGAAAAAAAGTTAAAACCAATTCGAAACAAATGGTCAGCAGAATGTTGGCTCGATATCGGCTCGTTATTTTCTAAAGATTCTAAGATAAAAAGCAATTACCAAAAAATTTAATTTCGGTTGGTCTAAAGTGTAAGAATCTTTAAAATCTTATATGTTGAACAAAAACAAAAAAAACTACCTATTTTTTTTACCCAAACATTATAGTTTTGAAAAGCATGTACAGGCCCAATATAAGACCAATACTGGGATTCATTGACGCTTAAACACTTAAGAGATGAGAAAAAATAGTCAAAATTTTAATTTCAGTCGGCTTGCTGCCTTTAAAACATTAAATTTATCAAAAAATAAAAACATTCTATTTTTTTGCTTAAACGTCATAGTATCGAAAAACAGTACTGGTCCAATACAATACCTATACCGGGAAAACTATTCCGATACAGCCGATACCTGCCTTTACAAAGCCTATACTGGGCCAATAAGTGTATGTTTGCTGAGAACACGCCGCAAGTTTAAGCTGTGTATTCAAGAAACATTGGAAAAACGCTATGGAAGCTTGGCAAATGCCATTGGTTTAAAAAAAAAGAAATGAGTTTACAACAATACTTGGCAAAGCTTTTGGACGCCGGGCAAAAGCCAAGCATTTTAATAGACAAACTCAAAGTCTAAGAAAATGCAAGGCATGCTTTGCGACTGCCCTGCATTTGCCAAGCATTTTGCGTGTCGAAAATAGTTTTCAAATAAATACTCGGCAAAGCTTTTAAACGCCAGGCAAATACCAAGCATTTTAGTAGACAAATTTCAAAGTTTAAGAAAATACAAGGCACGTATTGCAATTGCCCGGCATTTGCCAGAAGTTTTGTACGTGGCAATCACACGGCCGTGCTTTTGCCGTGCTTTTTTTTTGACTGGGATGTTAAAGAAAACTAAAAAATTTTGCAGTTTTTCATAAGCAGAACATTTTTTTTGTCGACAGCGTGGTCGAGTGGTTGGAGCACGGTGCTTGTGATCAACATGGTCCGGGTTCAAAACCTAGTTGAGCCATTCCGTTGTGTCCTTGAGAAAAACACTTTACTGCACTTTCCCCTGCTTGGTGGTCATGGCAAGCAATAGAATTAGTACTAACACTATTTTTAAAAATAAGTGCCTCACCAAACACAAGCTTCACGGGACGTCACTGAATTTTTTAGAGAAATACGATTAAAATTTCGAACTACTTGCCAAAACCGCCAAGCAAGAAAAAGTGCCGTAAAGTGTCTTTCCCCAGGACACAAAAAAATGGCGTCGTTTCGATCATAATCACGGCGCTCTTAACCAGTTGACCACACTACCGACAAGAGGTTATGCCATCGACCTGTGAAACAAACAAACTGAACTGAACTATGAGGTTGTTTGTTAAATATCAAATACAGTACAGTATTTTGTATTGAAATGAAGTTGATAATAGCTAATTGCTTTACTTGATTAATATCGATAAGCTGAGACAGCGCCAGTGTTTTATAGCAGGTCGAGTTATAGGTAACTTGAATATTTCTATTTGATATTTAAAAATAATCGTAACTATTATTGCAATCCTAATAAAGTTTTGTAATAATAACCTAAATAAACCTAAATAAAAAACTTATTTTATACTCTTTACATGATTATGTAGTTGAAAACGAAGTCGTACAAAAAGGTCTTCACATAAATTCTTAATTGATTTTCCTTACTGATCTGAATCGTTCTAAATTGGCGCGCGTACCGCATTGGGCCCACGAATTACAGACTCCTGCTATAAAACTGTTAATCAACGATTTATGTGTCGCACCCGCCATCACTTTATTTCAAAACCACAGCTTTACGCGGGCCACCAAATATCAATTCGCAGGTCGTAGGTTGACCCCCTTGATTAAAGAATAAGATTGCTTTATAAGAATCCAAAATTTCGAATCGTTTTTTTTTTTTACTTTTTTTTGCTGCATGCACAAAAAATTCGTAGAAGATAATCAAAATCTATTATAAAATTCATAAAAGATGAGAAATACCAAAAAAAAACAAACAGAATTACGTATTACTTTAAGTAATAAAAATAATTAATCAATTAGCCTACTTCTTAGAAAAAATTGTAAATATGTGTTTTTTCTTCAACTTCAGCGCCTGCAGAAAAAAGACCGAAACAAGTAACCGATTCCAAAACCTAGATCAGCGTTTTCCATTTACGGGTATTATAGCATCAAAAAAATGTAGAGTTTACTGTTTAAAACAACCAATGGTATTGATGAACCATTACTTCTTTCAATTTTTGGGACCCATTGAAAAGACTGTTTTCTTGAGAACTCTTTCAGTCAACTCTCGTCAAAAAAAAAAAAAAACATCGTAGGCAAACGCGAACTGCATAAAAAATGTCGTTTATAATAGAATTTGAAGACATCGAAAATACTGCGTCTTTGATTGATTTGATATTGGAAGACATCGAAAATAAATGCCTCTGATTGGTTGAAGAAAAAGAGCTCGTGATTGATAGCGCGCTCACTTGCGCTGCAAGCGAGAAAACTTAAGTCCATACACGAACTCCTTTTGGCGACAAAGAGAGGGTTCAAGAGACTCTATGAAGGTGGCTTTGAGCGTTGCCAGATGAAAAGACAATCGTCCCACCGCCAAAATCGAAAACCAGTTAATATCGAATTTTTCGCACGAGTTATTGTTATTAAATTCTAACAAATGTTGACCAATAGCCAAATCCAAAATAAATACATTTTGAGTGTATTTACATAGACGTCTAGGGAGATCTTTTTAAGATTTCATTTAATTTATAACAAATTTCGGAACGTGTCGTCAAATTCCTT
Source organism: Diplosoma virens (assembly GCA_963680785.1). Classification (NCBI taxonomy): domain Eukaryota; kingdom Metazoa; phylum Chordata; class Ascidiacea; order Aplousobranchia; family Didemnidae; genus Diplosoma; species Diplosoma virens. The sequence goes on from OY796880.1 coordinate 14,635,515, forward strand.
CTTCTAGTCGTTGGGACGTTCTACCTACGTACACACTATTGCAGTGGCACGAGTATTTGTATACAATATCACTTCACTTATGAGCAGGTAAAACATCCTTTTGAAAAAAAGGTAACATATTTTGAAAAGATTTTGAAAAAAACGATATAATTGTTTCGGATAAGTGTCGGTAAGCTGTGGGACAATCGTCTTTTCATCTAGCAACGCTCGAAGCCACCTTCATAGAGTCTCTTGAACCATCTCTTTGCCGCCAGGAGGATTTTCGTGCATGGACTGAAGCTTTCTCGCTTGCAGCGCAAGAAAGAGCGCAACCAATCGCGTGCTCTCTTTATTCCACCAATCAAAGACGCCATTATTTTTGATGTCTTTAAATTCTACACAGACCACGTTTTTTTATGCAGTTCGTGTTTTGCCAACAATTTTTTCTTACGAGAGTTGGCCGAAAGAATCATTAATCTTAAAAAGAACAGTCTTTTTAAAGACTACCAGAAATTGAAATAGTTAATGGTTTCGTCAATACCATTGATTATTTTAAAATTCTTTAAAACCAAGAGTTTACTGTTAATTTTATAGTTAGTCACTATATTTCTAGGGTTGCTTTGATCACTGAATCCACACTGTGGCCCAATCCTTAAAATTTAGTGACCCCTTTATCTGTCCTTCCGAAATTTCAGGCAACGCAATGATTTGTTTTATTAAGTGCCATCTCATAACTTGTTATTAACTATTTTCTACTTTACTTCAGAGTATCGAACCGGACCCGAACCAAAACCGTAAACCCGTATTGACCTTTATTATTTTTTGAATTTGAACCGGGGCTGAACCCGAAAAAATAATGAAGCTGTAAAAATTAAATTTGCTGAACCTGAACTTGGATATTCTTTTAAATTTTTCTGGTTCGACGCAATAATTTCAATTTGAGTTTATTCATAGAAGAATCACAATTTTGTGTTTGAAGTTGCCACAATTTGTTTGGTCACTTACATGGCAAGCAGAGATATAATAAACAATTTTACAGGCGTTAAGTAAAAGCAAATATTGGTTATATGGGCTGAAAAAAAGAAAGCACTAGTTTAAGTACATAGCAGAGCTTTTAAGGGAGGATCGTACTCGGGTCCGGAAAGATGCTAGGTCGCGGGCTAAGTTTTTTGTAATCTGGCTCAAAACTAATGTTTACATTCTTTATGTGGAATTGCAACACGTGTTAGTTATATCACGCTTCCGTTACAGCTCAGTGTGCGACTTTTACATGCGATTGTTAATGACCTTTACATCAGATGCGTTAGAATTTATCACATGTTATTGATCATTATCAGCATTTTTCATTTATTTTTCAAATAAATTACAGAAAACAGTATTCCTTGTCAATGTTTCATAAAAGTATATAAAATGTCTAGTAACAACGTGTGGAGAACTAACCTTGAATTTTGATGCGTTGAAACACATAAAAGAACAATTTGATGTTCCATGAAAGGCAGAGGTGAACTCGAGACATGAAGCTTCGAGATCAAGATGAGAGGAGACTTTGGGGTAGCGAGATTGAGATGAGACACGAGACTTTACATAAGTTGTTGTAGGTCAGGAGTGGCCAACACGCGGCTCTTAGGTTCATATTTTTTTTTTTAGAGTGTATCCGCATTAGTTTATTTAACTAAATAATTTGTGAATAGTTTTTTCTCAAAATGGCGAGGAAAATACAAACAAACGAATGTATGTCGTTGAACACAGAACGTTTTTTTACAGAATCGGAGAGTTTGTTGTTGAACGTAATGGTAAAATATTTTGGTTTTTATGTCAAGTGTCATTAGCGCGTTTCAAAACGTCAAATCTTGAACGCTTTTTCAACAAATTTTCGAAAGGTAACAACAAACAAGAATTTTCGAAAGGGAGTAAACTTTGCAAACACAAGTTGTTCACTTTAAAAAGTCATGCAAAAAAACAGATACAGTTTTTTCGAATTTTTTTCCAAAAAAATGTAACTGTAAATTATTTTATTTTTGTTTATGGATTTGGTTGAATTCAGAGTTTATCTGTGAGAACATTGCACAAACACAATTGTTATTGTTCAATGTAAACGTTTTCACTACGAGCGGATAAATGAGTATTCTTTGTTTCTTTTGGTAATCTTCTTCTTTTGCTGGTAAATGAGCATTTTTTGCATCGGTAAACGCTTAAGCGCGGAAAGAAGTAAAAAAATGCAACAAACAAAGTATGAACTATTTCCAAGCTCATAGTGGAAACGAACCCTTACTCTGTTGTGAGTGACAACTGTGACATTTATTATAAACCTGGCCGAGCAAAGGTATGTGTGAATGTTGCACATCGGGAACGCTTGTGTGCCCATGTAAATAAAGTCGATTTCGTTTAAAGTCCCGATTGATAAAATCCCGAAAATTAAAATTCCGAATGTTCAGATCATTATGATCTGTAATGTTCAGCCAGCGATGACTTCTTTTCTGAGAAAAATCTTTGCAATGGGTCTTGTAATTCAAACACTCTAGTCAGCGATCTTACTTGGGATAACCATCTTCTCTCTGAGTACGAGAGAAGGCATCTGTGCTCTGCATTAATCTTCTCACAAAGCTGCCCAAATAGGCGCAAGTTAAGGGCGTGTGCTTTGATTTGGTTAATAACTGCAGCGATGTCAATCATTACGCTGTTAAATTCCGGTATCAGTTTTCGGCTTGCCAATATTCCCTGTGAATGACACTATCCGTAGTCCCTGTGAATGACTTGCCAGCATTTCCTGTGAATGACACACTCAGGCGCAACCTCCTTAATCCGAGCAGTTAAGTCAGAACAGTCGTCCGGTTATGGCAGCAGCTCCGTCTGTGCATATGCCGGCACAAAAGGACAATTTTAATTGTCCTGATATACTGATATAGCCATCTGATGACTTGAACAGTTCTGCTCCTGTCTTGTTGTTTGGAAAATATACTGCACATAGCAAATCTTTATGCACATCCTCCTGATAAATATATCGTACATAAACAAGTAGTAGTGCCTTGTTGTCAATATCTGTAGATTCGATAACCTGGAGTGCGTACCTTAGTGATGTATTAATCCTCTCCAACAATTGTGTCTCAATGTCTTCAGCTATTTCCCAATGCGTCTAGTTACAGTGCTAGCCGACAAAGGCACATGTTCTATCTTTTTAACAGCAGTCTCTCCTACAAGTTCACGGCAAAGGTCCTCAGTGGAAGGCAAAATCAATTTTTCGCCGATAGTGAATGGCTTTTTTGCCTCAGCGATTTGATTAGCAACTATATATGATGCTCTCAGTGCATTCTCGTTTATTGATGTGATAGCCCTCAGAAATTTTTTCTGTTCTTCATGTTCCCGTTTTTTTTTTCTTTTAAAACACTCCAGGGGCTTGTATTTTAATCCATGGTGCTTGGTGTTTAAGTGGCAAAACAGTTTTGAAGGTTTCATTGCCTCATAGTGGGGTTGGTATGTGGAATTACCAGTCACGGTAAATTCATATTTCAAGTAGGACTCGTGGTATAGTCTGTTAAAAGCTTTCTGTTTTTTTCATGTTAAAGGCTCTTCTGTCTCTTTACTGGGCCTTTTCCCCTTGGCCAGGAAACGTTCTAACGATGTCTATTTCATACTTATTTTTGCTAATTTGTGGGTTAAAATTCAACTGAAGTGCCTCTTCTACAAAACTTTAACCTCTTTAAATAACTGCAACCACTAACCTATAACACAATAAAACTATTACAAATAAATAATTGCTACAAATATCTCTACAACAACTGACAGCATCATGTTTTGCACATTTTCCAATCTACGAAATAAATGAAAAGAAATGTTCAAACCCGCCTTAAAACAAAAGAATAGTCGAGGATTTACTATTTGTTCATCTGTGACAAAATTAGATGAATTGCATACAAAACCTTTCAGAGAGTTCCTGTTATCCAATATGTTTATAATGTCACAAATAGGCATATAACATGATCATAAGAAAGAAACTTATAATAATTTGCTGAATAATAACGTGTAAGAGAATAAACTATGCAACAAAAGAAAACGGAAACAATTAAATATTTCTTGTGCAGTTCGTGCGGCCCGGCATCAACTGATCCGCGGACCGGGGGTTGGGGACCACTGCCGTAGGGGACCCAAAGAGTTATCGACCGATATCTTTATTATCCGATATCCAACTAAATAGAAATAAACCTGTAAATGATTTTTAGATTACTTTAAAAGCGTTATGATGTTAGAGTTAGTTACTCTTGAAATTCAAACCGTAAAGCAAGCACTGCGACGTGGTCGTTTATGCAATCGCAATGCAATAATAATAAAAAAAAAAGAATCGAGTAAGAGCACAACAGGAGCGAAGTGAAAAAAGTAAAAAAAGAAACAAAAAAACAAACAAAAAGCGAGTCTTTGTAAAGAGTCGGAAATTCCCAAAAAGTTAAATAGCAAAATCGCTTAAGTACGGTGATTTCTGTAAAATACTCATTGTACGTATAATCTCCAAAAAGTGATTACATCACAAAAGAGAATGCAGTCATAAATATGAACAACGGATTTGAATAAATTTTTAACCTTTAATTACAAGACTGCACTACAAATGGAATCGTTTGGGGGTTTCCCCTTCTTCATGAAATGAGTTTTGAATTGCTTCTTGTCGCACTTCAACAGTAAATTACAGTCAAAGTTAGTCATTTAGGTAACTTAGCCTTGCGTTGGTAGTGCAATAAAATTAAAAATGATAAAAATCAGAAAAACTAAGAAAGGTTGAATGTTTTTTGTGTTTGCAGTAGATTAAAGAAAATCTTCTTAAGTACAGTATAGGCTAATTAGGATCGAATTTTTATTGCACATCAAAAAAAATGTCAAAAACGTGTTTATTTAAAGTAAGGTTTCGGCAAAGAGGTTGTTTTTTTCAACCAGACAACAATTGAAAATAGCAGCCATAATGGATTCAGCATGTATGGACTATAATGGATTCAGCATTTTCAGCATTTATTAAATAAACATTAAAAATTATTATTTAAAAAAAAAAACGAACGTTTTCGGCTTACTTCAGCCCTCATCAGGTTTCTACAATTAGTACTATTAATTAACTTAAATTTACACACACACATAAAAAATTAAAAATTAACAACAGCAAAAAACAATGTATATTTTTTAAAAAAGGTTGTACTTTTGACTAACAGGCTAAATTTTAAATCAAAACGAGAGAGAAACTAAATTGATACAAATTAAATTTCAGATTATGATGTCATTAAATTTTCTTTTCTTTCTTTCTTTCTTTTCTTTTCTTTTCTTTTTTTCTTTTTTTCTTCAATGACATCATAATCTGAAATTTAATTTGTATCAATTTAGTTTCTCTCTCGTTTTGATTTAAAATTTAGCCTGTTAGTCAAAAGTACAACCTTTTTTAAAAAATATACATTGTTTTTTGCTGTTGTTAATTTTAATTTTTTATGTGTGTGTGTAAATTTAAAGTTAATTAATAGTACTAATTGTAGAAACCTGATGAGGGCTGAAGTAAGCCGAAAACGTTCGTTTTTTTTTTTTAAATAATAATTTTTAATGTTTATTTAATAAATGCTGAAAATGCTGAATCCATTATAGTCCATACATGCTGAATCCATTATGGCTGCTATTTTCAATTGTTGTGTTTATTTAAAGTTTCGGTAATCTCCTATTTTACGTTCATAAATTCGGTGATTACCAGACAGACAGACAGACAGACCAATTTATTTCCGAGGATTGTGGAAACAAAAAACGTAAAAAGAAACACAGTTAATATACTTATTTGACAAAACAACAGTGTACGACAATTGGTAACACAATTATAAATACGATAAAATAAGAAAAGAAAAAAAAAAATAAATAAAATAACAATAATAACAATAATAAAAAGTAAGATAAATAAATGAAGATAAATAAATAGAATAAATAATAAGGAAAAAATGACAATCTCGACGGAGACTGCGAAGGGACCGGTTAAGGTCATCAAGTCAAGCAGTCACCGAAAAAACTAATGGGCTATTAGTGCACAGCAATTATTTGCAAGGATTGTAGGTTAGTAGGTTGTCAACAGTATAATTGTAATAAAAAGAATTTAAAATTAATCTTAAATTTATGAAATGATTGATTTTGTAGTTCAATAGGGATAGAGTTCCAAATTTTTGTTCCTTGAAATTTTATTGATCTTTGGCAACGGGACGTAGAGAATCGTATAGAGAATCGTATAGAGAGAATCGTAGAGAATAGACGTACCAAGCTAACTATCAAGCTATAACTTTGGGCTGTTTCTGGAACTAACCCGGAATCCCCTGTCGTTACTAAGGCTTCTTGAAGAGATTTTTTTGCCTTGGTTTCTTTTTTTATTTCCTCCTGGTGCTCAAGAAAAATTCCGGGTTAGTTTCACAAGAAATGCGGTAATCTCCGAATTTACAAACGTAAAATAGGAGATTATCAGAGTTTCAACCGATACTGTTTTGTAGATACTCAAATACAAAATAAATGGAGGAGGACAATATTGCTTCTTTAGATAATGATTTAAGTTCATTAAGTTCTGCTTCAAACAATGACAGGTTGGGATTAATTATGTTTTAAAGTTATTGATTATAGAATAAGATTGCTAAGTAAGAGTCGAAAATTTTAAATCTTGTTTTTTAAAGTCTTCTGCCGCAAATTAGCCATGTTGTTGCATGATGCAAAACATTTGTAAAAGATAATCTAAGACGTTCGTGAAATACATAAAAAATTAGAAACGTCAAATAAAAAACAAGCGGAATTACGTAATATTTTAAGTACGTGATAAAAATGTTTAGTCATTTAATTTACTTTTTAAAAAAAATTGTAAATCTGTGTTTTTTATTCAGTTGTTCAACTTCAGCACCTGCAGAAAAAAGATTGAAACAAATAAACCGATTCCAAAACCTAGATCAGCGTTTTCCATGTAGGTATTGTAGCATCAAAAAATATGTAGGGTTAATTGTTAATTTTATAGTTGATCGCTACATTTCAAGGGTTTTTTTTATCACTGAATCCACACTGTGACCCAACCCTTGAAATTTAGTGACCACTTTATCTGTTCTTCCGAAATTTTTGGCAAATTAATAACATGTTTTTTCAAAAAAGTGAAACTAAGTGCCTTTTAATAAATAAATGAATGACTTTTTTCTATTTTTTTTTTTATAAAAGTTGATCTTTGTAATATACGTTACACATTTTGTTAAGGCATTTTATTCAATTGAACTATTTCAGCAAACGCTTGCATAACTGTAGCCAACATAACATCTCTCGCACACTTGCATATCTTATTATTGGGTAGGTCTTATCATCATGTTTCCCCTATAATTAGACCTAGCGTGATTTTTGAGAATGATTTTAATATAAGCCCTACCCTTAAAATAAGCCCTAGTTGATTGGTGACGACAAAACTTTCTTAATCTCAGCCAATCACATTCTTAGACGCAAACAAACTTCATTTTCATCCATTATGAGGTCATTATTAATGTGCGTACGCAAAACGAGCCATGTCAAATTAATACATTAAAATAAGACATCCCCCGAAAATAAGCTCTAGTGTAAATTTCGGACTAAAAATTATATAATATAAGCCCTGTGTTGTTTTTGGGGAAACACGGTAAGTGTTGTTTTATGTCACTTAAGATCAGGGTTGCCAGGTAGTTTGGAAAATTTTTGGACAGTATTAGTCTGAAATTCGGACATTTTAGAACAAATTCAAAAATAGGATTTATTTATCTTGCAATGTATAAATTCTTTTCGCATGGTGTAATTTACAAGTTTTAAGGAAAATAATTATTAGCAAAAAACAGTCTCCCATATACAGTATCATTTAGATAAAACAGGAAAAACAAACAAACCAATTCGCAGCTTCCCCGTTATCAAACAACCATTTAATTTCTATTTTTTGTTACTATTTAATTTACTATTTTCTATTCACTCGTTTTTTTTTATTGTTTTGTGTGGTGGATAAAGTTGTTTGATGACAAAAATAAATTGAATTGAATAGAATTGAAAAAAAGAAAAACAGATACGAAGCAAAAAAACAGTTAATAGCGCGCAGCATAAAGGCTGTAATTTAGTTTGTATTGCAAAATTTCAATGTATGTAATTACTTTTTTTGTTTTCTCTTGGCTGGAATAAATTTCTCGCGTGTAAAACCTAACCAACATCTCTTCAATTAAAAAAAAAATCGAGACATTATTTTTTAGTAAAATGAAGTTCGTTTCTGATGCACAGTATTGACTCCAGCAAGACAGGTTTCATTTGGTTTTTGGTTTTTGTCTTTGTAAACGCCATGGAAAAAAGCCATTCGACAGTTGCATTAGGTACAGGGACGGACAGGCATGCCAACGCATAATCCGCCAAATCTTTAAATTTCCGAATTCCCACAATATCTGGGTATTTCCCACAATATCTGGGTATTGTAAAACTTTGAGCCAATATCATGAGGAGCATCACCATCAATCCACTAAGAAAAGCTTGGGTGCCCTTGATTTGGCCAATTTTTGTTCAAGATACAGCGGCTAGCAGGAAAGACAAACTACCAATATAAAAGCTGAAGTGTTGATTCTCCTCTATATTTAAGCAATATCTATTGTCTTTATCACAAGCAATAGAGTAGCGGTCACGTAACAAGGCACTAGACACAAAAACTGCTTAGGTCTGACAATGCCATGCTGGAGGTACTGACAAAATCAATATCAAAAAGCGAATAATAAAGATCGACCATATTAGGGCAAAAAACCAAGTGTCAGAATGATTTGCCGACTGTCGGACGCATTAGTTAAAATTAGGACAATTTATTGTTTTTGTCCGAATTTTAAGCCACCTGGCAACTCTGCTTAAGATTGCGACATTCTGGTTTCATTTGATTTTTCTTTAGTTTAAAACACAGTAAATGCAAATAAATAGAATTTTATAGTACTGGTGCTTCTCATATTTCAAGCGGCTTGGTTTTTAAATAAACAGAAGTTAGCAATCGTAACAACGCATAGTATTGGTCGGATGAGTGACAAGGTTGCCAGATTTTTTTAATCAAAAATAGCCAAAAAGTAGTCAAACTTTTAAAAATAGTCTAACTTTTTCAAACGGTTAATCTTCAGTACTTTACGGATTTGAGAAGAAATTTTGACTCAAATTTAGGGTGAAGACCAAAAACAAAAAAAATCTTCACTTTAAATCTGGCTTTGAGTTCTCGATTTCCGTCCGAAACAAGTGGTGATCTCTAAAAAAATAAGGTCTTTACCTCAAACGCAACAATATTATTAAATTTTTAAACGAATTTTGGCATATCAAGCTAAAAACAAGTTTAAAAAAATTTTATTTTTCTTGTCGCAAATTTTATCTGAAGTCGCCAATTCAAATTTTCGGTCGCGAATCAAAATTAAAAATCGCCTAATTGGCGATAAGTCGCCAATCTGGCAACACTGATGAGTAATTGACAGACGCTTTATGACCTTCGATTTGAACGTATGACTTATTTTTCGGTTTTCAGTTGATTTTTTTCGGACCTTCTACTTTTTAAGCAGTGGTTCCAAACTTTTTACGAAGCGCCCTCGCTTAACGCAAAGCAAAATCCACGCCTCACCTTATCGTAAAAAAAAACATTTGTTTAACAGCACAACAATTTGCAATTAATCGAAAAAATTTAGTTTTTTACTAACTTAAAGTTTAATTCGAAGACTTGTAAGAGATGATGCACACGTCTCATGTCTGCTTCAGAGTCAATTAAAGTTTGTTGTTAGGTTTAATCTTTATATTTAGAAGTGTAAAAAACACTTTTACACAGAAAAGCGAACGCAACGAAAACGAAGAAGTTTACGCAATGACGCATATAGCCACTTTACCTACTCGCTTGTATTTATGCGCATATTTTTCCCAGAATTCAGTAAATGGCATTGCTTCAAAGTCGTTTTTTGCTGTGGAGTTGCAAATCTCTCAGAATTCCAAAAATTTTGTAAGTTATTTCGAAAGACGCTTCCACTACTTCCGCGAAAACCGATCGGCAAAAGTACTTACTAGTCGCAGTTTTTATTCATTTTCGTAAGTCTTTCTTGCATAGAGAAAAAAGTCAAAGGTTTATCTTTATAAGCAGAGTGTTTTGTTTGAAGTGGACTTTGTAACGGCTTGATCTCAAGGCATGATTGCTCAGACTTTTAAAACACTCCACGCAGAGTGGTACGACTTCGTTATTTACTATGGTACCTATACCCACACTTTAGATAATTTTTCTTCATTTTTATTGTTTTTTTTCACTTATTTAATCTTAAACTCACCAAAAATCATTTAATCTTCATTAACTAAAAATTAATTAAAACTATCAAAATGTTTAAAAAAATAATTTCTGAATAAAAATGACTTCAATTAATCAAAATAACAATAATAAAAAAAAAACGCTTACAAACATTTGTTATAGCTGTTAAATTTTTTACTGGAAAGTTTTTTTAGAAATATGTAACGTTAGAGTAAATGTGTTAAGTTTAAAATTGTCCTATAATTTTAATTGCAGACGTTCCGAATATGGTCGAGGCAGATCAACATACCAAAATCTTGCTCCTACCGGTAGAGGAAATTTACGCCGTGCTTCCAAGTTTTCTGCATCAAATTTTAACGTCCCATCATCTTCCTCATCTGCTTCTACTCCACATTACCGTGGCCGAGGTTATCGTGGAAGGAATTATCCAGGATGCTCTTACGCCGGTTTTCGGCGCAATGGAAGATTACCATTCGGAAGAGGAGCCTCGAATGATTGCGCTCGGTCTGTACCTTCTCATCGAACTACTACTTTAACATTTCCATCAAGGCTTGAACGCCGCAGAGGAACCAGAAGTTTCAATAAACCGCAAGTACCAAGAGATTATCAAGACAGGTCTTTAAGGTTTAGCATTTATTACGCTGTAGTCACTTATGCTGCGAAATAACTGATTTGCATGGCAATCGTTTGCAATTAAATCAATCAAATTTTTTAGGGGGACAAACATTAAAAGTTTAGTTATATTTTGATCTAAGTAAAAATCACTTTTTTTTGATCATATATTTTTTTATTGCTCTTCCATTTTAATTTATAGATATTTATTTTCAAGAAGGAATACAGGCGACTTGTTTCTCAACTTTTATTTGCCTCACTTCAACTTGATTACAAAGCAAATGCCTTTACCTTTAAGTAGTCTTTGCCATTGTCAGGTACTATTATGCAACCAACACCAAGCTCATCCCTTCAAAGTTGATACCAAAAGAAATCCTTGATGAAAATTGATAATTGATAATAAATTAAAAAGAGGACTAGAAATAGCCCCACATGCTTTAGTCCTACCAAATTTTTTACTATTTTCTTGTAAGCAAATGATTTTTTTAACAACATTTAGACGTTTACAGACTTAGTAGGTCTAACGAATAACGTCGGCTATATTGACCAACTTTTTTTTCTCTTCAAAATTCTTAACTTTTTATTACTAAATAATTAGCATTCTTTTCCATTTTAAATGGCTGTTAATATATTTGTTAACTAAGTTTTGCAATTTATTTTTATCATTTCATAAACTTTTGAAGCTAATAAAAGTTTTTTAAATTTCGTTTTTGGTGTCTAAATATTGCATACTTTAAAAAAGTTTTCTCAACTCTCCCAGTCAAATAAAGCTTTAGAAAGGACTTTTTTTTATAAACAATTCACTGAGACTCCACTCGCTCTTATTTGCAGAGAACAAAAACTTTCTCCAATAGGTTACGAACGACTCAAAAAGATGGTGGAGGACCCTTCACTTGATAATTTTAACATCGCTCTTCAATTGTCGACCGAAAGTTCTGGATTTGCTCTGCGTTTGACTAATATACGTGGCGGTAATAAAATAATCTGATTGAAAATACTTTATTTTTTTTATTGCCTAAACTGTACTTTTTGGCTATAGTTTTGACGACCTTCTTTTGGCAATTTTTTCAATCCTTGAAAAAGATCAGTTATTTTGCTATGTGTCAAAAAAAATTGGCGAAACAAATTGTTAGGGTATTTTCAAATATAACTTTCATTTTTTAAAATCTCTAATAATCTCTTTAATTTTCCAGTCACTGACCACTTTACTAAAGAACATCGCACGTTCATTCATAAATACAGGTAGCATACATCAAGGCTGTGATATTAGTTTATCAGCAAGTTTTTCAGGATTCGTTCAATTGATTTTGAAACTCTTCAAACGTCTTTGTTCGGATGATCAACCAAACAATTATCTGATCAGTTTGCTAGCAACGCTCCTTGACAACGACTTTCATTCTCTAATCCTGAAGTCCTTGCACGAATATTTCGATTTGGGGTAACAATTTAATTTATTGTTATAAGGCAGAGGTCGGGAAACTAGAATAAATTACCCCAAATAAGGTTCAATTGAAAAAGTTTGTGGTAAATTTTGTCATAAGCTTTTTAAAAGTTTGTAGTAACCAGGCAGCTAGTTTATTTGCTTTTTTATAAAAAATTTACCAGTGTTTTTCATTACCGATACGTAAAAACTAGTCGTAAATTTTAGCATAAAATTATTTATCACAAAACCAATCACCACAAATGATATTATTTCAGCATAAAGTTATTTATGAAAATACCAATCATTACAAATAATATTTATACTGTATGTACTGTAGGCGACAGAAGTCAGAAGAACGTAACTTTTTTTAATATGTCTTTCCGGCAACTCATATTAAATACAATCTGCTTCTTTTCTTGCACATTTTTGGGTAATTTTATTTTAAAAGAATTTGAGGTTAATATCCAAAAGAGTTTTCCGATTCTTGTTATAAGGGTATTTCGCGTTTTCAAAACTTTTAATTTTGGTTTCGACGGCAAAAAACATCAAACTACATTATTTACCGATCGCATTTTTTTTCCTTTCTTAAAATTTGGTTAAAGCATTTAGCACGGTTTTTTCTAAAAAAATTCTGCTTGATCTATATTAGTCTTATTAATTTTTGTACTTTATCGTTTGATTCAAACTTGAAAATTCAAAATCAATCGTTTAATTAATTTTTTTAAACGTTTTTTTTCCATTGCCAGCGGGGCTGCCATTGCAATTGTAATAGAAAAATCGCAATGTTGATTCTCTATACAGTCATGAACAAAAGTTTGAGACCACTTGAAATTATGACGAGTTTCTAAGCACAAGGTAGTATAACACTTTATTTACATTTGGCAAATTGTTTTATTTCGCACCTAATCAGTCATAAACACATGGAAGACAGTACGATTCAGTCTAAACAATCGTATACAAAAAAATGTTCCGATTCTGAATATTTTGTGTGGCCTCCTCTGTTTTTGATCGCAGCTTTGATTCTTGGCATACTTTCGATCAAACGTTGGCAGTACTCCTTGGATATTTCATTTACCCAGACTTTTTTTATTGCTTTTACCAACCTGTGCCACTTAATGGTTGCTTTTCCGACACTCTACTGTATTTTTCATGTTGATCCACAAATTCTCGATGGGATTTAAATCCGGACTGTTTCCTGTCCACTCGAGAAGGTCGATTTTGTTGCTATCCAGAAAATTGTTTGCAACTTGGAACGGTGGCAAGGGGCGCCATCCTGCATAAATATTTGACAATCGTGAACTTGCAGGTAAAGTTTTAGCTTCTCTGAGAGCATTTGCACGTATTTTGGACCATTTATAGTGATTCCTGGAGGCAGGAAATTGAGAGCAGCGACACCATTTCTGGACATAGTCCCCCAAACCATCTGATCAGGAGGGTGTTTCACTGTTGGTATGGTGTATCTCTCATCAAAACGTTTTCCAGTTGGTTTACGGACGTGCCTCTTTCGAACCACAAACTGTTGGAAGGTTGATTCGTCGGAAAAAAGCACTTTTCCCCATTGCTCGGCAGTCCAATGTTGATGATTATTAGCAAACTGTAGACGCTTGGCTTTCATAGCCGCAGTAAGCCTTGATTTTTTGGCCGGTTTGTATGACTTCAGATTAAATTTTTTGGATAAACGCCTGGAAACGGTCACATGACTAATTCGACAGCCTCTGCGCAACAATTCGGCCCTAATTTTTTTCATTGAACTCGTGGGTGACCTCACAACTATCCTCCTCATCACGTTGTCTTCTCGTGCAGTGGTGACATGCGGTCTTCCAGTCCTTTTCTTAACGGTATAGAAGCCATCCTGTTGATATTTCGCAATCGCTTGATGCACTGCTGTCTTGCTGCACTCCATTTGAGCAGATATTTGCCTTTCAGATAGATTTTAGCCGTACAAGGCAACTATCTGAGCCCTCTGAACCTCGCTTTAAGACTTTTTCTTGCTCATTTTTGGCACCAAAAAAAATCAGTAAATAGCAAAAAAATCAACCAGGAAATGTGGACAGAAGTATGAATTGGCGCGAAATGAAACACAACGAAGAAAACAAACTTATGATGTAACAATAAAATATGGCTGATGCAATCACATGCTAAATGTTGAAAATCGTCACTTTTGCCTAGTGGTCTTAAACTTTTGTTCATGACTGTAGTTTTGAATTTCTTTATAGGTAATTGTTTATCGGGTATTAAAATTTACCAAAAGCAAATTGTCGGATAATAAAATTTTATAACTTCCTTACGCCTCCTTTCATACAAGAATCTTTAGAATCTTCAACATGAGATATTTCAAAATAAATTTAAATATTTTAAACACGAATAAAAAGCTCTAAAAATACTTTTAAGTTTAAATAATCCTGCCTTAGGCTATACATGAAGGAAACGTCAGCCAAAAGTTAATCACTTTATTACACATAACTGTCCAGTGAAAATGTAACTTTCACCTGTGTCCTGGGTATAAACTATTTCCAATTTGGTATTTTGTAGATTTCGTTGGATTAATACTTTAACCTTTTGATATGGAAGATTTTAAAGTGTTGAAAAAGGAATATCTTTGAAAGAGTGCGCCACGTGTACATACGGTTTCTCTGTTTTCAGCAAGTCAGAAAGAAAAAGTTGATATGTTCATACAAAATGTAGTGAGCTATTTAGTGATCTCGTGAAGCAGTGGTTGCTAGTCTTTTGAACGTCATTGACAACTAAAAAAATTATTTGTTGTTTGGCAGACCACTGATACGAATTTAGAAAAAAAACTAATCGTGAAGACTAAAAAAAAGTTTATACTTTTATAATTCTTATTTTTTCATGTTGGAGGTGTAAAAGTTGTTCATAAAAGGTGTAAAAGGTTCTTGGATTCGGATTGATTGAAGTTCCTCAACTGGTGGACAAGTTACAGCTCGTGGACAACTGGTGGACAAGTTACAGCTCTGATTTTTTCTGCGGACCCCGGTTGACCACCAGTGCTACACAGAACTTTTTTTTTTTAAAGAATTACGGTTAAAAAAAGCATTTCAAAAAAGCAAAAAAGCAAGGTTAAAAAAAGCAAAACATGTAAAGCTGTTACAAGCAATTTACAATGTGATTCGTCAAACAGTGTTTGCCGGAAATAAATCAGTCAGTGACGTGTTCTTGGTTTTGACTACTAAGCAATTCTATTAATAACTCAATGCTTTCAAAGCAAAGCAACTGCCGCGCTGTGTCTAAAACACTTTTTGCTTCGTGGCTTTTTTTTCATCATTATTCAAAACTCTGTTATGTCCGTTTCTGCTTATACAATGTCTACCTAAGCCAGAGGTTGCCAACCAGTCAAGGACCAAGAGCCACATTTCTTTCTGTGTTATCGCAAAGAGCCGCTTTATTCGGGTGTAGTTCACAATTCCGAATGAAAAAATCCAGAATGTCAAAATCCGAAAATTCAGGATCTCGAATGTCAGAATGAACGTTCGAGATTTTGCGTTTCGGGATTCTGAACATTCGGAATTTTCATTTTCAGGATTTTGTCATTCGGGACTTTGAACAAAATCGACTTTATTTACATGGACATACAAGCGTTCCCGATGTGCAACATTCACACATACCTTTGCTCGGCCAGGTTTATAATAAATGTCACAGTTGTCACTCACAACAGAGTAAGGGTTCGTTTCCACTATGAGCTTGGAAATAGTTCATACTTTGTTTGTTGCATTTTTTTACTTCTTTCCGCGCTTAAGCGTTTACCGAACCAAAAAAATGAATAAAAGAAACGAAGAATATTGATTCACCCGCTCGTAGTGAAAACGTTTACATTGAACAATAACCATCGTGTTTGTTCAGTGTTCTCACAGACGAACTCGTAGAGTAAATAGGAAAAGCGTTCAAGATTTGAAGTTTTGAAACGCGCTAATGACGCTTGACATAAAAACCAGAATATTTTGCCATTACGTTCAACAACAAAAAACTCTCCGATTCTGTAAAAAACGTTCTGTGTTCAACGTCATACATTCGTTTGTTTGTATTTTCCTTGCCATTTTGAGAACAAATTCGTCACAAATTATTTAGTCAAATAAACTGATGCTGATACACTCTAAAAAAAAATATGAACGTGAGAGCCGCATGAAACCAGGCAAAGAGCCACGAGTTGGTCACTTCTGACCTAAGCACTCGTTCTCTATGTTTGCTTCAACTAACTCGTCAAGTCACGTTTCCAGTACCGGGTATATTGAAATAGCCTCTCATAAATTTTCTGCAGCAGGTTTAACAAAGCCAGCATGTTGATGATTTTTATTCGCTTTCCATTTTCTTTCACAAAAAAGGTCAAAAAAATCTTTCGCTCAGGCTTGTCGCGACCAAGAGAAACAATATCTGAAAAGGCAGTTTTTATTATTATTGTTACGACATATAGCCGAGCATCTATAAGGGGTCAAAAGTTTAGGAAAATTTTATTACGATGCCGCAGATAGACACAGTCCGTATAAGTACAAATAATTGAGTAGTCCGCTAAATATTATGCCAAAAATGTGTAATCGACTTTTTGGTTATTGGCAGGTTGTCTTCCTGCCTTGCAAGAAAGCAGCAAGAGGCGTTGTTTGATCTGTGACACTTTGTGCAACATGCAGTTTATCAAATTCAGTGCAATTACGTATATGCTACTGTTTACTTAGTGCAATAGAAAGACCATATATTTTAAAATGGGGTCCTTGTAAGATATTTTTCATCAATTCATCCTAATAGTTTAAATCGTGTATTTCTATTTTTTTGCCGTTTAGCAACAGGGTGATTTATGCATTAATTGAAGATCTTAAGCCTATTAAAAATGTTTGCTGAAAAATGTCCAACTTTTGTACTGATTCATCCGCTTTGCGTTTAATTTTCTATATTCAGCAAAACCATACATTTTTATGGTTTGAGATTAAAAGTACTTATACTAAATTGCAGTTAAGATAAAATAGGATAGAAAAGCGGCACAGTATCATAAATTACTTGTGTTTTTCTACATTAACTATTGCGCCCTTATTAGCACTCTGCCAACTAAGAATTAAAAAACACTGCACTAAAATTAAAAATCGGTGAGTGCATGCTGAATTCTGTCAAGAGATTAGTTAAGAATTAATACAAAATTCCGGCGACTTGTTGATAATTTATGTAACGATATTTCTTATCCTTTGTCTCAAAGGTGAATTTTTGGCAGGTTGGTCACCAAGCAACGATCCAATATCAATATCTCAAACGTTTTAACCTTGATGCGAGCGTGGCTGATGTACACTCCAAACACTGCTTCTCTGGCAGTAAGTTGAGTTGTTTAAAGCAGAAGTAAATTTTTATGCGTTTAAATATTTTCGGTGATAATTTTCAAAATCCATTGAGGTTTACGTATATTAAGTTATTATTCATTATTTTCCTTCCTATCTCAATAATCTTATCAATTTTATTGGTATCACCAGTTATTTCTAGTAAAGGATCTCGAAAACGTAGAAGTTTGAAACATAAACTTAAAGGTACTAATACATTGCCGCCTTAAAAAAAATCGCCGTTTACATAGCTGTCACGGACTTTGTTCGGGATTCCTAAAGGACCAGTTGAACTAGGTAACCCGAATACCTGCGCTGAAACAAAGCTGTGTCTAAATTTTATTTTATTCCGGCTCAAGAAATAGTCTGCTATGAGCCTGAACTTTTATACAGTTGGTTTAAACGAAAGCTCAGATTGGTTCGTTGAAGATTCTTCTTCACAGACAAACAGAGACCACTGTCTCTAATAAAAACGAATATATTACAAAACTTACGACCGACGAAATTTCTATTCCACGCTTTGCCAAACTGCAAAGCGAAACCAACGCTATAACTTGATTCAATCAACACAAATAATTCTACCTTTGTAGAAAACAACTCCAAGACACTGGCGCAAAATAAATTCAACACTCGACGACCAATACAAAATCTAACGGGCCACTTCCTACGCCCAAACTAAATTACTTTTACTCGAGTCGTCTCTCGAGTTGTCTCATTCGTGGTCGTCTCATACGTCTCTGTAGTCTCTCGCTTCGCATTCATTTATATAGACAAAAGAACACGTGACGCCAATTTACTCGTATATTCGAGATTTAGCTCGAATTCCCTGGAGAAAGCGCTATGCTCGAATGCGCCAGAACATTCCACAATTAGCGAGCTATAATGGCGCTTGGACAAAAACATATTACGTCATTACTGTCGGACGAAAAAAGAAAAAGGGATACATACATCAAGCAATAGAAAGCGAATCGGACGTTATATCACATAATGCGAGAGCAGCGCTACAAGGCGAAGCGATTATTATTTTACAACAAGACCACGAATTACTTTTAATGGGAATAAACTACATCGTCATGATTAAAATTATTATGAATGAAGTGTGACAATAGCGCACTCTGGTGACCAGATGCTTGGTAGAACACGTAAAAGAAGAGGGCGTAAAAGCTCTAAAGAGTGCTATCTGTGACATTCTGTATCGCGCACGCTCTTTCCTGAGTTCACTGCTTGACCATGGTTTATGATAGTCGGGTAGTGAGCTCAGAGAAAAGATAAAGCATTGGAAACCTAAAAATATTTTAGGCATTCACTTCATGAAAGACATTTTTCTTACTTGAAAAAAAAATTACTTTTGTCCTTGCAATATTGTCTTCTTTTTTTTCTATGGTACTTTATTGAATTCAAATACAAATACAAATTTCAAACAGAGTTATAAAATTTTTTCCTTATTTTTTTTAGCTTGCAATGTTACTTCCGTATATGAAGTCACTTGTAATCAAGCAATCTTTGGAAGAAAATGAAGATATAAAAAGACTGCTTAAAGAAGTAGAAGAACTCAGTGAAAAAAGCGAAAAAATGCAAAAGTATAACTTTGATTGTAGCCTATCAACTCTAACCGTCTTCACGTATTCTGCAAAAAATATGAAAATTTTGAACTGAAGAAGAAATCTAGATGCTAATACGCGTAGTAAAAGCTCAATAATTTTTACAAATTTTAGCTAAATAGTAAATTCAATAAGCATGGTTATTAAATTGGTTCAATAAATGTGAGTTTAAAATTTAAAAAATTTTTAATGGAGCAATTCCAATAATTTTTATGACATTTAATCAAAAAATGATTTTCTTGTTGTAGTGGTGACCCATACTTGCTTGCTCGGATGCATGAAGAAGCACCCCCTGATGACTTCCGACAAATTTCAGTGTTCCCAACCAGTGATGATATTCATGAAAAGAATCCATTTGTTCGGACAAATTTAACAGACTCAGCCTATTTAAGGTTTGCAATGTCAGGCTGGAAAATGAAGTTTTTATATTTTATTTAAAATCAAAAATAAAACCAGTATTGTAGTGACCATTTTGTTTTCATTTTAACATTTTAATTATAATTTTTTTTACTCATTGTCACAAATAATAAAATGTTTACTGATTATTTAAAATCAAAGATAGAACCAGTATTGCAGTGACCATTTTATTTTCATTTTAACATTTTAATTATTTTAATTATAATTTTCTTTACTCATTGTCACAAATAATAAAATGTTTACTGATCTATAATAAAATATATCATAAAATATAAGATAATGCGAAATAAATGATATACTGTAGTAAAATCCGACATTTTAAACTAGTTTGCCTGTTGCAGTGTTGATCATTACCTTGATGTGCAATTTCGACTTTTAAGAGAAGATTTCGTTCGTCCTCTGCGTGAAGGAATAAACGAATATTTTCAAAATTTAGGTAACCATTCTCACTCAGTTTTTAGAACGAAAAAAGTTTATCGTTTTAAATTTAGATCTTTTTTTTGAGTTTCATAAAATAATTTGCTTTCCATCTTTTTATCATTTTTGACATGTTCAGGATACTTGACTATTAGCTACATATTAAAATTTTTTCTATTGCTATAGCAAATATCTTAGTCTTAGTCTACACCAGTGATTCTTTACCTTGTGAACTTTGATTTTATGACTTGACGTCAAAACAGTGGTGGCCCTAGGCTTTTGTTTCAGAACTTCAGATATATTTTTTTGCTTTTAATTCAATGGAAAGATGAAAATAAATTGAAGGCAAAAAAAGTGATATTTTTTTCGATTAAAAGTAAAGATTAAAAACGATCTTTATTTTAAATCAAAAGACAAATAGTCATTCTGTAAACCTCAGTTATCCAGCACAAGCTTCAGTGTTAGTTTGGGACAAAAGCAATTTTGAAGCTGCGGAAAAAAGATAATAGCTTAGTAACACATAATTAAAACCGCATGCGCTCCTTCGGTCAAGAAATGCTGGCTTACACGGAGTGTGTAGTAAGTGCTAGTACTGTGTTACTAATGCATGTTGTATTTGTGGTTGTTTTCTATTGAAGATATCTTTTGTTTTGTACGTGCACAAAATACTTGTGTGGTAAGTATTCGTTAAAACCTTAGTTTAAAGTTCGTGGGATAGCTTTGTGTGCTAAGTGTAATACAGTATATCACGTAATTTATTACCTTTTCATCAAATTTTTAAGCGACTCTATTCAACCCATCCGTAAACAAAACGCAAAATGAGAACAATCAAACAAAATATAAATCGCAACAGGCTGATTGTCTGTCTTTCAGTAACTGAAGCAACAAGAACGAAACACGCAGAACAAAACTAATGACCTTACAAATTAAGAACAAGAAATGGTGACTAATCAAGTGATAAGTGAAGAATAAAGTAGTGACAGTTTAGAACCCACCATACATGCACACTCAAACTTACGAGCGAAAAGACAAAAGTTTGATGTTAGTTTGCTTGGAAAATTTCTTTTGCGCCCTTGGATAAGGCACCTTACGATAAACTTTTCAAATGAAGTTGTGCTACGTACTTACCTATAATGGTCACTCTGCGTAAGAGAAAACAGCAACCAGGTCAACACTGTCATACGAAAAAGAAAAAGATCATTGGTTAATTTTGTCGCCGGACATGGTTTATTTCTGTAGCGTGATCTGTTAGTGCCGTCTGTGTTGCGTTTTCCTGGTTGGGTCTTCGATTGGGAGATAACGAGCAGCAGTGTTTTTTTAGAGTTGTTCGTTAAAATTTAATTGATTAGTTTATAGAAGTGTCGTCCAAACTACGGCTTGCGGACCTGGCATGCGACGTCATTTCTTGCGCCCCAATAAACAATTTTAAACATTCAAAATCTTGTCGATTAGATGCACCACCAGCTTTTTGCATCAGCCCGAGCAAATAGTTTGAGAGCTCATGGAAGTTTTATAGTTCAAGAATTTTTTTAAATTAAGTGACAAGTGAGAAAAAAAGTTTTCAATTGCCTTTCAAAACTTGTTGTTGGTCTTTAATTGACGTTCAAAAGTAAAAAAAACAACCCTTTTGGCTTTCTATTTGGACAGTTTTAAACCAACTCTGACCGCCTAGTTTAGCAATTTTGAAAAGTGTCCTGCAAGAGTGAAGGACTTGGACCATATTAGTTTATATTGTGTGCAAGAATGCCTGGTTGAAACTTATTATAATAAACTCCCATTTTTATTCCCGTTAGAACGGACCAAAACTACTAGGTAAAATGATATTTTTGTTTCTTTTATTTCCTCGACTTATTTATTTACGTAAGATCGCTTCGTTTTTATCCTTTTTTATTTATTTTCTTTACGTTCAGTCGATCATAAAAAACACTTTTTGATTAGAGTGAGTTTTCTCTTCTAAGAAACGAAGCGCATAGTTCGATATTTCATCATTGGTAGCGATCTTCAGTTCTTTCGTCGATGATTATAAACTGTTTATTTAAACGTTTTTCACATTGTTATATTGTTTCACATTGTTTATTAAAGTAAGAAATTTTAGGCTTACACTAAGAAATTAATTTTTCTTTCCTTTTTAATTACAATTAAAATCCAGTTTGTATTTTTAGGAAAAGCAAAAAGACGATTCGATGGTGTTAAGATTTATCATGATGTGTGCATTAAATTTCCCATTCTTAATAACAAAGGTAATTTAATTTATTTGCAAAACCAAGTCTAACCAATCATTTTACTTCTTTTTTCTCCAAAGTGAGTCTCGAAATCTTACTGTCCAGCAAAAGGTTGCCCTTGAATACCATAGCCACAAAAATTTAATTTGTTATTTATTCGTCGCGTTAAATCGTTATATAAACGACATAAAAAGTTTTTATGAAAAATATTATTGTTTAAACCAGGAGTTTCTTATCGGCTGCAGTTGAACGTCGACAATTTGAAGTTTGTTCAATGGGGAAGTTCAAAACGACTGATGTTTGGAAATTTAATTTGTTTGTCTGCTGATAACTTCAAGGTGATGCTGCTGTTGTTATTTTGATAATCAATGACGGTGCCTAAATACACTTTGTCCACTAATATCTTTATCTGTAACAATTTATAAAACCTGAAAAGTGCTAATCTGAATCCTTACTTTAACTTCAACGTGATTCTAAGCCAGCTCTAATCTAACCGTTATTTACTCTAAAATCTAAACTAATTTTAATTCTAATTTTAACTCTAAAGTCCAGAGATACTGTTGTTTTGAAAATAAGCAAAAAATCTTTGTAATTATATTGGAAGGATTTCCGAAACAATTTTCCGGGTGAACGCAGATTAACAAAAAATTTTTGACATCATCATTGCACGAAAACGTAATTTTTTGTCAGCCGATTTTTGTATCGGCCGACAAAACCCTATTTTGACATAGCTGTGTATCCTAAAACATATAAAAGATTTGATTTCGATAA
The DNA here is from genome assembly GCA_963680785.1 of Diplosoma virens. NCBI lineage: Eukaryota > Metazoa > Chordata > Ascidiacea > Aplousobranchia > Didemnidae > Diplosoma > Diplosoma virens. The sequence continues at coordinate 14,658,539 of OY796880.1, forward strand.
AAGACGTAGTTTGATTTTCTAAAAAACAAATAATCGTAAATATAATAATTTTTATTTATCTTCTTGTAGCTTACTATTATTTGATAATAGCAAATCATCTCTCAAGCTTCTAGAAAAATTTTTTGTTTGCCTCAATCACTGAGCGAGAATGCGAACAACTCCAAGAAGGTTTTATTGATGTTGAATTCTGGAATTGTAATGTTGTTCAAGATGAAGATGTTCGTGATGAGTTTATTGGATCTGACGAGGAAGTTGATGAAGAATGTAAGACGATAATTTAATTGAGTTTGGTTGCAATTATTCATTGTTTTTTGTAGAATCACAATTTCAAGTTATTTTTGAAGTTGAGCAACTTCGACGAGATCGTGAAGCAGTGGGCAGTTCCACTCTGGTGGTCACATCAGATATGAAGAAGACTTACGTCATGGCTGAGAGTGAAGCTTATTTCGAAGCTTATCGTTACGTGCTGGCTGGCCTATAACGTAAGTTGGAATAATCTGAAGAATTGGTAGCTTTAGCATCAGCGATTATTTTTTCAATGCCAGCGCTTCTACGTTTCATAGACAATTGCTACGAAATTGAACCTGCGAAACCACGAAAAGCAATTTCCTTTGATTAATTTTGGCAAAAGCAATGTCGGCCACGTGGTCGAGTGGTTAGAGCCCCGTGATTGTGACCGACATGGTCTTGGTACAAAATTTACTTGTGCTATTCTGTAATGTCCTTGAGAAAGACACTTAACGGCACTTTCCCCTGCTTGGTGGTCTGGGCAAGCAGTTCTAAATTTCAGTCATATCTCTCAATAAAAACTAAAAATAAAAAATTTTAAGCGGGCGGCCATATATTGGCATCTTCGGAAGCAGCTCGGGGTAATTCCTTGTTCTTTGTATAGCACGTCCGTAGCTTTCCTGCAAGTCCGGAGAATAAATTTAGAGATAAAATAAAACAAATACAGTAAATAAAATAAATTTTTTAAATGCTGGTACGTTACCTACGAAACATAAGTCGGCGCTGATAATGATTGTACCAGAAAAGTTGCATTTCTGAAAAGCACAGTGCCTTATAATTTAAAATCTTTCTACCTCATAAATTTAATTGTTGCGTCATTTGACTTTAATCAACTGTTGTAACTTACCTTTAAATTATCTTAGATTTTTCTGGGAATATTTTGCCGACAAATAATGTACAAAAACGAAGCATTTTAAATAAATAATTTAAAAATGTTTTTGAAGAAAAATTAGCTAATCCAAAGAACTTTTTAGAAACGCGCGAGATTCCGTTACAACGATACATTATTGAATGTCAGAAGGATCGAGACTCACCGAGGTACCTTCGCGCTTTAGCACGAACGGCCACTTATGATTTTTCCTGCATCATCAAGCACAAAGGTGTAATTATGACACACTTAAATTTCAATTTGTTGATCTTTTTGACTATTGTAAAAACCTTTTGGTTTATTTTATCGTGTTCTTTGTTTGGATATCAAGGATAAAAACCATTTGAAATCAACCAAAGACCAAACAAGATCTTCATTTGTCAAAAAATCAAAAAAATTGAAATTTATTTTCTTTTTTATTCGCATTTTAACAATTGACCCACTTTATTTAATTTTTGATTAAATTGTCATTTTTTAAGCGGTACTACCAAAAATATTTGCCATCCCATACAGTTGCAAAGCTTAAATTTCATAAAAACAAAGTTTTTTCGTTTTAAAAAGTATGTAAATTAAAAAGTAGGTATATTTTATAAAAGTATTACCATTAATTGCAACAAACCCACTCTCGTCTGCCGCAACCGGTTGAGGAGCACTGGATTATGAAATGAGTAAATTAGATGCGCACGGTTAGGTTTGATGGAATAGAATTCAGCTTGGTGTTTTGTTTGATGCTTATCACAATTTTTTATAGCATTCTCAAAGTTTGTTCAGAACATGTTGCTTACTTTTATTCCACTGGCACTAAATGTAAAAAGCAAATGTAATCAAATCGAATTAGCTAAAATCGGGCTGTTAATGCAGTGAATATAGTTTTCTTCCAAGAGTTTTGGGTTTATTTCCTTGACCGGTCTAATTTGAAAAAGTGTTGCCTTTCGATCGCTACCGCTGTGACGTTGTCGCCTGGACAACACAACTACAGGCAACGCTGCAGTTTAAAAAATAGTATTCATATGTATATATTGGAGTAAGACTTACTCCTAATGAGCCGTAAAAATGAAACGGGCTGTTGAGTTCTTTTTCAATTCAATAAAAACTCCGCGTAACTTTTACATGTATAATACTCCTATATATCAATATTATAATGAAGGCTTTGTTTGTAAAGTAGAAGCGGAAATTTTGATACTAATTTTCAAATATTTTTATTGTTTAACGGATTTTACTCAGTTTATTGAAGTTTTACGTATTCTCAATATTTTGCTAGATGCGTCATCAAGTAGCTACGTTTATGACGTGTTAGACGTAAGCAATTGGCCAAGCGGCAAGCAACTCGGTTTGGATTCGTCGCAAGTTGGCGCACTTAAATCGGCACTAACGAACGAGCTTTCAATCATTCAAGGACCTCCCGGAACAGGAAAGACTTTTGTTGGATTAATGATCGTAAAGATTCTTTTCCACAACCGAGAATCGAATACGAATAAAAGTTTACGGTAAAAGATTCGCTTGAAATAAAATAAAATAAAATCAAAACTTAAATAAATACTTATACCGTAGTTTGCATGGTTTAAATATTAAAGATTTTTTACACGATCATGTTCACCTTTTGAATTTTTTTAGAATCAATCCTTCGGATAAAAACAAAACTGAAAGCGTTCCCAATGCCCCCATCTTAGTGGTGTGCTACACAAATCATGCTCTGGATCAGTTTCTTGAAGGAATTGCTCAATTTCATCGGGAGGGATTGGTACGTGTTGGAGGACGCAGCAGTGTGAAGAGTCTGGAAAATTACAATTTGAAGAAACTTCGAAGAGACGTTGATTCTACCAGGTTCTCTAAAGCTACTTATTGGAATCTAAAAAGTAAGATTAATTTTTTTTTGAATTTTTGGATTTGTTTTAATTCGCTAAATTTGTTAGAAGTCAAAAAACGAATTTTTGTCTAAATTAATTCTCTATTCGAAAACACGGCTTGAGAATGTACTTTAATTTAATGTTTTCAATATTTTTTGTAAGATTCATCATAAAATTTTGCCGTCTTCTTCATTAGGAATTAAATTTTAACGGATTAAATTTTAAAGTTATGTCTTCGACCATTTTTCATATTGTAATATAATTTTTGCTTTAATGTTGTCAGGTGATTTGGAAAAACAAAAACATGAAGTCCAAGAAATTCAAGATATTCTAAGAGCATCAGCTGATTCAATTTTGAAGCTTGAAGTTTTGGAACCAGTGATTTTTCCGCTTCACTGTCAGCAATTAAAAATGTGGAAGAAGAAAAGTTGTCTTTGTTTTTCGATTTACTGAAGGCCATACAGATTAACGGCAATTATTGTACTTCAGATGACCACGCTTTGTTGAACTGGCTCGGAGTGGCAAAAAGGGTCTATTCTTCTATTCCAGAAACTTCTTTCATTGTCCAAGGTAAAAACAAGGAGTTTTCTGATTTATTAAACAATTCAAACGATTGACAATTTTTCTTAGCAATTACTTTATATAAATTACTTTAGTAATTTTAAGTGATTACTGGCTACTGGAAAAGTTACTCAAACAAGACTTAAACTTAGATGACCTAAAATTGCAAACAATACCATATAGTGATAGTATAACCCCGTGTTTCTCAAAGTGAGCCATTTTGCTCTTTACGGAATTCTTTAAGGTGGAAAAACCCCCAGGAGAAGAATTGGAAAGGAATTTGCGAATCTGAGTTCAACGGATCGACTCAAAAAATGGCATCTCCTTACCTGTTGAATCATGAAAGCTGATAAAAGTGGTTTCATTAGAGTAAAGACCCTTTTTTGTCTTCATTTTAATTTTTTTAAACTTTTACTGATCAACTTTCTGGATAACCGGATTTCGGATTAAAAATTTGGTTTAGAACAAAAAAATTATCACTTAATAAAACAAAATAATGTTTTTTAAAAGTTAAATTTAGGGAATTGACAGTACCTTAGTCTTAAAGGGAGGAAGGCGGTAAAAACTTCTGATATAATCATTTCTGACTTATCAAATTTAAATCTTACGAACGGATTTAATTTTCCTCAAATTGGAAATAAAGTTTTCAATGTATCGAGCGCTCACTTATCGTCTTAAGTTGCAAAACTTTGCCCAAGGCTTTAAACTTAGAGCCAGGGATGTGGGCTCAGGATTCGAACACGCTTCAAACTTTTGACTAGTCCGCATTCCATGCTTAGAAAACTGTCATATTGGTAGACTTTCTTTCGGAGTTACCAAGTAATTGCTATTCGGGTAAAATTTTACTTTTGTTTATGTTTTATTATATAATATAATACGTCCTTATATAATTCCTGAAATTTTACATTGCTTGTAATGTCCTCTAAGCAGAGACGTAAATGGTCTTTTTCTAAGACACAACATAGTAAAAAAGATAGGAATTAAAGCGACGATAAAACCGCGCTTGTATCTAACGTCACCCTGTCGCCAGTATATTGTACGTTGCTAGACTTTTTGCTTTCCCTTTAAAACAAGGATTAAAGCTGCCTCGATTACACACCAGCTAATTGAAAATTGATTTACTTTTCCTTATCAAAATCCACATCAGCTTACTTTTGCACTGCTTTCACCGTTTCCACTGATCACACATTAAAGATTATTTTTCTAGGAGTGCACCAGCACTAACACTTATACTTTTCTGAGTGACGTAAATTATTTCCTTTTGCTTTTTTCTTATACGAATTTTGTTTAATTTTTTAAATATTTATCATATTTATCCTCTTGACTTGCAGGAAAGCGTCGGAGACACTGTACATAGAGCAATTGTAAAACAATCACCGCGACCTGCTTCTGGAGATGCCAAAATATTGCTATCAGATTGAAGTTTTTGTTTTTTTAGTTTTTTTTAAAAACTGGACCAAAATTTAGAGCTGCTTGCTAAGACTGTCGAACAGAGAAAAGTGCCATAAGTGGCAACAAAAAGGACGCAACAAAATAGCGCCAGCAAGCTTTAAAATGCGACCGTGTCGATCACGTTCGCCATCAGCAACGGCGCTCTGAACCGCTGGACCACGCTCTGAACCGCTCGACCACGCTGCCAGCAAATCCCGCATATTTTTTGAAGCACAAACTTAAAATTTTTCGAATTCCTCAACAAAATATTTGTGTTTAGTTCAAATCGTAAATTAAATATGCTATTAATTAAACACAGAACCACTGGAGGCGCTCGCGCAATACTATGCACGATATGGAATCTCGAAGAACCGCGTTCTTCACGCAGTCGCTTGTACAGGTACAAAACTTTTTAAGTTTACTATCTCCTTGTAACAAGAAAATAAAACAAAAACAAATGTTGTGGCACTTAAATATCAGGCTCTGTGTCATAGTTACCTTGACTTCCACCAGATTTTTGCCAAAGCACACTACGCAATCACATGCAGCGTTGACAAAACGATAAAAAAAACGCACAAAAAGTCAATAACCGCCTGTTATTATCTCACACTACGTAATTTATGAGTCGCTCTGGTATTTTGGTAAAGTTTCTTTGTGTTGCATCAAAGTTAACTCGAACTTGCTTGGCATAGAATTGTCGCGAAAGATTTATTGCGTCATTGCGTGAAATTACAGGGCTGGCATCCGACGAAGATCTCTTGGTATGCCTCCGGGAGCATCATCACGATGATAATTTTGAACCCTATGTAAACCCTGGTAAGAAGAAGATCTTGATTCTATCTAAGCTAATTTCTACATTTCTTCAATAATATCATGCTTATAGTTCTTGTTAAAAAAACAAGGTCTCGACGCGACAGGATCGGTTTTCTCTACGATTTCCGGTTTTATATCTTTTAAAAACTAACAGCAGTATAACTTTTTAAAATCTTGAAATTTTTTTCTAAAGCTTAATTTGAACAAAAACTACTGTACCGTGTGAAAAATTTGATTTTAGTGGCTCATTGCATTGATTTTATTCACGAGGCTTTGAATTGCCAAATTCTGGATTTTAGAAGCTAAGAAATCTGTTTGTTTATGTTTATTACTCGTTGTTATGATTGTCAAACTTTTAGAAAATCTTCTGTTACATTAACATTATATTTTTGGTCGTGCTCCCACTCGACTTCAATAAAAAAATCTTTATGTTGTCATATTAAAAACTGTTGCATTTTAATATTCATATATGTTATAATTGTAATGAAAGGATGTTAATGTTTTCATTTTTTTTTAGACTTAGTGTGCAGGTATCTTGATTCCTTGCCTATCTCTAATCTATGGAGTAATCTACTCTATGATGGATTTCGTGAGCTGGAAATGAAATGCGCTGGTTTTGTGTTGTGCTTTAGTCATGGACATGAAGGCAAAGAAAAATTTACTTTTACTTTTAGTTTTTTTTACCAAAAACTTGTTTAAAAAAGTTTAGTTTTAATAGTTAAAAACAAAAAAAAAACAATTTTATAGTCAAAGTTTGGAATGATCAAAACATTTCAAAAATCTTGAATATTAATATTGATAACAGAGTTTAAATTACAGCAAAACAAAATAGTTTTGCAATAAAATAGGACGAAAAAATAAATTTAGATTTTGAAGAATTTAAGAAAGAAAGTTAACATATAGCCATGTGAACAAAAAGTCTTTTCATGCTTTTTTTAAAAATAGTCATCAGATATCATAAACATGCACAACATTGCTCTCAACATTAACACAATACTTTTAAGAATGTGCTACACTTAACCCTTTCAAAACTAAACCAAGACTTGACACAACTTCTGACCTATATCACATTTTTCACGCATTGCAAAAACACTAGAGAAAACGCTATAAAACTAATCGTTATATAGCGTTTATATAGTTATTAACCATAAATACAAAAAAACATTCTAGATATATCTTATTAACATGGATTTGAACATATTTGCTCGACACTTACTGCTTTACACTACTTAAGTCAACAAAATCACAAAAAGTTTTAACCATCTTGGCCTCTAAAACTCTCTGTTGCCGTAGCTTAGGACTTAAGCAAGGCATTTGAAACAATGAATATACAAGACTCAAACTAAAAAACATTTCAACATCATCTTTAAGTACATAGCAAACTTCATAAAAGAAAAATAAGTACGTGCTCAATACAACTGCACACTCTCGAAACTCAAACAAATCAACACTGGAGTACCACAAGGTGAAATTTTGTCTTCAATCTTTAAATTTTGGTGTGATATTCCACTTTTCACATATATATGTAAATCACAACCCAACTTCATGACATAACAATCACACCAAATCCCGTAAAGCCCAGCTACTCATTCAACCATAACTTCCAAAATCTATAAAATGGCAATATTTACGTAAATGCGGGCAATATTATTCACAATCACAAACTATACTTTTCACATCAGACCCAATCTCTTAAACTAAACTTTTCCCACAACAAAACCGAAAATTCTTGAAATCCTATTAGACCCCTAACTAGCATTTTCACAAAGCATTGTACTTTACTACCGACAAAAAAAAGCTTTTAACAGTCGTAAAGCACTTCCACCAAATAGGGTAAATAAAATAAACTAATCATCTCAAATTCAAATCAATTTCTGACCCTATTTTTAAATGTGTTAACCATAGAGAACTCAATCATATCACACACCCACATCAACAAATCGCAAACCATTCAAAAAGCAGTTCTTTGCATTGCTTCTGAGTATACACAAAACACAAACGCTCAAAGTTAACGACAAAACCAACCTTCTTCCAAACAGAGTCATTTTGCAATCTGTTCTAAGTTTCATGCTCTTCAACTTAAACAACTCACTCAGACTCACCTTGAAACGTCATCTCGATTCAAATTTAGATCCACACAGAAACATAAATTAGTGATTATGTTAACATCATTTTTATTTTTTTACAATCTTTACCTTATTTATTATCTCATCAGCTTATATCATTAGACATGAGGAACGTACAGAAAACTTTAAATACATTTATATTCTATCACTTGACAATACTTCAGCTCCGGAAAAATATAAAACAACCAACACCATATCTCATCATAAACCTACATTACTCCGTCACATGCGTACAAAGCTGATACGGCGCAGAGGAAAAAAAATTTCAATCCTGCAAAGTTACCTACACACAATCAGCTCTGACTTCTACACGCCACAATGCTCGAGATGCCTTTCACACACAAACACACGCACACGCACAAATAGAGCATGGATCATTTTTTAAATCCAACAAAATACTAACAAAACACCATAGTTTGTAAAAAAATCACTTGCTGGTAGCAGTGGAAACTCCGAGGATCATCCAAAAGTGGGGTCTAAGTTTACTCTATTACTGTATAAGAGAATTAATAAATAGCTTCAACAAAATGAGCCTTCGGGTATCAAAAAGAACAACAAATGTTTCTATTTTTAATTGGTTATCTATTTGAAGTTTTCGTTGGTTTTATATGTTAATTGTATTTTGTGAATGAGATTCTATCTCCAAGAAAAAATGAGTATTTGCACGCGTTTTTTATTTATTTTCATAAAATTGCCATATTTTGTTGATAAAAAAACTGTTATAATTTTTACGCAAGGCTTTGAAACGATATTTTGAACAGTTTAATAATTTATTCTATAATTTTTTCACAACAAAAAGATTACATTTAAAAAAAGTTTAAAAGATTTTTATTGCATTGTGTTTATTGTTTGTTTTTAAGTCAATTACTCTTTAGGTCCAGCGACCCGAGAAATGCTGCGTCAATGGATAACTGAAAAAAGAGGTGAGATATTTTTGTTTCTTCTACATTTACCCTCCTGACTTACAGGAAAACGCCGGAGTTGTTATACTTAAAACAATCGTCAAGCGATTACCTTGAGCTGCTTCGAAAGATGGCGAGATATTGCAGTGCCGTTGATATTTTTTATTTAGGAAGATAAATGCATTTTCGATATTAAGTAGTAAGACGATAAAATAATTATTAGTTAGAATTAATTATAAAGTAAAAGGATTTTCGACAATAATTTAATATAATTTATTTGGTATTGCCTACCCTATGTATTAGCGCCTCCATCGCTTTCCTGCGAGTCAGGAGGATAAATATAGAGATAAAATAAATAAATAATAAAAATAAAAAATTCTCGTGATGTTCCTACTTCTAAGAATGTGCTACACTTAACCCTTTCAAAACTAAACCGAGACTTGACACAATTACTTTTAGTCAATTGGTGTTTCTACTTTTAGTCAATTGGTCTTTAAAAAATATGAAGTAAATTATTTAAGCTGTATGCAGAAAATAAGGATGATGGAAAAGAAACATTATTCGGGCAATTTTGCAACAGTGCAACAGTATATGTAAAAGTCAAAAAATTACACTTTTGATTTTGACAGTAATAATTAACGTGTAATCAAATTTTATCTTTAGAAGTTTTTCTTAGTCCCTCATTTAAAATGCTTTAGCATTTTTTGAAAAACGATATATTCTTTTTAGCGTTTTTGAGAAAATACGAAAATCTAATGAGTACTTACTTTATTTCAATAAGAGTTCGCGATAGTTAATGTGAATAATAATAAAAAAAACTTGTTCTTCTTTATTGCATCTGTTTGTTCCTTTTTATTGGATTTAAATAGTTGACATAGCTTTTTACTCTTTATTTATTCCATTTAAATAACTTATATCTTCTCTTTGCTGCATAATTTTCGAAGATCAGCTTCTAGAGCTTCCGACAATTTAAATACATCTATACAAGTAATAACGTTGCTAAAATAAAGACCGCTTTGCTATATATAGGTGATTTATCGACACCACCCAAATCAATTTTTATACGCTAAGAAAATTGGCCGCAGACGTCCTTTACTATTTAGAATAATTAGATAATTTTTATGTTATATATTACTAGGATTTTGAGAATGGTAAAAATAAATGAATTAGGAAAAACCGGTTTTTGTGGCCATTTTGGAAAAGTTTTTGTGGGTGTGTGTACTGAGTTGCCAGTGTACTTCGAATTGTGCAATGGTTGAGCTGTTACTGAACTAAAGCGTTTAACTTGTTTTAATATGAAGGCTTCTATATAGTTTTTTAAAATTGTGATTTTTATTTCTGAACAACTATTTAGCCCGAAGTACCCGACTTCGCAGTTTTGTTATTACAATTTTTCTTTTGTTATTAAAGTTGAAAACTTTTCATCAGGTTTATTTGTTAACCCATGATAAAATAGGTCATTTAAATCTGGGATTCCAAAACTTGGGATTTGACTTAAGTGAAAAGGCGATAGAATGATACACACATTTTATCTGTATATGCACATTAGGACGCTATGTTGTTTCTAGTATTCACTTCAGTGTCGAAGAAAAAACCCTTTCTGATCCTTATTTTAACTAAAGGGTTAAAAATTTTTTTGAATAAAGTAAGGCGATACAGAAAAAAAAGTTGGAAAAATTTTAGTCTAAACAACGTAAATAACTGAATTGCTTAAAAATTATTTGCAATGTTTTTAAGATCTTGCGGAAAAGAAAAAGGAAAACGAAGATGATAAAGAGACATATGCTGAAATTGATGAGGAAGCTGATTGGATTCAGCATCGAAGGATGCTAGATGAAGGCAAACTTTAATTGTATTCATATTCCTTGTTAATTCAATAAATTTCTTTACTCTTCTGACAAAAGAACGTGAAGTGTAAACTTAAAACAACAATCCAAAACTTGATCCACCTACAATTGATAAACATAATGAGGCCTACATTCACAATATCAACTGATGTTTTAGATTTGTACGTGCATGTGGAAAATCGAAATGAAGAAAAACCCCGATCTCCCGCAAAATTCAGTGAAGCCAGTCTTAATGAAGTTCTTGTCGTTGCAGGTGATCGATTGCAAGTTTAAATTTAAAATCATTTTGTAGTTTCAACTAATAGTTTATACTTATCGCATTCTAAGAACGTCACTAAAGTAAACTATGTTATTTGTTTTAAAAAAAACTTTGGAGAAAAATTTGTATAAGGCGTACTTGTTAAAAAAGTAAAAAAAGTATTTCATGTACAGTATCGGGTGTGGTTATAAAATCCACGTTTTCCAAAGTAAAGGTCAATTTGGTTTTTTCATGGGCTGTAAAGACACTCATAAATTTTTTCCGTAACTATATGAGCCTACTTCCATAAAAAAATAACATGTGGACCCGATTGCTGTGTGAAATTACTAAAAATAATCATCAATGGCAAAAAGATTTAAAAATAATAGTCCAATCTTTTTTTTTGATAATTTAAGTCGATTTTGCGTATGATAATTTTTCTGTAATAATGATCATTTGATTAATATTAGATTCTGGTGATTCAGACAATGGATTTCAATTTACTCGTGAGGAAATGAAGAAAAGACGAAATAATTTGTTGAAGCGAATGAAGAAGGAAATTCTTAAAAAAAATGCGATGTCAAAAGCCGATGCAGAAAGTATTGACGACATCTTTTCACTTTCTATCGAGGAAAAGTGGAAGCTATATCGGTATGGATAATAACACGCAATTAGTAATACTATATCGAGATAAGGCTATTATTTTAAGTTTTTGTTTTTGTTTTTTGTTTAGTTGTTTTTTTAAGTTTTTGTTGTTGCAAACAAACTTATTAATTTGTATTCTACAAATAAAGTGGTTGCCCTTAAATAGAATTTGCTAATACGCTTACTGTGTTTGAAGCACATCTGTTCTGAGCATACCAATTAAACGGAGTCTTTGACAATATTGGCCAAATGACGTCAATTTTTTTATGACAAAACTGACAAATAACTTTTTGCAAAAAAAAGGTTTGAATTGGAATTGCGTAATAATCAAAATTTGTAAATCAGGGGCGTAGCCACGAGAGGAAAGGTCAACTCCTGTTTATAAAAATTCAAATTGGTATTCTTGTAAGCAGGGCAGGCTTGAAATAGAATGGAAAAAAATTTTCGGTATGGAATAGGGATTGTTAAAGCATGCAATGGAATGAAATGGAAAGAATTTTTCATACTTGCTCATTTTAATGTTGTTTTCATAATAGGGGCACTCAATATAACCACTTTTGGTTAAACGCACAAAACGATAAAAGAAAAAGTAGTAGTAATAGCCAAAGGTCTATTCGAATAAATAGGGTAGGAAAAAAACAAAAGTTACAACCAGATTAGTAATATTTCAACATCGGCGTTTAAACAGTTTGCAACGTTGATATAGGGCCAATTTTAACGTTTAGTCTGAGGCCTAGTTTGCTTGCGATGTGTGTCTCCCTTAAGAAATGTAAAGATAGATAACTTGCCAGGTTGCCCCGTTTGAGTATTTGCAGTTTAAATAATAATATGTAATTATAAACCGCTCTCTATTAAAAAGTTCATATAGTCTCAGAGCAATTGAACACGAATGAAAACCACCCAACAACTGCAAAAAAGAAACAAACAATAAAATTATTAGATGTAACCAAATATTGATGCGGATTATCCACACATTTAAATTCATATATCCAAAATAAAGACTAATACTACAGATCTATCACTTGGACAACTTAGACTAACAAAAATACTTATTAAAATTTACATGGCATGAAACTTAGGGTTTTTGATATAATACAAAGTATGGAAAAGGTATGAAATATGGAATGGAAGAATTTTAGTATGGAATGAAATGGAATGGAATATTTCAAAGGATATGGAATATGAATAATTTCTATTCCATTCTATTCCATAACATGTCTTGCTTATGAGGCAAAGGTCGGGTTTGTAAGATGTTCACTCTAAATTAAGTTTATTCACTTTTAAACAAAGATGAAAAATATTTTTTCGTATTCAATTGCTGGTAAAGACTTTTTCAGTCTTTTGGTTGGCTTTTAAACGCTACTCTCCTTGAATCATTTTTCTGCATGCCCCTGTAAGCTAAACAAAAATACTTTGAGATTGAAAACAATGAACGACTGTAGTTGCAATTTGTGCATTATTTTTAAAAAATCGCAGCCAAAATGCTCATGTTCGTTGCCACGTAATTGCTAGAAAAGCGATGAATATTATCAAAGAAAAGTGACATACAAGGTGACCCAAAAAAAACAGAACCCATACAAATTTGATTAAATCTTTTCAATATCAATAGAATTTTAAGAAACTCGGTCGACTTAAATATCAATCTTTGTACCATCATTCCTCAAAGTTTTAGTTATTTTGATTGCTTTACATTAAAGTTATGTTTTGTTTAAAATATGTTCCAAATGGGTGCAATAGTATTGGAGACAAACTTGCAGACGTCACGCAAAATTGTCACTTACTGAAACTGATCTCTCTTTTGAGATTTCTCAAATTTTTGCTGTATTTAGTACCTTTCGTTTAAACATTGATGAACTAAAGGTATTAAATACAACAAAAATTTGAGAAATCCTAAAAGATAAATGTGTAATTTTAAATTAAAGCTTTATTCTAAAAATATAACTGTTCATTAGAGAAACGCGCTGACTATTGTACATGTTTGTGGTTTTAATCAGTTTCTTTGCAATCGGCAGTTACTGGGTGAAAACGCTTCATGCACGGCAACGCGCGATTCTTAACAAACGCGCTGAAAAGTACAATCGGATTGTGAAGAAATTGAAAGATTTTGAAAACCGGGAGTCTTTTGAAGTTTTGAAAAGAGCTGATCTAATTGCTATGACAACAACGGGAGCAGCCAAGTATCGCGACATGATTTACAAGCTGCCTGTAAGTTCGTAACTGGTTGGATCAAGGCGTTCCTTTAGATGCTTTTAGATGGTTTGATTCATAGCAACTTAGCAAATTTATTAAAATATTCATTTTATATTGTTGTTGTATTTTTTTTCAAAGAAAAAATTGCAAGTTTGCAAAGTAACTCGGATTATATCAAATAATTTTCACGTTGCACAGGTCCGCATAATGATTGTCGAAGAAGCTGCTGAAGTCCTCGAGGCTCACATTGTGACGTCAATGCCTCAAACCACCCAGCATCTTATTTTGATTGGTGACCACCAGCAATTGAAGCCTTCTCCTACTGTTTACGAACTTGCTCGAAAATACAATTTTGACATTTCCTTGTTTGAAAGGATGGTTAGTAAAAAGATTTCCTGTTTTTTTATAATGTCACGCTCAACTTACTTTCTTAAGCGATTGCATTTTTGCAACATTCAGGTTTTTATCGTATTTTAGGTGAAAAACGATCTTCCTTGCAGTCGATTGGAACTTCAACACCGAATGCGCCCGAGGATCGCCGATCTTATCCGACCTCACATTTACAAGACGCTGCGTGATCATGAGAGCGTGAATCGTTATGAGGATGTTAATGGAGTCCAATCAAACGTCTTCTTCTTGTCACATGACCAACTTGAAGATAGCGTCATGGACAGCAAAAGCAAAGTATTGTATATTTTCTGTTTTTTTAAAGATTAAGATCTAGTTTCGAACTTTCACGTGTTACCAATTATTCACCGTATAGTAGCGTACTTTTAGTCTTCTCTAACTATAAATGTTTATTGATTATGAAATAAATGTTTATTCAATTTCATCTAATGAAGTGAGCAGTAGCTCGTGAAAGTTTGTGTGACTAAAAAAATTAAGTCAAGTGCATGTTTTTGTTCATTTTTTTTGATTCAATAGAGGAGACGGCTTTTCGTTTTTTTGTGTTAGATTCGATACAGCTGGCTAGTTTGGCCGATCCTGCTAAACCTCACAGAGTTTGGACAAGAACGAATAAACCCGTCTTTTATGAGCAGCTCGTGTTTTGTTGTGTAGCGTAGCTGTTTTTCTTATTATTTGGTTTTAGTCTGGTTCACAAAAGATAAGGCCGCTATTACTTTTTTGCGTGTTCATTCTTCCTTTCTTCTGTCTAGCCAAATAATTCAATCTAACAAGGTTCTTTAGTTGTACAGCTAATTTGAAGAGATAAAAACACACGATTGTTGCTTTAACTTAATGCTCTGTGTTGCTTCTTAATTTCCACGAAATAAATAACAAAACATAAACCCTCGGGTGCAACGTAGGAGTTAAAACAATGAAAAGACAAAAGCAGTTAAATAATAACGTGAAAAATAATTATTGCAAAACAAAAGAAACGAAAAAGATGGTTCTAATCTCGAAGTCGTCACACTAGCCGGCCCCCAGGCCTACAACTGCTCCAGCTGGAACTAAACGCAAAACTCCACTAGCTCGTGGTTACGAGACTGTATTCAAAAAACAAAAAAATGATTCGACTAAGGAGCATATAGTACTGAAGTTAAGCTACAATAAAACATTTTATACAAGCACAAAATTTAGGGAATTATAACCAACTCTGCCAACAGTAAATGACCTAAAAATACTTTACAAATAAACTTTTAATTCAAGAATAAAAAGTATAGCCAATATATTTTAAAACATTGTTTATTAAGGACGTTTCGGAATTATAACTCATTCCATTCGAAATGGAATGAGTTATAATTCCAAACAAAAACTATGTTGAAACTACTCAAGAGGGGAAAAACAACAGAGAAAGATTAAAAATAAAATACTTTAATCATTAAGCGGAAAAATCAACCACTTGAAATGTTTTATAACTTATTATTGTATTTGAATAGAACCCCTGACGTTTCCTGAAGATTTTAGGAAACTTACACCCTGGTCACATACTAACCACTTACCCCCGGATATGCTCCCTGGTCACACACTGCCCCCTTGTCTCTTACCTCCTGGTCTCATACTAATTACTTACCAACGGGGAATATGACTAAAATAAAACGATACTAGGGGGGTATATGACCAGGAAGTAAGTAACGGAGGGTATGTGACCTGGGGTTAGTAACCAGAGGGTAAGTGACTTGATACCTTCCTTAAACAGGATAATACAGCCTTGAAGGGTGCGTTTTTATAAAATAAATATCCATCATTTAAATTTCGTTAAACACTATTGGAAGCACTTTTATTTATTTCTCCAATTTATAAATACAATATACAGTATATTTACTGGAAAATATTGATATGATGGAATTTTGTTATTTACCAGGTCAATCAGCATGAAGCTGATTTTATGATTGGATTGTGTCGTTATCTGCTGCTACAAGGATATAAACCAGATCAAATCACAATCCTTACTACTTATGTTGGTTCGTATGTACATGTAGGGTTCTCGTGATTAATTGAGCAATTTCAATTAATCTCAAAAGCCTGGCATCGTTAATTTTGTGTGTTTTTAATTGTTTTTTTTTTTTTTTTTTTTTTTTTACTTCAGGACAATTGTTAGCTTTTAAAAGAGCTCTTGCCTCGAAATTAAGTCACCGTATTCGTATCACTGCTGTTGACAACTTCCAAGGAGAGGAAAATGACATCATTTTATTGTCCCTTGTCAGGAGCAATGAAGAGGTAAAACTTTAAACTATCATGCATCAATTATCTTGATATAAATCTAAATTTAATTTGTTGCTTAAAATAGCTAAAAAAAAACAAAATAGGAAAATTGGCGAATCACTGACCTCTAATATTGGCATTTGAGTAATCTATTTTTGGCATTAATTTAGTTACGTTAAAATACTTCTCGTTTATTTGATCTTTTGTTTGCAAACAAGAATATGTTATATACAAAGGCGCTTTATTGATTTTTTAATTTTTGTAGTAAATGTACTATTTTTGGTGTTATACTATTACCTTGCACAGTAACTGTCAAAAACTATTTCGGCCTTTTATTTTAAGTGCAGAATTTTTTATAAAAATTTTTTACACTTTTTAAAAAACCCATTTAAGAATGTTTTCGTGGACATGCTTGCGGGATAGTTTAGTCATTGTCTGTGACCTTCGAGAAAAGAGGCACGGTCCTAATGGACACGGTCCTAATTACTTAGTGTGTCTTTGTCTGTGACCTCCGAGAAGAGAGGCACGGTCCTAATGGTTGCTCTACCAGAGTAGCTTTTGCTGTGTCATTGTCAAAGGCACTTCAACACAAATTCTCAAAAGGAATCACGCTACTTATTTCTGCAATAGTAAATAGATATAAAACAACAAGCAGAAACCTGATTGATATTGATGTAAATATAGGTAAAGTTAGCAAATACAATTGCTTTTTATGAAAGAGATCGTGCATATGTGGTAGTTTTTTTGATAAAATTTGGTTAATTTATAAATAGTGAAGTAACTGAAGGCTGAAAAAGGTTTTTACTATAAATATACATACATTGCATTTCATGTTGTCCTTTTTAATAAAAATGATACATCATTTTTTAATAAAACTATAGAATTATGCAAACAAATATATGAACTCAATAACAAATCTCATTTAAAAACTTGCATATTCTGTTTGACGCTGTTTTTTTTTGTAACCTTGCTTTGCTAATGGTGTTGAAATTATTAAACACAAAGTCTAACTGCATTTTGACCCGTTAATTGTTTTTTTTCAATAACCGAACTTATGTAGTTTGTCTACACAAAAACATTTGTTATTAATTCATTTTGTTTATTTAAAATTGTGCAATTTTTTGACCTTTTTTAATTTGCCGTGCTGATTTAGCAACTTTATATGTGGTTCGGGATAAAATATAGATTTTAAACCAAACTTGTGATTTTTTCTGTTTTTCAGTGAAGTGTTATGCTTTGATTGAATTACAACGATTCATGTTCAACTTAAAAAAATTCAATAAAATCGCGCCTGCTGACGTGATAAACTTCAATCAAGTTTGGATTAAATAAATCTCTTATTCTATTGCGTCCTTGGGAAAGAAACGTTACGACACTTTCCTCTACTTAAGGGCTTCTCAAGCTTTTTGGTTCTGCAACCCTATTTCAAACCTGCGTCAAATTTTGGAACTTTTTCGGGCAAGATTACTTAATTTTCGATTATTTCCGATTGCATGTGCAATAGCAACAATTCTTTCAAAAATTTTCGCGGCACTACTGGGATTTTAAAAGTTTTGCGGCACAAAGCACAAAAACCAATTTGTTTCGTAATCCCAAAATTTTTTTACGCGACCCACAGTTTGAGAAGCCCTGCTCTACTTGGCGTGCAAAGCAAGCAGCTCTAAATTTCAGTCAAATCTCTAAATAAAAACTAAAGAACCAAAATAAAAAATTTCAACCAGACGGCAAAATGCCGAGAGCAGGCCTGAGTAATGGCTTGGCCGTTGCCTCAAACATGGCGCTGCATACGCTTTCCTGCAAGTCTGAAGGATAAATAGAAAAATAAAACTAAAAAAAATTGAAAGTTTTATTTACCGCGTTTGGTCGTTATTTTGCTTTCTCCTTAACCTGAATATTAAAGTTACCCTATTAAGTTTGAAATTTACATACTTTTTTCAGTGTTAATTTTTTTATAGCAAAACTTAAATAACTGAATTAATTTGATTAAAATAAAAATTACCGAGTTATGTAATTTTTCAATTTTAAATCGGCAGATTTTTTTGAAGTTCTGAAGCCCACGTTGAAAAATCAAAAACATAAAAGGGTTGAAAGAAAGTTTTTTTTATTGCTTTATCAAAGAAATCCTTCATGACTTTAAAACCTGAAATATATTTGATTTTTCGTTTTAGCTGTAAGGCTGGTTAAACGAGCATCGCCACACTTAGTCTTTTGTGACGCCGTTGCAATTTTCTGGCGTTAATCAGGCAATTCTTGTTTGATTGTTTGCAATATTGTGCATGTTTCTGCTCGGCAACTACGGAAGGTGATTAAATCTTTTGATACATTTGCAGAAAATAAAGTGAAGGGCGCTTAAACTAGTGAATTTCTAATGCAAACGGTTAATTGTGAAAATAACCTAATTTTAGTTGGTTATAAAATGTAATACATTTCTAACTTGGACAATGGCAAATTAAACAAACTAAATTAAAACAAAAGATTAAAATTCTGCTTCAATCTAAACAAATATGACTAACAAGTTATCGTCAATGTCAAATTAGTCGAGTTATGCAACAACTTAGTTGTCAAATTTATAATTTCTGATTTTACCTGACTGGCAATTAATTATATTTAAATATTGGCAACTTTTTTTCAGGGAAGAATTGGATTTCTGAGCATAGAAAACCGAGTTTGTGTCGCTTTATCTCGTGCTAAAAAGGGACTCTACTGTATCGGCAACTTTGAGGTGAGATTATTTTATTTTGTTAATAATTGTATCTTAATATATTTTTGTTTTAAGTTACTTCGAGAGAAAAGTGAATTGTGGAAGAACATTCTCGAAGGGTTGGATCGGGACAATCTTTTGGGAGAGTCAATGCCACTTCAATGCAAAGCACACAAGAAAATTACTAGAGTAAAATGCCAAGATGATTTCAAAAATTTGCCTGAAGGTATTGAACCTAATAGCAGGGTTTTAACTGATTTAATGAAATTTATGTACAAGACCTAATAGAGAATTGATATTGAATTGAACTTAGCCTACAGATTATTAATACATTAATGTGAGTGCAAGGTCAAGATCTGACGGTTTGAATGACGAAACCTAATGACTCTTTCGACCGAGCTTGTAGTGTATGACTCGAAATAGGTGTCCTTCGAAATGAAAAAGGAATCAAGTCCTTTTTGCTTGCATAAATTTGTTTTCAAAAATTAAAGAAAGTAGTTTTCAAAAACAAGAGTCCACGTACTATTTGTCTTTTTTAAAAGAAGATTCTGGGCAAAATTTTTGAACCTGTCTTGATTCGTTTCACCCTTTTTTACCTTTTTACCAGAAGAATAAATTCAACCGCTTCCTCCTTTTGCTTGACGTACTGGTAAAAAATATCTATGTTTGAGCTTCTAAATTTAGTTTAAAAAATAAACCTTCACCTGCCAAAATATATTTGCTAAGTTTTAATTTCTTCAACTGAAATAATATTCTAACGACTAATTTAAATGTTGGGGTCAAACGCTGCTATTTTACCTCCAAACCACTTATGCTTATACAATTGGATTATTTTTGCCAGCTGTCAATGTACGTCTTACTTTCTTTCTCATTTTAGAAATGTTCTTTACCAATTTATGTGCGATAGTCTTTACCTTAGTGACATGCGTCTTTACCACGGTCAGGATTATCCAAAATGTGTCTGGTGACGTCTGTTTTTTCACTATTTGAATTATGATTGTGATCCTAAGTCTTGTAACCAGTCCAATTTAACTTTTTTCACACTTGCATTTGATTTTGTAGATTACATTATAGCGATTAATTGTTTTTTGCTTTTCTTTATAGTTGAAATATTTACCAACATCGAATAATCCTTTAATAAAAATAAGTTTAGAATTTGGTATCGTTTTTTTTTTTTAAAAGAATTGATTTCTTTCGTTATTTGCTTAGACATAGCACCAAAAAAATCAATTATTTTTTAAAAAAAGCGATACCAAATTCTAAATTTATTTTTATCGAAAAACATTTGACATTGGTAAATATTTCAACTATAAAGACAAGCAAGAAACAATTAATCGTTATAATGTAATCAAGGAAATCAAATGCACTTGTAGAAACAGTTATATTGGACTTCAAGGAATCTGGATACAAGACTTAAGGATCGCAATCTCAATTCAAACAGTCAAGAAACAGACGTCACTAAACCAGGGCCGTAACTTCGTCAGGTGGGGCCCCGGTGCAAATATATATTATGGGCCCCCATTTTTTTTCTGTACTTAATATTTAATTGAGCTACTTTTCTCAACACAGGAATCATTGACGACTCCGCGTTATAGAAACACTTTTTAATTGAAATAATGAGTTAAAAAACATTGAGCTGAACAGATAAAAAGGGCTAAAGCTAAGTTTACTGTGCCTGCAAATGAAAGGCTATAATTAAAATAAAATTTCACCAAGGTAGTACGGTTCAGCATAATTTTTGTTATTGCAGTGTATTCAAATCGAAATAATGGCATAACAAGGATTTCGTGGGGGCAAGCTGCAACAAAAATTTTTTGATTGTTTAATAAAAGTTTAGTCAAATAAACGTCGCAAACCAAAATCGTTTTATAATGACAAAAAAAGTTATGTGCAATCTTTTGAGGCAAGGTGCTTTGTGAGCACTATTAACGATATTTCAGCAAAATGGAGACGTGCTATGCAATACGGATAAATTGTTTAACCCAAAAAGAATTAATGTACAGTACACCGATATTACCACAAAAGACACAAATTAATAAAATAAAATACGTTGAGGCCAATTAAGTAGGCTACCGTAATTTACTTGCGGGTGGTTGGAAACTTGAAATTTTTCCTTCTTGCTTTTACACTAGCAAACTGCTGGATAACTTTTCTAAAATCTAAATTTTTGGCTCGTTCCTTTTCTATCGATAGCAGAGCCAAACCGCTAAGTCTCTCTTGGGCATGGAGCTTCGAAGAAAGTTTTTGATCAATTTCAGTTTAGACAAAGACCTCTTTGCCGTAGCAGCTGTTACAGGTACTGTCATATACATCATGTATTCCGTATAAACGTCGGGATATGTTGTGGCAAGTGATGCATTTTTGATCGAGAGCATTTGGCTAGGAAACAACGGAGAGATGTTATCAGAAAATTTTTCAGAAAATTTTCTTGCTTCAAACTCAAGATCCAGATGAGAAGCATTTGATAGAAAACTTGGTTCCAAAACTTGATATGACGTCACCACTGATTTCATTCCTTCAAAGCGACTAACCAGTTGCCAAGAAAGTATATCCATCATCGGAAGAAACACAGTTACGCAAAATTGCTTCTTAGGATCGCTTAACGCTATTCTTTTGGATATTTCATCGAAATAGGGTTTTGTTTTTTTGCCCATTTGTTTAAAAATTGTCTTGGCAATCCCAAACTAGAAGCAATAGTGGAAGCTTAGTTTAGTACTGCGTCAAAACTCCGTCTGAGTTGAGCAATGTCTTCAGCAGCAGTTTGCAGAAGTTTATGGGCAGAAATTAAGTCAATTGTTTTACATTGCACAGCTTTTGAAGGAATGTTGACGATCTGCAAAAGGAATGTTGAAAATCTGTTGCATTGCACAACCAGCATGCATACAAAGCCAAAGTTTTCTATCTGTTTTTTTATTATTCGAATACAAATATGGTCTGAAGTTCCTCAAGAAATTAAATCTCGGACTTATGTTTCATTTAAAAAAGAATTCAAAAAATTATTAATGAAGTCTTATGATATATGATGAGATTAATAAATGTTTACTTATTTGTTAACCCATAAAAAAAAATTTTTTTTTTTTTTTCTTTATACTTTTTTATGTGTTGATATAGATTGTGAAATATAGAATTTGGATTGATTTTTTTTATTTATTTATTATTATTATTTTTTTTTGCTTAGACCTATGCTTTTTTTTTCGTTATTCTTTTTTTCTTTTCTGTAATTGTTTATTCATTAGTTTAAATATAAAATTTGGGTTGTGGCTGACTAGGTGACCTTTGATGGTCTTTCGCTGCAACCCTGTTGTAGTATTGCTCAATATTTTTATTATTTTGGTTTTTTTGTTTTTGTTTTGTATTTACAGGGTGATTCAGCAAAGTGTGCACAAATACTTTTCTTAGTTTTATGTACATGTATTTCGTCCATTATTAACTTTCAATTATTAACATTTCAGTTTCTTATTATTTACACCCTTACAACCTTACGCTACCCATACAAGTTCACCAAAAGACATCTCTTGTCGGAGGCCACTAAGAAGAAAAGGCTCGATAGAGCAAAGGTTTTGGTCAAGAAACTTGTCGATGGCACGCAGCCTCAAGTTTTATGGACAGACGAAAAACTTTTCACTGTTCAAGCTGTCCATAACCATCAAAATGACAGGATTTGGCTTCCAGACATAAACATGGTCCCAGTTGAGCGTCGCAGCTCTTTCAGAAGACAAAAACCCGCCTCCGTAATGGTATGGGCAGGCGCAACATCAAAAGGGCTGAAAACTCCTCTCATATTCATTGAAGAAGGGGTCAAGATAAACCAGACCGTCTATAGGCGAATGCTGGAGGAGAAAGTCCTTTCCTGGGTCCAAGAAGTAGTTGGAGAACAACGAGTTACTCTTCAACAGGACGGTGCAACCTCCCACACGGCCAACTCAGTTCAAGCTTGGTGTCGATGCAATTTCAAAGGTTTTTGGGAGAAAGAGCTTTGGCCGCCGTCTTCACCAGACTTGAACCCTATGGATTTTGGGTTATGGTCTATTTTAGAGACAAAAGCCTGCCGTACTTCTCATCCAAATCTGGACTCTCTAAAGCGAAAATTGACATCGGCATGGGATGAAATTGACCCAGAAGTGGTGCGTGCCACATGTGCCCAGGTTCTGCCACGACTTCGGAAAGTAATCAAAAACAAAGGGGGTTATATTGAATAACTTGTATATTTTCTGAAAGCTTATTAAATTTACTATCTTCACAGCATATAACTTGTTTCATTTGACCTAATTATAAGTCCGAAAGATGAGTTTTTATTTGTGCACACTTCGCTGAATCACCCTGTAAATGGCAATCTACAATGAATAAACAAAGATTGATTGATTGATTGATATTCGTTATTTATTGCCACAGCTTCATCTTTTTCCTTTGGTTTCGTGCTGGTAAGTATTATGTAAGTCAAGCATTTTATAACATCACAAAATTTTTCCTTCAAAGCATAGACAGTATCATATCGACCAGAACACCGAGTTGAATTTAACGGTTCTAATTTAGGATTTGAGCAATAACGATCATGGACATTCTGAAGCTTTTGCCACCGCACAATATTATGTACGAAAAAATTATATACCGACTCAATGGTGTCATAAAATTGGCGAGTCTCAGTCATGGCTTCCATGGCATCTATTAACACCAAAGTTAAATTGTGCGAAGCACAATGCACGTAGTAAGCATGTGGAACTACATCTTGGACCTAATGCAAACCGGAGTACTTCCCGCTCATCACTGCAGCGCCATCATATCCTTGTCCACGGCAGTTTTTTATGTCAAGTCCCTTCTGCTGAATGGAATTCGTTATCAGTTTGTGCAATCCAATAGCAGATGAATCCTCAACTTCAATAAATGAGGTAAACGCTTCAACAACTTTCAGTTTTGATGGCGTTCCATCATTGCCGTAATCGATTTTGACGTAACGAAATACTTCATTAACTGGTCTTTTTTACTGACATCTTGATTGGTATCAAGAATGATGGCAAAAAAAGGAGCACTTTGTAGTTCTCTTTTTATATCACGGAAAACGTCTTCAGCTAGCACTGATATTATTTCATTTTGTATCATAGGAGTTAAATATTTATGAAAATCTTTAGGTAGTTGTAAAAGTTTGTCTAAAACAGTGTCGTATTTGGCAAGAAGCTGTATGATAGAGAGAAAATTGCCCCTGTTATCTTTCGAAAGTTCTTCACTGGATTCGCGAAAAGGTAAGTTACACTTTGCTAACATCAACGTAACATTCACTAGTCTTTCCAAAACATTTTGCCAAAAGTTTTTTTTCTAGCAAAGACTCGTGCAACGCTTCTTCTATTGTCCCCCTGTTTCTCCATTGCTCATGTATGAAACACGCCTACGCATGATGTGTAGAGCTTTCATGGTTTCGAATTTGCTGCAATAAATGCCTCTAGTCATTTAAACCTGTTGCACCCCAAGGGTTTTGAAGTGCGTAAGAAGTCCCTGGAGAGACATTTTCATGAGAAAATAACCAGCAGGGGTGGCAGTAAACACGGTCCATGCTTGATGAATAACATAACCAATATCTTTGTAGTTTTAGACCTGATTGTGCTACATAATGGTAATAATTTGTTGAAAATAAACAACCGCTTTGGAGCAGATCTTTAGCGAAAGGTCCTTTAGGTTGTTTGGGAACTGCTGCAATATTTTCTTTGTTGATCTCTGAGTTTACAATTAGGGTGAAAAAGTCATCATTTTTGCTTGCATCTGATCTAATTTTAGTAGTATCGGAATTTCCTTAATTGGTACTATTGTTAAAACTGTTAACGTCAACAAGTTGGGGAGTAGATTCTGTCTCACGAATGCTGACGTCTTGCTCATCCGCTTTGAATGTTTCTGGTCGAGTTAGCCACGAACTCAGTCGCTGAGAGTTTCTGGCTGCCTCAGCTATTTTTCTCCTCTTAGCTTGTTTCTTTTGTGCTCCGCTTTGATAATTTCTTTTCATATTAAATTGCAGTCAACTATAGTTTTACAATGTTATTATTCAAAACCTAAAAACTTTAATGAAATTTAGACAACGGTTAGTAAAGTTTAATGTAACAAACTCTCTTTGTTATTCTTTTTCCGGCTTACCAAATAGTACTGCTGCGAGCGTAAGGACTACGTTATGTCTATCAAAAAGGATTTAAAGGGAAAGCTCGAAACTGACTTTTTAAGCACTCAAATCACAACTTCTTTCAACGAATAAATATTTATTAACAGAGATCACAAATCTGATCACTGACTAATAAAATTACATCTAGCACCCAGATGGCTAAACTAAATCTACGTAGCTTATTCAAATAGAATAATCGCTATTCCCACAAACTAAGGCGTTAGATCTCACTAACCCTTAAAACTCTAACTCCTGTCACACAGGCAAAACAGTAACACAAAAAAACGCTGACTTTCACAGCACAAATTACTAATTTACCTATTTATATGAAGCGGGCAAAATTTACCAGAAAAACTTCTTCGAAAAGATACAGTGGCGAAAAAAAGTAAGACTTTTTTATTTCTTTAGATTTTTTAAAAATAACTTTGTTAAAATTGAATTATATTTATCAAGTAATATATCATTAAAGAGAGCACAAAAAATATATTAAATCCAACATTAATTGATTTTTTTTTTAAGAAATATAATTCAATTTCAACAAAGTTATTTTGAAAAATCTAATAAAATAAAAGAATCTTACTTTTTTGCTCGCCACTGTACTATATTTTCTTAATTTATTATTTTGTGACGATACAAGCCAGCCAGACAATTACTGTCACGTCACAAAGCACCAAGTTAAAAGGCTAGTAAACAAGTTAAGTAGCATGTGATACTATTACTTAAGTTACTGGACTAAGGTGGAAAAATATAGAATTATCGCTAAACCATGACGTGCGTTGCGTATGGCTTACGTCATAATGCAAAACTTATTAACAATTACAAGGTAAAATAAAGCGGATAAATATGATGCTATGTGATCATTATAGCTTAAACTTATTTTACTAAACAGACTTGAGTGAGGGTAACGTATCGATTACGTAGTAACTACGTCACAATTGAAATGAACACGTCACAATTGAAATTTTAAATATATTAAGAAATATTTTGAATTTTTAAACAAGCTGCATAAAGATGAGAAACACCAGACTCGAGTTTCCCTCTCATTAGAGCTCATCACTCATCAGTGATGCTTATCTCACCGCGAATCGAACATTCGCGGTGAGATAAGCATCACTGATGAGCTCTAATGAGAGCGAAACTCGAGTCTGGTGTTTCTCATCTTTATGCAGCTTGTTTAAAAATTAATTCCAAATCCTCTTAATTCTTCAAATATTTTAAATAAATTAGATGGTTAAATATAAATTAAAATTATTGATGAAGTTTGACATTTAATAATAATAAGTTTACTTGAGCTTTTAATAAAAATATTTTACAAAAAATGTAGCAATGCAGGCCACCTCGTGATGAGGCCGCGGTGCATTGCACCGGCTGCACCGCGATGCCCTGGACCAAATATATTTTGGATAATTCAGACCATTGCATTGACTTTAATGACAAAACTGTTTTATCAACTGCAAATCATTGGCGCAAATTATTAATTAAAGAAAGTTTACTAATTTAAAAATTTTTCCCCGATCTTAATATTAATAAAAGTTCTGTCCCCTTGTACATACGTATTTCAAAATTAATTAATTTAATAGATCATTAAATATTCTTTATCACGCAACAAGCTTTTTTTAAAATAATTTTGCCTTTTACGTTAAAAGTTTAAGAAATGCATTTTTTATTACTGTATTTTGAAACTAAGTTAAGTTATATACTCAAAACGTCAAAATGAACAAAATGATAACCGTTTGTGTTATTTTGAAATTACTAAAACATTCAAGCCATTTTGCTCCAAAAAACATTTTGATTAAAAATAATAATGTTAATAAGTTGTTATATGTTTTGATTGAAAGTATTATCTCGAATTTTAGAAATTTGTGATATCAAGCGAGCCAAGATGCTTGCTGCCAATCCTTGCAATACGAGACTAGATCACGTGGTCACTTGCCACGCGATCACGTGTGCCTTATTAATTGTCACACTGATGATCTTAAATTGCAAGAAAGTCATAAAAAATTTTTTTAAATGTCATCATCAAACTCAGGTGGTTGTGGTCAGCCGTGTGGAGCGAGATTGGATTGTGGTCACGTGTGTTATCGTCTGTGTCACCCGGATGATCTCGAGCATAAAAAAGTAAAATGTCCAAAAAATATAACGAAAACTTGTCCCAGAGGACATGAAAAGATATTACCATGCCACGCAACGCTGAAATGCAATCGCACCTACAAAGTGGTGAGAAATTTAATTTTTTGTAACTACAAATTTTTAGCATTTCTTATTCAGTATTTAATTTCTATTGGTTTTTTCATAGACTCTTCCGAAGTGCGGACACTATACTGATATCTTTTGTTACGAAGAGCCAGAAACAGCTAGATGCAGAGAAGCATGCGAAAAAACTTTAAGTTGTGGTCATCCGTGTACCAATCAATGCGGTGCTAGCTGCACCAATGCATGTCAAGTCAAACTTAAAAGTAGGTTAAAAATTGGTTTATATTATTTTTTCAGTTTTCCGTCTATGTTTTTAAATTAGTCAGTCACTTTTAAAATTTGTGGGTCAAGAACGAAACCAGTCATATGTGATTTCAAATTAAAAGTTGGAAAAGAATTGCTTAAAACTTTTAAAGAGTGTAGATTTGAAATAAAATTCTACCATCATACAGCCACAGCCACTTAAACGTTAAAACAAAATGAAAAATGAGTAGTGACAAAAATATAAAACTATTTCAACAATTCAATGTAGCCACGGCTGCCTCCTACCTTTTTTTAAAATTAATTTCGAATCATCTTTCCTTATTTATGTCTTTCTTCTGAGCTGACAATCTTATCGGGTGACGATGTCTAAACCATTTTGCCTCGTAAAGTCAAATCAAACAAACCTGAAAAAAATTAAAAGAGTCAAGTTGGGTATTAACATCTTGGAAATTTTGATTATGAATGTGGGTACGGCATCGATACTTTACTTTGCGTATTGAACAATCGGAGGAGAGAAAATAACCGATAAACATTTGGTCGGCTCAACATTTAACGAACTAACAAATAATTTAGTTACAAACACCTGGCTGAAAGTAAGTTTTTGTTCATAGTGCTAAAAAACGAAATAGAAGTTAAAAAATTAACCCCACCATATCTTTGACAGCACAAAATATTGTTTGTCCGTGAGGAAAAATAACCAATTGTGCTTAATGATTATACCACAAAAGAGCTAATTACAAAACAGCTAGCCACAAAAGAGCTCGTTACAAAAGAGCTAGCCACAAAAAAACTAGTGCCTAAAAATGGTTAGAGTTAGGGTTAGCATTAGGGTAACCCTGGTAAGTTGATGATATTAAGTAAGTTGATAATGATATTCGTGCCTTACAAAGTCAAGTTTAAATTGTTTGATGCTTGGAAAATATCCACGAGGTTTGTCAACTTCAGTTGAAACTATTTCGAATTGATTGACAAAAAAAGATCTTCTGTTCCCATGAGCTTAAAAAATAGCATAAGTTCATCTTTTATTTCGCTGGCTAACATGTTAACATAAACGCTGGCTAACATGTTAACTTTTGATAATTACCGAACGGATGCATGAAAAAGCAAGAGTCGCATGATTAGAATCCATACCCTTGCAAGCTTGGTAAACAGTTTTGTATTGACAGCACTTGCTTTAACGTAGTTGACAGCTTGTATAATTGTTGCAAGCTTATTGCAATTGTTATTTTTTTAGACAATCTTTCTTGCTTTGAAGAAAAGCAAAACTCATATATCAGATATTATTCATATCTGATATATAGCAATTTAAAGTTTATTATTGTGGTTACAGTGCTTTGTCTAAAGATGGCGCTTCAAGCAACGTATTCATATTGCGTGATTGCTGAGATTTTAATAGCATATCGCGCATTGGCGTACCACTTGACTATTTACCGTGGAATCTATAAAACCGTGCTTTAACTAATTGCGGTCATGCCTTCTCTTTTTTTCATTTATTTTACATCAATGCAGTTCTCTACTCAGTATGCAGCCATTTTCTCGCGCCTTCCTTACAAACTTTTCACGCCCCACAAGGGAGGCTTGCCCCCAGTTTAAGAATCAGTGGTCTATAGGTTAGCTCAAGGCCTCCAGTGTGTTCAAAATTGCCATTTGAACTTTAAAAAAATAGAAACGGACAAACTCAATGATGCAACGTGATCGTAAAAGAAGTTTTCACACCGCGCTATTAAATGTGCTGACATCTTTTAATTTTTATTTTAAGCTTTTATAAAAGACCGTGTATTAAGTAAAAGTCACAAAACGTTTGCAAGCTGAACATGACCCGTTGTAAGTTTACACGTGTAGTTGAAAAGATTGGAGGCAATGGAGGAAGCCATCCAAGAAAAGTTTAGTAAATTGTGGGCAGCGTGGTTAAGTGGTTAGAGCACCGTGATTGTGATCGACATAGTCTGGGTTCAAAACCTACTCGCCCCATTCTGTTGTGTCCTTGAGAAAGACACTTTACGGTACTTTCCCCGCTTGGCAGTCTTACCAAGCAGTTTTAAATTTCACTCATATCTCTAAAACTAAAAAAACTAAAATAAAAAATTTCACCCGGACAGCAAATATATACACTAAATTAATTACAAATTCTAAACATTTACAGGAAGCTTGAATTTTGTAAAAAGTAACTGATTTTTTTTCAAAATTTTGTAATTATCATGCTTTCAAAATGCGTACCAAAACAGATTAAAATATTTTAGCTGAACTACCTTGTGGCCACAGCATTGAAGTTGCGTGCTGTAAAAAGGATACAGTCAACGAGTCTGGATGCGCTGAGCAATGCAATGAGGTGTTAAAATGTGGTCACGTGTGTAAGGGAACTTGCGGAAAATGCAAACAAGTAAGTTTTTTTATTGCGGTAGAAGTTATTAATGATTTAACTTGTTTACTGGTAATTATAGAAAATTATCTACTGTTACTAGAAGTATATTTACATATAGTTTAATTATTTTAAATGCTCCCATATTCTGCTTAGGGTCGACTTCACGTCGGTTGTTCCAGTAAAAGATGTGGAAGAGTCCTCTGCTGCGGACATTTATGTCAGGATACTTGCACTTCAGTTTGTCCTCCTTGTCAGAAAAAATGCCAGACACGGTGTCAACACAGTCATTGCAGGAAGCCTTGCTCTGTTCCCTGCATATTATGCAAGTGAGTCAAAGTCAACTCGAAATTATATCCAACTTAGTAGGCATATTGTACGATCGAAACAGAGTCGTCATTAAAATCTGTGATTTCAGAGAGAAATGTGGTTGGAAATGTGAACATTATGAGTGCACAATGCTGTGCAGTGAACCGTGTAATCGACCTCCGTGCAACAAACCGTGTAAAAAGGTGATTTTCTTTTTGAAGTTTGTTTGTATTGTTAAAAAAATGCATTTACATAACAACAACAAACAGAACTAGCAAAGAATATCTTTTGTCAGTCTTTTCGAGCGATCAGATAAAGATATGAAAACAGGAAACATTTTGTTTCTTAGTTTTTTATTTCGCAACCACAGAACTCGCGTTAAATTGCTCTATCTCATACTTTTTTTATTGGAAGTTTAAAGCAAGCTGCTTGTTACTTGTTTCAACGCACAATCCTACGGTAAATAAAATTTTCAATAAATTTTGAAAGTCAAGTTGTCCATCACAATTATAAAAAGTTCTATATTTTGTAGGTTCACTCATTTGACTCATAACTTGATCATATATTTGATTAAATACCCTGTTAAAAAATCTAGGACTCACCTTTAAAGAAATCAATAAACTCCATGCAGTGAACTTTCGATTATGAGTTTTGCGTTAGACAATTAATTGTATTCCAAATATTTCAATGTTTAACACGGATTATTCGATCATTTCTGGATATTATGTAACTTACAGAGAACACTTTTAAACGTCAAATTCAACTCCGGTTCAGATACAGACACAATAAGGGCATAAGGATTATCCTTTTACTACTACAAGTTGCTGTACAGTCGAGCTCAGATGCTGGCAGCGATGATGTTGAGTCAGCATCGACTTTTGTCAACAAAAACCGTCAAAACTCGGGATCCACGCAGTATCTGATATATAGGATACACTTTCACAGCGTGGTCTGCAATTCGTTCAGTGGCTCCGCTCTTGCAATTAACGGTAGGCCTGTTGCTGCTTTCTTTGGTGGGCAGCAGGATTATATTGGCAAAATTGTCGTAAAGTGCGTTTTCCAAAGGGACAAAGACAATCACGATGATAGACTGAACAAAGGGCACGTATTATTCTGTTTTTAAGTCAAAGTGTTATCAGCCTGCGCTACTCCGCCAACTGAGGTCTGGTGATTGCTCGTTGGTTATTTTTTGTACAACCTCTCTGTTGTTATCGAGCAATCAAAAGCATTATTTTTCTAATGAAAAGCTAAAGAAAAGCATTAGCAGTTGGTTGAATGCCTAAAACAAAAGCTTTTAGTAATTATGCAGCTCGCATTAATACACTTGTTTACGTTTTCAAATATTGTGTAATTTTTAGAGATTACGATGTAAGCATTCTTGCATTGGACTCTGTGGTGAACCTTGTCCCACTCTTTGTCGAATTTGCGACAAGAAAAAAGTAGAAGAAATATTTTTTGGTGATGAAGACGAAAAAGATGCAAGGTATTTTCTTTACTCCATTTGTCTAGAATTCAAATCTACAATCTTGTCGGCAGCGTGGCCAAGTGGTTAAAAGCTCCATGATTGCGATCAAAATGGTCACGGTTGAAAACCTGCTTGCACCATTCTGGTATGTCCTTGGGAAAGACACTTTACGGCATTTTTCCCTGATTGGAAGTCTTGGCAAGGAGTTTTAAATTTCAATTATAACTCAATAAAAACTGAAAAACCAAAATGAAAAATTTCAACTGGACAACAATATCTTGGCATCTCTGGAAGCAGGTTGGGGTAATTGCTTACCCAATGTATTAGCACCTCCGTCGCTTTCCTGCGAGTCAGGAGGATATATATAGAGATGAAATGAAATGAAAAATAAATGAAATGAATTAACAGCAGGCCTGGATTTTACAGTTTTGATGACGCCCGAGATCTATATGGTGTTAGTTTAATTCCATGCACAGTCAGATTATTGTGTGGTTGAGAAAAACTTTTTATATTAATTTCTCTGATGAGTGTATAACTTTAAATTACACTCGTTCCTTCTATGAAATAAGAACCAAATAAAATTTTTAATTAAACAGCAATATCTTGGCATTTCTGAAAGAAAATTGGAGTAATCGCTTGACCATTTTTTTAACTTAACGCTCGACATTGTTTGCCAGCCAGAAAGATAAATAATTTACGTGTTATTGTGGTAATAAAAAAATATGTTTTTAAAATTCCTTGAGCTTGCAATTTTAATGAAAGAAATCGATAATTTAGATTTTTCTGAGGCAGTGTGTGCATTTTAGGTAAAAGTATAATATTTCGTGTTACACATAATACCGAAAGTTTATGTCTTTGGTGTGAGAAAAAACTTTTATTGACCTAATCATTATTTTTAAAATTTTGAAGATTGTTGAATTCTTGACTACTTTTTATTTTTGCATCAGGTTTTTCATTTTTGTATCAGGTTTGTTCAACTTGAATGCGGACACGTCTTTACCTACCAGGGACTCGACACTTGGATGAATCAACAAAACAACGACGAAAGCTCAGAGACCGACATCAAGCTGAAGGAATGCCCTCGATGCAAGACTCCCATCAGAAGATCGACCCGCTACGGAAATATCGTCAACAAAACTCTTACGTACGTTGACAGCGTTGATTTGTGATATGCAATTAGATGCAGAGATTTATAATATTTGCAACCAGCGGTTGCGGTGGATATTTAATATATTTTTTATCATCTTTTTTAGTTCAAATAGCACTTTAATTTTTTCACATAGATTTTTACATAATCTGAACTCCAAAAATTTTGGCAGCTGTTTTTGTGCACACGATTAAAACATCTCAATTTTTCAAATTTTAGTTTTGAAACTGTTTTTGTTGCGGATCACTATATTTTAAATGTTTTTAAATTTTTATAAAATGTTTCTTGTAAACTTTTTTCTTTGTAAACGGCTTTTAACCACGCTTAAAACTTGAAACTTATTGATTTTTAAATACAGTTTTTTCTTAAAACATTCAGAAGTAATAAAAATCATTTTCAAACGTTGGGTAGTAAATTGATCGTAATTTAATTAAAATATTTACCTCCAGGTTGATTAACGAGGTTCGGAAAAAGATTTCTGGCGATCCGACCCTAGTTCAAATCAATAAACGGACTCTTTTGACTGCTTTTAATAACGACCAAAATACATCGTTGCGCTTTCACCAGGAAATGCAACAGTTAACCGCATCTGCGGTAGGTCCAAGATTAATAAGTTGAGATTTTAGCTAGATTTTTTTACAAGGTTATGTAGATCGAATATTTATGCAATTACTTCTTTTTGGCGCTAATGAAAAGTTTTCCATAACACTTGTTAATTCCGATCAATACTATTCTTATACTTTTGATGGCTTGAGGCGAGCGCACGCCCAAGACTCACATGTACACAGACAAATTCCTTTTAAAGAAATAAAAGAAATTCTTATTTGGGGAAACTGTACTTCATAAAGGAAAAATTAGCCAAAATGAAAATGATTTTAAAATTAAAAGTGCTTTGATTGTTCATGCCCTTTGGAGGTCAGCTAAATCATAAATAAAAAAGGCCCTTACTTGAAATCGCGATCGAAAAGTATATTTTAAAGGCACCAGCCCTAAATGAAGAGTAAAAAGTTCTTAAATTATTACGTATATTGACAAAAGAGTGCAAAAAAAGATTACGTTTTTTAATTATCGTATTTATCTTCGCAAAAAACAAAGATTTTATGAAAACCGCACTGCAATCAACAAAGATCTGAGCTGCGTGCGGCTCTTAGAGCTGTCCTGATTGCTGATATATTTATTACTACATGCTTTTTGTACCTTCTATTGAGCCCGTCACTCGCACCAATTCTATCTTTCAAGTTTAATTTTTCTATTGAAGTTATTTAAGATGATTTTTTATATTTCAATTTTCGCATTTCTGACTACACTTATTTTTCCCAGAAATCGGCTGCCACAAATACAGATTTAAGTCTTTTGGAATCAAAATACAACTTTTTGGCTGAATGCACAAAGATTTTAAAGTTATTCGACAGAAGAGTAAAGACACCCGAACACCAATCACTTTATTATAGTAAGTTCACACTTCTAAATCTAAAAGTGTCACACTTCATTCATAATAATTTTAATCATAACAATGTAGTTTATTCCCGTTAAAAGTAATTCGTACAGTAGTTTTATTATAAGATAGTAATCGCGTCGCCTTGGAGCGCTGCCCTCGTATTATGTGATATAACGTCTGATTCGCTTTCTATTGCGTGTTGCATGTATCTTTATTTCTCTTTTTGCCCGACAGTAATGACGTAATATGTTTTTGTCCAAGTTTTACTATCTCGAAGGTAGTGGAATGTTCTGGCGCATTCAAGCGTAGCGCTTTATATAGGGAATTCGAGTTAAGTCCCGAATATAGGAGAAAATTCTTCAGCACGTGACTTTTATCTATATATATGCGCATGCGAAGCGAAGACATAACATAAGACGAGAGAGAGATAACATGAGACGATCACAAATGAAACAACCCGAGAGACAATTCGAGTAAAAGTAATTTGGTTTGGGCGTAGGAAGTGGCCCGTTAGATTTTGTATCGATTGACGAGTGATGAATTTAATTTGCGCCAGTGTTTTGGAGTTGTGTTCTACAGAGGTAGATTCATTTGTGTTGATTGAATCAAGTTATAGCGTTGATTTCGCTTTGCAGTTTGGCGAAGCGCGGAATGGAAATTTCGTCGGTCGTGATTTTTGTAATACATTCGTTCTTATTAGAGACAGTGGTCTCTGTTTGTCTGTGAAGAAGAGTCTTCAACGAAACCACTCCAAGCTTTCATTTATACCAACTGTATAAAAGCTTCAGGCTCATAGCAGACTACCGGAATAAAATAAAATATAGACACAGCTTTGTTTCAACGCAGGTCGTCGTCGTCGTCGTCGTCGTTTGAAGGGCATCCACTCCAGGCCAGACACAAACAGAACTGGGGCCGAGGGTTTATCCTTTTACTACCCCAGACTGCTGCACTGCCTGGATCAGATGCTGGCAGTGATGTTATTAAGCCAGCATCGAGTTTCGTCATCCAAAACCGTCAGACCTCGTGCTCCATGTGGTGCCCGATGTATAGGGCACGCTGTTAGTACATGGTCTGCGGTTTGCTCGGAGGCGCCACACTCGCAATTCGGTGAAGGAGCGAGACCCCATTTGTGCATGGACGAATGGAATCGCCCAACACCAGTCCGCAGGCGGTTGAGCTTAACCCAAGCTGCTCGGGGTAAGCCCATTTCAACAGGCCTGGCACCGGTCTCGGGCACAAAAGCGCGGAGCCTGGAAGCATTTTTACAATACTCCGCGTTCTATTTGTGATTTGTCCATTCAGAGGCGCGGATGCCAAGTCTGGCAAGGTTGTCCAAACGATTCCGCGCACCTGGCACAAACGGGCGTCTGGATCTTAGTCTCACTTGGCCAGTATCTGAGGACCCACTTAAAAGACCATACAAGATATGATCGGGGTCCAGAGATCCACGGTAAGCCAAGGAGAGTGTCGCTCCCAGTCGGCGAATATTAGCTGGCTGGATGCCTGAAAGTACAGGTAGGTGGTCCGTTGGAGTGGGACGCAGGCATCCAGTAACTATGCGCAAGGCGTCATTCAAGACACTGTCAATGAGGCGAGTGTGAGCACTGCGACACCAGACTGGCGCACAGTACTCAGTTGTTGAGTAGACTAGAGACAAGGTGGCTATGCGTAGTGTTTTAGCACCAGCACCCCATCCCGAGCCCACGAGTCGCCTCAGCAGTGTGACGCGCGAGTCAGGTATTTGGTCCTTTAGGATTCCCGAACAAAGTCTGTAACAAAAAGGTTTCTGCATACGATAGCAAACATAATTATATTCAACTCAATTCCATTTCTTTGTCAATTTCAAGATCTAAAGCTGAAAATAAATTTTTTAAAAGTTAAGTTGTTTCTAACCGTGAAACAATAAAATAGAAAAGATAGCATACTTAAAAGTCAAACTTAGGAACAGGAACAAGAATCGTTGTATTACATTTTTAAATGATTTGTTTAATCATAACGAAACCGGCGCCGAAGTTTCTGGAAGCAATGCCACAACAACATATTTAATGCGTCACAAACCGTGGGTTTAATCATTTAAATTTAATTTTAAATACTATTTGTCTGCTTGATCATTTTCAGTCTTTTAAATCTGCAAAGTAACCAATTGTGAAAATTTAGGATCTACAGCATATGTCAACACGTAACAGAATTACTTTGGTTGCACGAAAATACTTTAATATTTTATAGTTTTCAGTTTGCAACTTGTTGCTTCTGATATTTTTTTTTAAATGCCTTTAAATTTTTCATTTGTTAAATGCACATTCGACTTTTTTGATTTTTTGTTTTCGATCGTTTTTTTTTTAACTCTATGCGCTGTTTTCAGTCAACGTTACGAGAAATTAAGTATTTTGAAAATGGAATACTTGCAAACCCTCAAACCTTACAAATATATTCAGAATTGAAGCAACGCGTGCTACAAGTTGTTTCTTGGTTGATGAAGAAGCGCTCCTATCTTTCTGAACAAACAAGTAAAGACTTAAATCAAGAACGACAGCGATTTAAAGACATGCTCAAGCTTGGACAGCTGAAGAGCAAGTTCCCTACAATGTTTTATTTCAAGTAAGAAATCCGAGATAAAATTCGTTTTTGTTTAAGTTCAATTGCTGTTTTTGATATTCCAGAGAAAAAGAAAGCATCGAAGTACACCTCCAAAGTATAAACAAACTGGTATTTGAAGACATCTTTCCTTATTCATCCAGCAAGCAAGAGACAGTGAAGGAAGCGTTTGAGGCAATAGAAAAGTTGGTGAGCAAAACCTGTTAATATTGTCACAAAGCTCGATTATTATGTTAACAGTTCGATTATTATGTTAACAGTTCGATTATTATGTTAATTCCTTTTATACTGTAGTTCGAAGTGAAAATTTTCTCTTTAATACCAAAAGCACATTACTGGATGAAAATGCGTTTCGTAGGAGGCTGATGAAATGGATTACGTCGCATAAAAATTAATTTCGCGCCGTCTAGAAGGATCTGTGTTTTGGTATTTTGCATATTGAATGAAATTTTTTGGATACGTTTCGCAATTACATAAAAAAACAAACAATGCTTACGTTTCGGAGAGTCTGTCTGCCACTCACATGTAGCCTGCATTTGTTCTTGAAAATCGTCATGTCTTCTGAATTGTTTGATTCCATTTTAAATTCATTAAAAATTTAAACGGCTTATTTGAAAAAGACTAGAATTGTTAATGTTTGAAAGTCCAAACTAATTCGTTTCTTCTGTTATTGTAAGTATGTGAATAAAGTTTACTACGAAAAAAATTAACTAGATTGTAACTGTACCTTCCTTAAAAACAATTTCCAAATTATCCTATGGTTTTCCAAAATTTATCTCAATAAAGGGGCAGTTTTGGAAATTTGAGTAAGGATCCTTTTCACAGAATTTCTCAAAAACCTGACAAAGAAAAATTTTGAGCTTTCTTTTTCGAGCGCAAGATTTGGCAATAAATTGGTAACTTACTAAGTTTGTCCAAAGTAGTCTCCCCTCTCCCATTGGTTGTGCAAAAAACTTTTATTTATTATGAAAAGTTACCCTAACTTATCTTATTTTTGTCCAAAGTAGTCCCATCTTTTCTTACTTGCAGTATCTGTTTTTTATTTGCAGATTCCACAGTTGGTCCCAGGATTGGGAATAACCGAGGTTGAACGGAAAATGATTCTCTCCGCAATCAACTTGAGTCCGGGTCACTGGTTCAAGTGTAAGAACGGTCACGTGTATTGCATCGGCGAGTGTGGAGGGGCGATGGAAAAAGGAAAGTGCCCAGAATGCAAGGAAGACATTGGTAAAAACACAATTAATTTTTATCAATTATTATTGGGTTTTTTCGTTAAAAGTAGCCAATAGTTGTGTCTTTCTACAATGTAAGTTTTCTGGTGTATTTCTGTTTTAGTAAATTTTAAATTCACTTTAATTTTGGCCTTTTAAACCAATTTACTTTAATTTTAATTCGATAAAGGAATGGTTTTCTTTTTGGTTTTATTTTTGCCGCACTTACTTGCTCAATAAACTTTATTCAACTTTTGTGGGCCTAATCTGCTTTCGTTTTCAGTTTTAAAAAGTTATTTTTCAAAAATGCGACTATATTCTTAATCGCGTTTTGAATCAAATTTTTAAAAAGATTTATTTTTCTTTATTTGTTTCCCGCTTTTGTTTTTATGCTTGTTAAATTTCTTAAAACGAAAGTATAAAAAATTAAAGTTGACTTTCTTTTTGATACATCGTTGCACAGATAAGACTAAATTAAGACTTGATTATTTTTATATTTTTGCGTC
Source organism: Diplosoma virens (assembly GCA_963680785.1). Lineage (NCBI taxonomy): Eukaryota > Metazoa > Chordata > Ascidiacea > Aplousobranchia > Didemnidae > Diplosoma > Diplosoma virens. The sequence continues at coordinate 14,697,268 of OY796880.1, forward strand.
ATAGAAATTTTAATTTAATATTTCCAACGGTTTTCATACAGTATATCTAACTTTCTCCCGTTATTTGATATTTACTATTTGGAAAAAGAATATGAGTCACCTTATAACGATAGATCATGTGTTTAAAACCTTAGCTGTTGCAAAATAACGAGAACAAAGACATACCAAACCCGAAATTTGTAACATAAAACTTTGGTTTTAGTCGTGAAAAGTTTTAATATAGAAATTTTTCGATTTTTTATGTCTTAATTGCTTTTTGAATTTGCTTTTTTAAATATTTTTTGTTCAATTTAACGGCTGGGGATTAAAAGAATTTTCTGGACCCTCTTTATTGGTCGAAATGCAATAGAAAATGCAATAATATTCTAGATATACAAGGCTTCCAGATAAAAATTTAGTTGATGATGACGAAGTTAGATGAAGTCCAGTTTAAAAAACACGAAACGTTCTGTCCGTTTCCTTATCAGATTGTATTAGATAAATAATTCATGTTTGGACTGAACCTGACATTTCTCTATTTTTTTTAGTTGCTCAGCGTGAAGATTGTAGTAAGCTACCTCAGCCATAAAAAAATTTGGATAAAAAAACCGAAAGCTTTTATCTTAAACCTTATTCTAAGACGTACGATTTGTTCGTTTAATTAAAGATTCGCTCGACCATAAAATTTATTCATCAAAATAAAGTTGGAATCTCGTGTTTGAAAAATAGTCCATAAAACGCATACAGATATTAAAAGCATTTCTTTAGTCAACTACTTTTTTTAAATTTTATTAATAATAATATTCCTTTCACGTTATTACTGTGACAAAAATCGATTGTTTTGCAGGAGGAACATCACATAGATTGAATCCATCCAATTCACTTGCTCCTGAAATGGATGGAGCAACGCGTTCATCGTGGGATCCTAACAATTTGGCTATTCCGAACAACATTCGAAGATGGATGATTGGTAATGAGTAACCATGATTGTAAATCTACATCATCGATCAAGGGATTACCACAAGCTTCATCTTAAAAATTTGTCATACTGCAGGGTTTTTTTTGTAAAAGCAGTGCAATAACTGAAACTTTACTGATTTTTTTACTGTGCCAGACTTTACTTCTGTAATCTTTTGTAAAAAGCTGTTCAAAGAATTTTAGTTTCATTCTCTTTTTGTGCTATGAAATAACAATTAATTTCACGTATTTTTATCTGCAGTTTTTTAGAATTTTGATCGCCATATATGTGTAAATTGTGAATAAATTTTTGAATCGTTGTTAAACGTCAATTTTGCTCATAATTACAGTTCATCTTGATATACATTGTGCTGAATTTGTTTGCATGCATGGGTTTTTGCTAAAATCAATTTACCTCTACACAGTTGAAGTACCACAAAGTCTAAATTCATCCAGGCTATTCAAATATTTTATTTTCATCTTCGATACGTAAGTTGCTAAGTTAATTTAATGCAAAAGTAAAAAAAATGAAAAAAGTCTATGCTATTTAATTTTTTGATAAACGTTTACGCGCTTTCAATCTTTTAACATTGTTTCTAAACAATTTTAAAACTTAAGATTCGAAATTGCTTTTGCATACCGCCCTTCAGTAACGAGTCGCGTCATTTTATAAATCATTGTCGTCGTTTAAAAGGGCACCTACTGTAGGTCAGACACAAACAGGACTGGGGCCGAGGGTTTATCCTTTTACTATCTTAGGCTGCTGTACTGCCCGGATCAGATGCTGGCAGTGATGTTGTTAAGTCAGCATCAAGTTTCGTCATCCAAAACCGTCAGACTTCGTGCTCCATGTGCTTAACATTTTGAGGGGTATAAGAATTTGATTGTAAAATAAAATGACAATGATTCAATAATGATGTCACAAATATCTAAAAATTAGAATTATAATGCTTTCGCAAAAGTGCTTTTGTTACATTACAATCAGAATCATGGTACACATATGTACAATGTATGGGGCACGCTGTTAGGACGTGATCTGCAGTTTCTTTAGTGGTGCCGCACTTGTGATTTGGTAAAGGAGCGAGACCCCGTTTGTGCATGGACGAATGAAATCGCCAAACACCAGTCCGCAGGCAATTGAGCTTAACCCAAACTGTTCGTGGCAAGCTTATTCCAACAGGCCTGGCACTGGTCCTGGGTATGAGTGCGCGGAGCATTTTCGCAGTACTCCGTATTTCATCTTTAATTCTTCCACTGGGAAGCTCGGATGGCTAGTCCGGCAAGGTTGTTTAAAAGATTCCCCCAGCTGGCACAAACGAGCGTCTAGATTTTAATTTTTTTTCGAGCATCTGAGGACCCACTTAAAATAGCATGCAGGGCTTGATCAGGATACAGAGATCCACGGTAAGCCAAGGAGAGTATTGCTCTTAGTCGGCGAAGCTCAGCTGGTAGAATGCCCAAAAGTATGGGTTAGTGGTCCGTTTTAGTGGGACGCAAGCATCCAGTGACTATGACCAAGGCATCATTCAGGACACTGTAAATAAGAGGCGAGTGTGAGCGCTGCGGCACCAGACTGGCGTGCAGTACTCAGCTGTTGAATAAATCGAGATAGGGCGGCTGTGCCAGTGTTTTGCATCAGCACCCCATTAAACTTTCGAGAAATCGTGGAAGAAATATTGTACGTATATATGTTGAGTAAGAGGGGATCCATGAGAAACGCTCTTTTTCAGAAGGCGTAGCCTGCTTTACTTGCTGTCACCGGTAATAAGGGTGAAAATTCGGTTTCAGACAAGCTTCATGATCATTTTGACCATGTGCTTATTCGGCAGAGGCCTCAGCAGCTTGAAGATAAGGCCACGGTGCCATATCGTGTCATATGTTGCTGTCAGATTGACAAATATGGCACCTGTCTTCCTTTCAAAAGAATTCTCGATGTTCTAGGTCAGCAAACGACTTGATCCACAGTTGACTTCGGCGTCGAACCCAGCCTGATTTTGAGAGAGCAGTGGATCAATACGTGGCTCAACGCGGGCGTACATAAGCGTCTTGAGAATCTTGTAGAGGACACAGAGCAGAGATATCGGTCGGTAACTCTTTGGGTTCCTCACGGGCTTCATTATCTTTGGAATCGCGACTACAAGTGCTCTTCTATAGATCTCAAAAATTTTGAGTCGGCTCAAGCAGAAAGAAAGGAGGTCACGTAACCAGGACTTCAGCTCCAGCATGGACTATAAGCTCTGGGCAGATGGAATCAGGGGCCGGAGCTTTACCTGGTTTTAAATGTTGAAGGGCAGCAGTAAATTCTCTCTGTGAGAAATTCTCAGAGATATTTGTTGGTTCTGATGTTGTAGCCCTCCAAAGGTCAGACGCTTGTTGAGAAGCAAGTCGAGATAAATTGCGGTCAACAGCCTCGTATCTCCCATTTCTGACCAGCTGAAATGCAATAGAATTAGCTGAAACGGAACAGTGACGAGAAGAGTGTCGTGACCTACCAGTAAGGTTGTTCAAAACACTCCATGCTTTTCGACTAGAGTGTGAAAAGTCAATGCTCCGAACTGCCTCGGACAATCGATCTCTCCGCTTCCTGTCAAGTTTGGTAAGTAAAGCTGTAGCAGTCAAACTTGAGTCGTCTCCCTGAGAAGACTGCAAGAAAGTTCTATAGAGGGAATTACACTCCGCATTCTAACATGGAATATACTGTAGCTATTTTAATAACTGCGTGAGATAGTCTTTTTGGCTGCTTTCTTGATAATGTTACAAAAATCATGATAAGCCGCATCCACATCAAGTGAATCAGGCGGCGACAAAGTCTTTGCTAATTTTTCTTCAAACCAATGTAATGACTCCGTTCAGCCTTGCGTAAGTTTCATCGTTTAACAGGCATGCTTGGCATTAACAAAGCAAACCTTGGTGGTATAATAACTAAAGGTCGATCTTGTGACCGGCGGAACTTTTTAAGAACTTTTGAAGTAACAATACGGACCTGTATAGTATGAGTAGAAATGTTTTGTCAATCTAATTTTATTAATTTTTCACAAAAACTGATGGTGACCTTTATAGGTCGAAAGCGATTTTTCATAATGATACAGTTGGTTTTAAATTTTTAACTTTATTTGCTATAATAAATTGAAAGTTGACCGATTTTATTAATAAATTCATGCATCGCAATTTTATCAGTTAAATAAAATCATCAATGTAACTTTACTGGAAGAAGGGTAGTAGATTTCTGATAAAAGACTTTAACATGTTCAAAAAACCGATCAAGAAGCAGAACAAGAAAGATTATTTGGTTCAACCCTCCTTTCAATGATAAAGTCACCACTAACATTGGCAAAAAATTTTTTACCCTTCTCAATAAACACTTTCCAACCAGCAACAAATATTACAAAATTTTTAACAAAAACAACATAAAACTGAGCTATAGTTGCATGCCAAATGTGAAATCTATGATAAATAAGCAAAACACTTCACGCCTAAACAACTCGGACAACAAAGTAGACGCCAAACAATGCAACTGCAGATCAGATAAAAACTGCCCACTTAACGGAAAATGTTGCAGAAACTCAATAGTTTACAAAGCCTCCCTAAAAACTGGTAAAACTGACAAGTTTTATTACGGCAGCTGCGAAACATTATTTAACTCCGATACAATAACCATAATTAATCTTTTAAAGACAGTAGAAAAATTAACTCCACCGAACTATCCAAAGCCGTTTGGAAATTAAAACAATTAGGACTATCACCAGAAATAAGATGGCAAATCGTACAACACGCAACTCCATACCAATGTGGTTCAAAAACATGCAATTTATGCTTATCGGAAAAATTACAAATATTCCAGGCTGACCCAAATAAATTACTGAATAAACGCTCGGAGTTGGTCTCAAAATGTCGACATCGAAGTAAATTTAAATTACGAAGTTTTAATTACGCTGGCAGTTAATAAATATATTTACAAACTGGGTTTACCTTATTTTTTTATCGCACCTTTATCCACTTTCTTGATCAGCAAATAAAACAACCCATCTCTACACTACACACTTATCGAACTAAAAATATTCTTAAATTATACCCCGTAAAAAAATTTACTGTTTTAACTTTTAATTGGTACCCTAATAATTGTCATTTTTAAACGCATTTCTTTAGCATCTTTTTATCGTATTTCCAATGTGCAGACTATTTAATCTAATTTTAACGCATTTTTAATGCAAACTTTTTATATTTACCCATTATTTTCAAACAATAGAGCAAGCTACGTAAAAAACACTTTTTCTTTGGCAATAAAATTCATTTATCGATTAACATTACAACCGTAGTTTTTCTCTTGTTGTTGTTTTACGCTTTTTCGCCGGAATTCAAGCGCTTCGTTTAAACTGTATTTTTATTTATCTATTTTGTCTTTTCAGATTTTCAACCGCCCCCTGACGATCCCAGGCAGGCGAAACAGTCTGTTGGGGCAAATAAAATTAATGTTAAATTAAAAAATTTTGTGGTCTGTAAGTTAATTATCTAACCTCTCTGACTCGACGTCATTGAGCACTTTCCTGATGAACACCGACCAAAAAAATTTTGAAAAATTTCTATATATATATTGCAGGAGTGAATCGATCTTCCCCGCAGAGTGCTCAATGAAAAAAATCAGAGCAATTTAATACAAAATTTATTTAATCACTGTTTAAAAACCACATCCGTTTTATCCTAAGATTCGTCAGGTGGTTACTAGAAAAATAAAAAATAAAAAATATAGTTATTAGTAGTAAAAAAATGCGTATGGAATAAGTGATATGTAGTTAAATTAAGCAAACATTACGGTTCCTATGACGTCATACAAGGAAAAACAACTCAAAATATAGTAAATGCAAATATAGAGGTTTGCATTTATTTTAAGGTGAGGGAAGGCGAGTTGGGTATGTGGTGAAAGATATAAAAGGAAAGAAAATAATCTTCAAAGGAATAAAAAATAACGAGAAAAATCGCATAAGATGAAAAAGTAAAGTGAGTAAAAAATGGCGTAAACGACAGTGGAAAATACAAGCGGATTATACAAAAATACCAGCGGATATATATATATATATACAAGTATATATACTGTATGAAAATCAGTTCTTCTTTAACACTGTATGAAAATCAGTTTATATATACTGTATATATATATATATATATATATAAGTATATTTTGTTTTATTTTCATGTTTATGTGTTTGCAGTGCATCTAGAAAAGGTTTCCGGAACTGGTGAGGTTTCTTTTCGGGAGGTTTTCATTACTCACCATGCTCAGTTGAGCTAAATTCATAGTTAGCAATAAAGGGCGGTTGTGCCTCCCAATGATTTACATAACCGTTTCTGCACTGCACATTTTTTTTCTTTTTAAATATTAATATTTAGTTTGAATTTAAGGTAACGCGGCCGCGCTTCTCATTTTTTCTCTTCCTCAACTCTCTCTATACTTTCTGCATGTTTAACGTTCGTCGTTGTGTCGCGTTTCCTTTTCATGCTTCATAGTACATTGCATATTACTTAATAATGTTACTAAGCATGAATAAAATATTATCATCATCATCATCATCATCATCATCATCAATTAATTACAAAAAAAAATTTAAGGCGATTCGGAGATCAAAAAGTGCTTTATCACCGAAAACTAAACTGGAAAAGAAACATTGCTTTATTGCGTACACTTGCTATATGCTTCAAAGCTAGATTTGATTTTAACATACGTACATTTTTTAAAGTAAGTTACTTCCCTAGAAACTAAAATTCAAACGGCACATTTAATTGAAAACCAAAAAAGGGTCTTAGCTTCGCTTAAATCGAGCGTTGATTCTCGACGGTAGCTGCTCTATAAATAAAAGCCATTTTATTTTAGTCTTTAACTAAAAAAAGTTTATTAAATCAGTTTCTTCCAAATTTTTTCGGCAGAAAAGATTTAGGCTTCATTTTGAAAAATGATACGGTATGGAATTTTTCTGATCTTACGAATTTTTAATTAATTAATATTTTGAATTAAGCATCTGGTTAAAAAAATTTTTGCCGGCCAAATTAAAAGACTTCGCTGGCCTCGAGTGCCTGATATACAGAATAATTACAAAAATTACAGAGCATATTCTAGACTGAACAATAAACTCATGCTTTATAATTTCTATCGGTCCCTCGAAGTTTAAAATTTACTCATAAAAATGTATTAAAAAGGTACAAGCTTTTTCTTACGGTTTATAAAAATTTTAAAGTAAAAAATAAAGTAATTTAAGGTGACGATTGCAGTATGTTAGGCCTATATGAAAAGTAGAGTAGTAGACAACATTTATTATTTGACCTTTACAACTTTTACAATAAAAGCAAATACGTTTCTTTACTTGAAGCGCGCGATTAAAAAATATGATGACCAATAGTGCTGACTTGGAACCATTAACTCTTTAATATTTTTTTTTTTTTGGTAATCTTTAAAAAGACTGTTTTCTTTAGAATTCTTTCGGGCAACTTTTGTGAGAATAAAATGTTGGCAATGACAAAGTGCAAGAAAAAGTGGTTTATATAAAGTTAGAGAACATTGAAAGTAACGATGTCTCTTACTGGTTTAGAAAAAGAAAGCACGCGATTGGTCGCGCGCTCACTTGCGCCGTAAGCGAGAAAGATTCAGTTCATGAAAAAAATTTTCTGGCGAAAATTGCGACAAAAAGAGGGTTCAAGTGATTCTATGAAGATGGCTTCAAGGGTTGCCGGATGAAAAGATGATCGTCCGGTCGCTAAAATCAAAAAACAATTAATGTTGAATTTTTTCGCACTAATCTTGTTATTTCACAAAAGTTGACCAATAGCCGAATCCGAACTAGGTGCATTTTGAGAGGATTTACATTGGGGTCTAGACCCTAGAGAGATCTTTTTGAGGTTTAACTTGATTTCTAATTGATTTTGAAACATGTTGTCTAATTGTTTTCCAGTCGTTGGAATGTTCCACCTACTTCTACCTTCGACAACATGTTCCAAATTTTAGTGATAGCAAGGCTAAATTTTTTTACCTAGTGCCCTGTCATAATTATGCCAATTGTTTTTGGCTACACCAAGTTATAAACAACCATGAAATCTAATTGGTGAAGTGGGTGAAGAGACGTTGGTCCCTCCAATTTTTTATGTTTTTTGCTCCATGTCTTATGTTCCGGAATTTTTTAATTCAAGTGAAAACCGTTTTTTAGAGATCACTTCTTTTCAGGGACGCAAAAATTAAGAAATTCGCGGCAGGTTCAAAATGACAACTTTTTTGAGATCACTCCTTTGAGACAATTTTTTCTTTTAATGAGGGTCCCGATTCTCCAATTTAATTTCTAACTCAGAAGTGGTCAAACATTGTGTCAAACATTGCGGTCAAACAAAGATAGAAGGCACCTCTTTACTTTTATAAATAATTGCAAGCCATAATTAATAAATAGGCCATGTGGTGCTTGAATTGTTGCATAGACTACATAGATTTTATTATAATAGAAACTTGTACATTATATTACAAAAAAAATACGTAGGGATAATAATGATGACTTTTTTGTCTTCAACGAAATTTTCAGTTTGAATCAGGAGCGCCGTAAATTTTTTGGAGGGAGAGGGAAAATTCAAAGCAAAGGCACCTTTTTTGTTGAACAAAAAAATTCTAGTAAAGGTTGATAGCCTTAGCAGCCAAAAAATTTTGGTCATATAATCTTGTTCAAATTTTATTGAAGATTGCCCGAATCATGATTTTGTAGTATTTTACAGAGTTGCCACTTTGATTCTGCGACCATTTCAACGCAAAAATCTAGTAATGACTAAAAAGAAAAAAGTCATCACTTCTATTCAGTGCCCGAAATCTCTATTTTCGTCCCAAATAATAAGTGAAGACTAAAAAACAAGTGATCACTTTGTATCTATCTTCAATTCCATCATTTTCGTTTTAATATATTAGTGCAGACTAAAAATTAAAAAAGGCCATCACCACTCCAATCGATCGGATATTTTGATCGAGTTTAAATGTAGCGACAAATTTAACTCAATGCTTCTGTACTGCAAACTTCAAAGGGCGCTATCTTCACATTTATGCCCCCCTGTTTTGAAATAGTCAAGGGAAAAATTTGACAAAACGGAGGGGACGATTTCCCCCCCACCCCGTTGCTTCCGGTGCTTCTGGTTTAAATCCAATATTGAAAAAAATTTTTAAAATTGTTAAATTTAACTATAATTTGAAAAAATTCGAAAAATTTTTAAAATTAAAGTGAAGACTAAAAAATAGTTATCACTTTGATTACTGCACCGATTGTGGCCCAGGGAAAACTTGCAGAGAAAAATTTGGCCTGCAACAGCCTACAGGTGGTCATGTCGAGACGTGTCCGCAGCTTGGTTAAAAGCGCCGAGATTAATGGCAAACAAGATCGAAACGGTCGCGATTCAAAAGCTACTCGAGCCATTCTGTTGCGTTTTTAGAAAGACATTTTACGTAACTGTACTTTCTTGGCGATTTTGGCAAGCAGTCTGCATTTAAATAAAAAATTTTAACCGGACAACAATATCTTGGCATCTCTAAAAGCAAATCGGGGTAATTGCTTGACAGTCGCCCTTTGACGCTTTCCTGCAATCCAAGGCGATAAATAAAAAGATGAAAAATAAAAAAAATAAAATAAAATTATCACAAAATTGAGTTATGCAAGTTTAAAACATATTAGCCTATCTGTTTGTTAAATTTTTTCATCACAAAACAGTGCAATTTGTATATAAGTGTTTAAATTGCTTGAAAGTTGATTTTGTCATTTTAAAAAAATAAAGCAATTTTCTGACCTAAAAGTTTTACATAGCTTATAAACAATATTGAATTTATGCTACAATAGTGCGCTGTTTTTACCTTCATTTAGGCTAAAAACCAAATTTTCGGAAGATGAAGACTTTCAACAAAAAACCTAATTAAGGATTTTAAATGTAAATAAAAGAGATTAAGATGTCATAAAAAATTTTTATGTATAGCTTCTCAGTTTCCTAAATTTTGAAAAAATTAAAAATGTGACTCACTGTTAGAAGCTTTCCTCCAAATGGTAGGACACCCAGGATGTTATTTAACTGTTAGCGGTTTAAAAATCGCATCATGTTAAGTAACTGCACTTCTACCAAATTGACATTTTTCAAGACTCAAAAAAATTCCGAATTAAAACTTTTATTATTATATCACGGGCCGTAGGCCTATTTTGTCCTCCACTCCTGCTCTAATTCCACGGTGCACTACCTAGCTGCCGCCTTAATCCGCATATAGAGCGGTTAGAGCGCCGTAATTTTGATCTACATGGTCTCACTTCAAAAACTACAAAGAAAAAAAGGTCTTCACTCAAATCAGCTTCTGATTTGCAATTTTCATCCCCAAAACCATTTGTTCTCTAAAAAAAAAGTCTTCACCGAAATTAGCGCCTGATTTGGAATTTTCGTCTTCAAAACCAAGTGTTTTCTAAAAAAAAAGATCTTCACTCTGCATAAGGGTTTTATTTTGTCAATTCAATTAATTTCTATTTGCATGTTTCACCATCGCTGGACAAGTGTTTTTCAAAAGGTTTTGCGACACACTTGGGAATCTCTCGCGCAACGCAGCTTGAGAAGGTTTAAAGGCACTGCAATGATTCAAGATGATTGATCATCTGATTAAAAATTCCTTCGCGGGCCGCGGGTTGGACATCCCTGATTTAAAACTTGTATTTATAAGCTACACTTGAAAAAAATTAAAATGTCAAAAAAATGTGCATAAAAATAAAATAATCTATAAGGAAAGATCTAGTGAAAAAAAAGTGTAAGTTCCTTTCAAGACACTTATATTACCCCAAAATTTTCTGGCAGTAGATCCATAGCAATATTGATATTTACTCTAACAAAGTTATTAAGTGCTATACCGAACAAAACAAACTAAAAACTAACAAAACTGCTCAACAACTAAATTTGGATCAGTACAATTAAATTTTAAAAGAACATTAAAAACAATAGCTACATTATCCTGATAGCTTTTCAGCTGATTCAATGGCAAAATAAAACAACCATTTACAATAACTTTCTAAACTGCTTTGCTAAAATCATACTTATCATTATTTTTCATCTGTCATTTAATTTCATCTTTTCATCTGACATCAAATAACGTCGTCGTCTCGTTTGGAAAGGTATCCACTCCAGGTCAGACGCAAACAGGACTGGGGCCGATAGTTTTATTAAGGACCGACGATCCTTTTACTACCCTAGGTTGCTGTACTGTCTAAATCAGATGCTGGCAGTGATGCTGTTAACAGGGTTGCCATATTGGCTTTTTTAACGCCAAATTTCTCAAATTTGGCTTTTTTGTTAGCGTTTGGCTTACGAAATTTTGTTTGGCTTTTTGGCATTTTTTTGGCTTTTTTAATGGAAATTGAACATAAGTATATGAATAGCAATATTTACTGAACAACAATGCTGCTAAACTACTATACTTAACATCTAAGTTAAGTATTTTGATTCGTACTGTACGTATTCTGTGTCAGGGCAGCGCTTTGTTTGTTTTATGACTCACGCATCACTGATCAAACATGCTGGCTACACGAATCACGCCATCTCCGCACGCTTCGTGCGCTGTTTAGGGTTGGGCTCGCTACACGCGTCTGGCGCTCACGCCGGTAACTCTAGGCCTGCATCTAGGCCAGTGACCCAGCATTCGCAAAGTCTAGCTGATTATCTAATAGGCCTATGTAATCGTGTAATTTAGTGATACCGATAATTAATAATAATTAATTAAAAATAATTAATGAAATGCATGAGCTGAACGCAAGAGAGTTAACTAGGCCTAGCCTAGCCCTAGGCCAGAGTGAAAATAGGGCTAGCGCATAGCCTAGCGCATGTAGCCTAACATCTAAAAACAGGCTTTTATTTTCTTCAATTTGGGGCTTGATCGGGTTTTAGTGTGGTATCACTTTTTTATTCTATTTTTTCGATGGTATAAATATATGCAGAAACGATGCGTGGGAAGTGTGTAACTAACTTGTTGACTTGATAATTACTGAAAGCATAGTCCTGGCGTAAATGACCCTGGTAGTTGAAAACGCCAAAAATTGTAAAACACACAACACTCGTGTAGATGGGCCCTAATGAGCAGTGGTGGATATTGGGTGAGGCGAATGAGGCGATCGCCTCGAGCCCCCCCTTTTTTACAGTTATCGAGGGGCCCCCCCTTTTTGAAAATGTCGCATGTAGTTTTATTTTGTGGCAGTTTACATGGTTTCATGAACCTCAAAAACTCTCAAAAGTTTTCAGCAAATAGATTAAATTTATGTCACATAATATGGCATATAGGGTAATGTTGGCAGAACACTTAAAATTTAAAACAACAATCCATAAAATCTCTTCAGTTTCTATATATTGCAGAACAACTACATAATGTAAACTATTCTTAATAGTCAGATTGCCATAAAAATTATCCAAAAGGGATTGAAATTTAGCAGTAACAACTCTACAACTAAAAATATGTCTAAGAAAAAGAGAAATCTTGTTTTAAATTTAAATTTTTCTATTGATAAAAACACTACTTAAAATTAGTTGTATTTATGCATACAATATTAATTACTTTCCATAATTGCAACAAAATAATGACTAAAAACAACAACATAACTAAAAAATTTACAAACACCAGTAATAAAAAATACATTTTTTTTCTTTTTGTAGCAAATGCTTCATGTACAATAGAAACCAATAGAACACTAAATCCAGTCTGCAAATGTTTTACCATTAACCAAGTTTATATGGAGATTTTCACTTTTTTTCAAAGTTCTAAATTGATGCATATGCAATTTATTCATTCACTTGACTTTCAAGACTTGATTGCAGCTTTTTTTAAGGGGTTTAGCATTTTTTAAAATTAACATTTTGACAACTGGTTTGTAAGGTGATCTGGTAAAAACAACTGCTTGATTAAAGTTAAAATTTTCTATATTATCATTCTGAAAAAAATTGAATTAGAAATTATTTAGATAAAGTATTTTGATTTTAAATGACAATTTTAAAAGGTAACCTAACATAGAATAAGCTAAATGGCTTCTTACATTAAATTTGATTGTGATTATCAGTTGCTCTATCTTGCACAAACAATCATAACATTAAATGGTTTTGACAATATTTCACACCACTTTTATCATTTTTACAATTTTAGTTTAAAGCTAGCTTTATTGCAAGTTTGCATTGCATATTTCTATTCCTGCCAGACAAAAATCTTCAAAAGATTTAATTAAAGCAGCATAAGCTGAAAATATTAAATAAATAATTGGCTGATTTATAATATATTAATCATTAACAAATTTTTATTTTGGGTTAGTATTTTTTTCACTTATTTGCCTAAAAGCAAGCATAATAATATTTTTTAACAAACTTTGTTAGCTTTCGAATGTAATTTAAATTTTTTTTGTAAAAATTAAGGTATTCATATTTCACAAAAGTTCGTATTACCAGCATTTCTTAATCTTTTTTGTGTTAAAAAAACCATAACTAAAGCTTCTCTTTCTAATAATGTTTTAGGCCGTAGATTTTTTGATTCTTATGATAAAACTTGTCGTACATTGTGGAATCAGCATAATTGTTGAGATTTAACATTATTTTGCTTGACTGGATTAATTGATATATTTATTTATTTATTTATTTATTTATTTATTTCAGACGTTGAAGTATCAAGTCCATATCATACAAATAACAACAACAACAACAACAAGCAAAAAATACACACAATTAAAAGTAAAGAAGTTAAGTCAACATCTGTACTATAATTACAGACCAAATAAATTGTTAAAGTCAATTTGCGGCAATGTAAGGCAATGTGTGAAAATTAAATAAAAAGCTTCTGTAGGTAATGATCGTGATACTTTGATTTATACCAGACATCAGATGACATAAGCGAAGATATAAAAATGTTTTCTGATTTCAAGCATCTACTAATAAAGGAAAAGATGTATTTTCTAATTAAAGCATCAAACGTTAAAATATTAGATTGAACTTGATGTGTACGAGCGCTAGATGAGCGAGGCAAATTATGCAAAATTCTATATGAGTCATTATAGGCTACACGCAAACGATTCATACTGAAGTTGCGATATTCACACCACAAATGACTACCATAAAATGTGGGACAATAATGTTGAAACAAATACTTTTTTACTTTGATGTTGCAATGATTAAAGTTATATTTCAGTTTATTTGCAATGCAGTAAAGAGATCGAGTTTGCCTAAGTATGTCATCGTCATCATTCAGATTGTCATTAATAATAAGACCAAGATAATTAACTTGTTGTGTAAAATTAATAGTGGAATTTCCCAATAATAATTTAGGAGACAAAGAAAGAGTAAAAGACTTCAGAGCAATTGTCATACCAAAGGATTTTCTGTGATTAAAGTCGATATGATGGGACATAGCATACATGTGACAGACATTTAAAAGATCTTGGACACCCAATAAACTGGGACTAAAAACACAAATATCATCAGCAAACATAATATGATTTAAACACACATTGCCAATATAACATCCAGCTCTAACTGTATTTAATTTTTGTGATAAGTCTTCCAGATATATCGAAAAAAGATAAGGACTTAAAATGCCACCCTGACGAACTCCATTAGATACAGAAAACGATTCAGAAAAGGTCTTACCCCATTTAACTTTCATTGTTTGGGTTTTATACCAATAACACAACAATCTAACAAAATGCATTGGCACATTGCGGACCATAAGCTTTTTAAACAAGATATCATGACGAACTTTGTCAAATGCTTTAGACGCATCTAAAAAAACAGCAAAAACTGGAGTTTTATGACTAACGTAAGAAGAGACTGCTTGTTTAAAAAGAAAAACACTCATGTCAGTGCTGTGATTGGATTTAAAACCAAACTGATTATCACTAGTTTTTAAAAAATCTTTAATTAAATGCAATATAAATAATTCGAATAACTTTGAAATAACGGTGGCTACAGCAATTGGCCTATAGTTACTAACATCCTGAATATTGTTGTTTGGATTTTTAATTATCGGAACTATAATTGTTTCAAGACAGGGTTTCGGTAAAAAGCCATGAATAAGGCACATATTAAACAAAATACTTAAAGACAATGAAATACTGTTATCGCAGTAATGAAAGTGTTCAGCAGTGATGCCATCAGCACCAGCTGCACATCCACATTTTAATTTGTATAACAATGGACTAATCATATCACTGGAAAATAAAAACAAAGACAAATTATTGTAAGAGTCCATCAAATTTAATTTTTCATTAATGTAACTTTGCTCTGTTGAGGCACCACTAGAATTCAAAATTGATGAAAAATGTTGCTTCCACATATCAGTAATTTTCTCAACACCATTAACATTATTTATGGATGATGGCAAAGTGTGAGATTTCTTTGATGCTTTAATTTTTTTCCAAAAAACTTTTGTAGACTTGGTCAATAAGCTGGTAGCTAGGGCATTTGCTTTATGACTATCTTTATTTTTTCTACATTTTCTGAGAGCATACTTAAAAGATTTTCTTGTTGATTTCATCATTTCATACAGCTTTCCATGTCTAGTCTTTCCATATTTTATCCAATTTAAATAAGCAAGCCTAGCAGACTTATGTGCTTTTTTGACATCATGGTTCCACCCTGTAATATACTTCTTTTTGCTCTTTTTAGAAAGACCAAATTTTAGCGTTTGATTTGAGGCATATTTTAAGGCTTCAACTATTTGGTTGTAAAAATTTGCAATACTGTCTATGTGTATAGGATTTTTGCATAAAGGATCTTTGCAATCAAGAATGTCATCTGCAATATGTATTTGTGATAACAGTTCTTTACACAGCAAGCTATATTCATATTTTTGATTTGAACTAACTTTGTCCCAATTAACTTTGTCATTAGGAATTTCAACAGAATGATCTTCTAGTTGTGGAAGATTAGGTGTATGTAAAGTAAAAGCGAGTGGTCTATGGTCTGAAGTAAAAAAATCCTGTAATATATCCATTTCAGTAATAGCTTGATGAAATGAAGAAGATGATAAGCAATGGTCAATCCAACTAGTTGAACCATGACAGTCACTAACATATGTAAATGTATCTTGTGGTAAAAAAATTTCATCAGAAACAATCAAGTTATTGTTTTTACAAAAATTACTTAGTAAAACACCAAAGCCATTTTTCTTGCATGCATTAAAATCTCCCAAAATACACAAGTTTGGGTTATTTATATTTTCAAAAAGATTGTAAATTTTGCTTAAGTAATTTATGTAATTATCAGTATTTGCTGGAGAACAATATGGAAGGTATACATTAATAAAAAATAGTGCAGAATTAGACATTTTTAAATCAAGGCCAATTATAGAAGAATCATCATTGTAAACTGGAGATGCATGCAACAATTTGTTCCATAATATTGCTGTACCCCCATGTAATCTACCTAGCAACAGACCAGAGTTATAATCAACTGAAGATGTACCAATTGCATAATGAGTATCGGCTATGTTAGATAAGGAACTAAGATTTTGTTTGGGTAGCCATGTTTCTTGAAGAAAAACAATGTCATATTGCTGACATAAAGCTTGAACATCTGATAGTGAACTTTTTAGTCCTCTACAATTATATGATACTATTTTAAGATTGAATGCTATTATCTAAATTGCTACCAGTATCATCTGTCAAGCTTACTTTAGGAGTGTAAAACCTTTTAACAAACACACCTTTTGGCCAGTTATCTTCTTTAAATAATTCATTTAAAGGAATGCCTTCAATTGTTAGCTTAAAAGATGAGTATGTATCATATTTTGTTTTAAGTTTGGTAACTTCAATAAAATTTAGTTGAGAAAATTTGTCCTTTGCATATAACTCAATTTCATTCTGGGTAGTTTCCGGATGAAATCTAGAAACAAATAAATTTGTGGGTTTATGATATTTCTTGACAACCTTAAGAGAACTGTTTTCATTTTTTCCAATTTTTGGCTTTGATTTAGATTTCTTTATTTCAATCAGTTTCCATTCAGTATCATTTGCTTTATATAAGTTAATGGGATCACAATTTTTTGCATTAGTGGCAGATGGACTTTTGTTTACAGGCAAATTTTGTGAAGCTACAACACCAGCATAGGTAGGTGGTGTTTTGTGGGTTTTCAGGCCCAATTTATCATTGGCTACTTGGATATATATATATATTTTCAATAAGTACTTGGATAAATTTTTTTATTGAATATATATATATTCAATAAAAAAATTGTTTTTGTTGTTGTTGCTATGTAATTAGTGCAAATTTGTTTTTACTGCTAAAAAAGGATCAGATTTTTGTCTGTGATAGTAGCCTACCTATTTAGTCAGTTCAATTTTAATTCTGTTGAAATGTATTTTGACAAATTTATTATTTTTTGAGACTATCAAGACTATGGTACAAATGTTTAATATGTAGTGGTGAGAAAGTTTCAAAAATATACCTCTAATAGATTGTGTGCATGCTAATAGTAGTCCAACAACTTATAACTTTCAAATTCGAACCAAGATCGAGTCATTTTCAAAAAGTTCGAACCGATTTCAAATCCAAGACTACCAAAAATGATGTAATTTTAATATAAGTCCATGAAAGCATGAATCTGAGTGTACGAAATTCGAATTTTCAAAACCATTTTCCAATTTGTTTTTATACATTCCATATAACATAGCTTACTAACCACACAAAACCAATTCCAAGTCAACAATTATTGATTTGAGAACTTGGGTTGAGTCCTTGTTTTTGTAATCGAGTTTAAGCAATGATGAAATTCAAAAATTAAAAAAAAATAAATAGGTTCTTTCCCCTATAGTATAGAAGTTGTCAATAATAGGTTCTTTCATCATCAGAGGGATAAAAATACAGAGATTACGTTAAATTAAGAACGCGCTCGCTGAACGTTATGGCATTCATAACAACGTATTTGCGCAAATCGATACAAACTTCCTGAATTCCATCACTGAATTCAAGTCTGTCCAAGATGTTTTCAAGTAAAAAAAAGAATTTTAGTCATAAGCATATGCATGTGAGAAAGGAGTTTAAAAGTTCTTTTAAACTTTTAAACTCCTTCTTTTAAACTTTTAAAGTTCGTTTAAACTTTTAAACTCCTTCCTCCCACTTTGAAAAATGAAGGATATGCAGACCAATTAAAAGACAATAGAACAGTAAAAAAGTGTAGAAAAAAAAAGGTTTTGACGTTATTTCAACTTTTATACTAATTGTGTTTTTAGTTTGTAAACCCGGTGCTACAACAATTGATCGAACGACATTTGACCAAAACGACACTTTATCGAAACGACATTTGATCGAAACGGCACTTGATCGAAATGACAGTTGATAAAAAAAAAGATTTATTTTTGTATGTTTCTGCGATTAAACAATCTCTTTGTTACTGTAAATTAGATTCATAAAAAGCAGAGGCCAACAGTAAAAAGACAATTTGTTTTAATCTTTTATAATTTTTTGCCAATGTCAAGATCAAGGTTTTTTAACAAGGTCTCTGGGCAAAGGGCACCAACAAGTTTTAGGGGGGCAACAAGTAGATCGTTTGTCATGGTTATGTTTTATTAGATGCTTATTGCTATCATTTTTTTGCATTTTTTTTTACGTAGTCAGTTATTTAGAGGGGGCATTGTGCCATGGCTCCACCCTTATAGACCTCTTGCAGAAATCAGAGACAGATTCAGACAGAAAGATCTTTTTTTTAGAGATTTATGATTTTGGGACAAAAAATCAACAAAACCGGGGCAGATTTAAAGTACTATGTTTTGGGACAAAAAATTGACAAAATTGGGATAGATTCAAAGTTGTAAATTTTTTCTTTTATTATTTGATCAAATGTCATTTCGATTAAGTGCCATTTTGATCAGGTGTCGTTCAATTAATTGTTGAGTCACATGTAAATCTTTCATTATAACTTTCTATGTCTGCCACTGATTTGAGTTATTTCAAGTTTCGTATCAGAATCAATTTTTTTCCAATATTTCGTAGCCTATCTTTCTAGCTGGCATTGGTAAAATGGTCATTTCGAATGTGACGTCATTGTGACGTCATTTTGGGGGCCCCTAATTTGGATTTTGCCTCGGGCCCCTAATTTTGAATATCCACCACTGCTAATGAGAGCAGCATCACAGCATTTCTGCAGGTTACCAGATGCTTGACTCTTCAGTATGTCAGTTATCATATGTGACAGAGACAGATTTTTTAGGTTTAGGCTATTCTAAATATAAATATCTATTTATCCTTTTGGCCGGAGAGAAATAGGCAGATGCGGCAGTGATTACTCTAGTCCACTTTTGGAGATGCCGAGATATAGCTGTCACCTTAATATTTCTTTTTATTAGGTTTTTGGATTGTAGTATAGTTTTACAGGTGTCAGTCTTGACTCGATATTGTTTGGTGTACATCCCTGGTTTGCCATTCGATATTTCTTACATTTTAACCCATCATCATGCCAAAGTGGAAATCATCATACGATAGCAACCGAAAATATAACATTCAATGGGAAAAGACATTCGTATGGCTCACCAAATTAACTGATGGCTCAGATTCAGCATATTGCAAACTGTGCAGATGCACTATTGCGCCGAGACTTTCAAATCTAACAAATCACGAGAAAACAGAAAAACACAAGAAGAATACACCATCTTCTTCTCAAAAAACACTTTCCGTGATAAAAACAAGTACAAAACCTGATGATAAAGTTAAAATAGCAGAGCTACAAATTGCTATTAGCATATCTTGCCATAGTGCCATACGCACCATTGATCACATGAGTGAAGTAATGGTAGCCCATGGAGCTGGTAGCACTCTTGGTCAGATAAAATTGCACAGGACAAAGTGTATAGCACTAATAAAAAATGTTATTTCACCTGAATTGAAATCAGATTTAATTCAAGATCTTCAAAACAAGAAGTACACACTTATCATTGATGAATCTACTGACGTTTCAACTCAAAAATATTTGTGTATTTTAGTTAGGTACCTCAGTGATAAAACAAACGAAATTACTACTAGTTTTCTCAGTTTGGTTCCGGTTCAAGAAGCCACTGGAGAGAACATATTTAATTTGATTGAAGATGAGATAAAAAGTTGTAATCAAGACTTGAAAAATTGCATTGGTTTTGCATCAGATGGTGCTTCAAACATGGTTGGATGCAACAATTCTGTTCGGACCAGAATTAAAGAGTTATCCCCTACATGTGTACAATATAAGTGTGTGTGTCATTCACTGGCTTTGTGTGTAAAATATGCAGTTTCAAAATTACCTTCAAGCATTGGATTTTTGCTGACAGAGATACCAAACTGGTTTCGACACAGCAATCTAAGACGAGAAGGATTTAAAATGTTATTTAAAATTATGAACTCTGCTACAGAATTTCAGTCAGCTAGAACGGCACCACTACCGTTTGAAAAAATTTCTTCAACACGCTGGCTTATCCGAGGAAAAGTGATGTTCAACATCTTGATGAATTGGGAAGAGCTTAAAGCGTACTTTATTTCAGCTGAATTAGCTCAAGCAAACTTTGACAGTAAATATAAGGCAAGTGTTATAAAGGAAATGCTTTTAGACCAAAAAAATTATCTATACTTTCATTTTGCGACCCCTTGTGTGCAAGAATTTGAGAGATTAAACGCCCTCTTCCAGAAAACTAAGGCAGATCCACACGAGCTACATAATGAGTTATATGCACTATAAAAGTCTTGAGAGCAGGATATATGATACTGATCACAAGAAAAAATATATTCATAATGTTGATTTTGGCACTAAATTTCTATCAGAGTGTGATAACTACATCCAAAAAAATTCTAACAATTTTAATTGCCAGCAGTAATCTTGGATGTTAAAAAGAGATGTTGATCAATGCTGGAGGAAGCTCATGATCAAGTTAGAAAGCGACTTCCTGAAGCAAGAGATTTATTTAAGGATCTGATCAATTATAGCCCTGCAGTGATTTTAAACCAGGTGTCAAGACCAATATTTTCAGAATTGCCATTTTTGCACTTGGCTGGGGAAAATCAGACTATTATTGAAGAACAGTACCGAAAATTGCCCTTTATTGACTGGAGAGAGGAAAAACAATTTAAAGAAAATGGGATACCTCAGGATACAGAGCAGTTTTGGAAAGGAATTATGCAGCACCCACAATTTAAAGAGCTTGCTATATTTGCCCTTACTTGCCTTATTACTCCAATAAGCAATGCCGTAGTAGAGAGGGTGTTCTCTCTATTGACTTGCATAAAGACTAAAGCCAGAAATAGACTTCAGCTCGCTTTATTGGAAGCAATAATTAGAATCCGGGCAGAACTATTGGTTTCCAATAAATGCTGCAACGATTTTGTTCCCTCAGCCAATATGTTGAAGAGATTCAAAGCTGAGATTTTATATTGCAAGAAGTCTTCTACTGAGCCTGTAGGAAACAATGAAGAGGACGGCCTTTTCGAAACAAAAGTCTTTATATAATTTGTAATTTTTTGTGTAATTTGTAATAATTTTTTTTAATTAAAATTGTGATTTTGCAGGTGGTAAAATTATTTGGCTTTTTTTGGCTTTTTTTTGTTTCAATTTGGCTTTTTTTGATCACTGCGATCTGGCAACCCTGGCTGTTAAGCCACCATTGAGTTTCGTCATCCAAAACGGTCAGACCTCATGCTCCATGTGGTGCCCGATGTTAGAACATGGTCTGCGGTTTGTTCAGCGGCGCCATACTTGCAATTCGATAAAGAATCGAGACCCCATTTATGCATGGACGAATGGAATCGCCCAACACCAGTCCGCAGGCGGTTGAGCTTGACCCAAGCTGCTCAAAACAAGCCCATCCCAACAGGCCCAGCACCGGTCCTGGGCACAAGAATACGGAGCCTGAAAATTTTTTCACAGTACTCCGTTTTCCATTTGTGATTTGTCCATTCAGAGGCGTGGATGCCAAGTCTGGCAAGGTTGTCCAAACGATTCCGCGCAGCTGGCACAAATGGGCGTTTGGATCTTAGTCTCACTTGGCGAGTATCTGAGGATCCACTTAAAAGACCATACAAAATATGATCAGGGTCCAGAGATCGACGGTGATTCAAGAAGTGTATCGCTCCCATTCGGCGAAGCTCAGCTGGCTGGATGCCTGAGAGTACGGGTAAGTGGTCCGTTGGAGTGGGACGCAGGCATCCAGTAACTATGTGCAAGGCGTCGTTCAAGACACTGTCGATGAGACGAGTGTGAGCACTGCGACACCAGACTGGCGCGCAATACTCAGCTGTTGAGTAGACCAGAGATAAGGTGGCTATGCAAAGTGTTTTGGCACCAGCACCCCATCCTGAACCCACGAGTCGCCTCAACAGTGTGACGCGCAAGGATAGTTTTTTGCGCAATGCCACTAGATGGTGACGAAACGTGAGCGATCTATCCAGTTTTACACCGTGATAAGTAGGCGTTGGACAGAATGGTAAAAGTCTATCGTTCTTGTAGACCAGGGTGGCCAAGCTGCGGCGCATTGAACGGTTAGTGGTGGCGCTTTGCAGTTGGGGAAAATATATTTTAAATGAAAAATGTTCCACAACTTATATCTAGCTATATCAGGGGTGGCCAACTTGTGGCGGATTTCACCCTGATTTCCAGCGATGACCTTTTTTTTAGAGAACAGCTTGATTTCAGTAGGAAAAGTAAAAATTTAGAGAATTTTTTCCAGTGTTGAACTTTTTAATCAGCTTGGTTTCACTATGAAATTTTGAAGTCTTTGTCTGCGTTGAGGATATAAATTGGACTTGAATAAAATTGGCAGTTGAGGAAAAAAGGTTAGCCATCCCTGGTCTATTGGACTATGCAAAGTTTAATCCGTTAAGATAGCCAGCAGACACTGCAACTAGTGCTTTTGTTTGCCTGAAAACCATACAGATATTCTGATATAATTTTGTACTTACTAATAAAATCAATCAAATTATGTTTAAGAATTTTTTCAAAAATTTTTAAAAAGTGGGGTAAGATGAAGATTGGCCTATAATTTGAAGTAATGTCTCTAAGTGCTAGTCAACTTTTTATGTTTTAATGCTTGCTTACCATATCCAATATAATCTTTACTTTCAACATGATTCAAATATAAAAAATTTTGCCAAACTGTGCACTTTTTAAAAGTGTTGGGTATTTCTAGCAATTTGATATCTCTTAAAAGTTTGCTAACTTCATTGGAAAAAAAATTCATGCTTTTTTTGAAAAGTAGTCAAGGCTGCACAAAATAAATACCCAAGCTATATCAACTCTATTTTAACTAAATGTAAGAATGTTTTTATCTTAGATCTGAACATAACAACTTAAACTTTGCATTGGCAAATATCACAGAAGCATACCAATAAATTTGCACCAGCTAAAACTTTACATTAAAAAAATTAAATATAGTCATTAGTCAAGTTATGATCATGGGAAAAAAATCTGCATTTTATAACATTATTTGGTAAAAAAGACATTCTTTATATAGGCTATGGACGTATATACAATAAAAAGTAACAAAATACCAGCCACTAGTGTATTAGATAGAGTGATATACGGACTCGTTTAAAGGAAGTCATAATACTTATATTAGGGATACTAGAACACCAACTCATATAAAAGGACATTAGTTGTTTTTCTTTTTATTACTGTTTGTCTTGCTCTCTTTTGATCTTTGACTCTTGTAAAGACAAGCATTACGGTTAAGGTTACGTTAGGCCGGGATTTGCTTCAACAATAGCGATTTTTTTTTACAAATACGATTTTTAATTATAAAAGAAAAATTAGCCCCAAGTTTCGGGTATGAGCAATAAACTAGTTCAGTTCAGTTCAGTCGTTTTTTATTTCCACCACTAGTCAAACAAAATACTTACATCAACATAATTACACTACAGCGACAAAACGAAACAACGTTGAAACATGCAAAAACTCAATAAATTTCACTAGCTAAGGTAATGGCTTGCATATGGTTGCATCACCTAGAGAAAAAATATATATACGAGTATAAAAAATAAAAAAATGCATAAAACAAAAAAAAACATAAAAAAATGCATCAATAAAAAAAAGAATGAAAATCAATACAGCCTTGTTTGTTTTTATAATATTATTTGATGGCTTATAACCCCAGCACAGGGAGGCTTTCAGGTACTATACCTTACCCAAGGGTGACCTGGAGGAAGTTGTAATTGGGTATCCCCATTCATCCCGCCTTATTAGTTGATAAGCTCACAACCGGATGCAGTTTACACTCATACCGAGGAAAAACGTATTTATAGACAAGACTTATTTTTGTAACACATTTATTAGGCTATAGTTTAAAATTCTTTAAACGCATAATTTAAAGTTCTAATATGAGTTCATTTTAAGCCGCTGCTGGTATTAAACTTATTTTATCTGGTCAATTGTTAGAAAAAAAATTTTTTTCGAATTTCAAGATTAATTTAACACAACTTGGGATTAAATTGTAACAATTGTTCCGAGTGCGTGTAGAGTTGAATTCTTGAATTGGTATCGAAGATGACCTAAAATATAAAAAAAAAACAGCAACAGGCAGGAAAAATTTTTTTTCTGTGTTGCAGGTGCAGCACTATGTTTTCGTAGATTTGTCGGATACAGCGCCAGTTAGATAATAAATTTTCAGTTTGTATTTAAAAGAAGCTAATGTAGAGCAGTTTTTAATTTCTTGAGGCAAAGTATTTTAAATTTTGGGTCCAATAAATTTAATTGATTGTTGGCAGACTGTTGTTTTAAAACACAAAGAAATAATTTTACTATTGCTTCTAGTTTTAATTTGACATGTTTAAGCTGAAATAGTTGTTGAATTGAAATAAGAAGAGTGCGTTTTTGAAATTTATACATTAAAATTGCAATTTTACTTTCATACAACTGCCAAATATTTAAAAGTTCGTTTTTGATCTTTACATTTTTTACACAGCCTCTCCGTTTTATTCCATACATGGCTTGTATGAATTTGTTACAAATACGTTGAAGTTGATTGATTGTTGTGCGATTTCCAAAGCACCAGCTGGTGATACAATATCTTAGATAACCTGATAATAATGAATTGTACAAAATTAACATTGATTTAGTGGTAAGACACGGTTTTACACGCACAATATATCCTGGAGAAGAACGAATTTTTCGCTTTATCATATTCATGTGCCATTTTCAGCTTAAATTTTCATCAATTATTATACCCAAAAAGCGAATTGATAAAATTTTTTCAATAGTTGGCTACTATTTCTATATTGTACTTGGAACGATTTATTTGCCACGGAATAATTACTTTTTCTAGGAGTAAAAAGTAGATATTTAGTTTTTGCAGAATTTACCATTAGTTTATTCGCAGTCATCCATTTATTAATATTTTTAAGTTCAAGATTAGTTTTTGAATCGACTGCTCGTATATTTTTACCTGTATCATCAGCAAACAATACATTTGTGCTGAAATCTAAGAAGTTTCTAAAATTGTTAACCCCAAAATTGAGCCTTGAGGTACCGAGCTGGTGATTGGGTTTACTGTATAGTTGAAGAAAGACAATTATTGAATTGCACCATGTTGCGTGTGTCCTGATAGATAGCATTTAAACCATTCAAATGCAGTTCCTCGAATTCTATAATAATTCAGTTTATAGAGTATTTACAGATTATAATTCAAAATAAATGCAAGAAATAAAACATTTTGAACATCAAAACAACATTTTATAATATAAAAATATTTCTTCTAGTATTTGAAATTAATTTTTAAAAAATAGGCTCCGACTCCAGTCCGACTCTATCACAAATCAACAAAAATTGACTCCGACAAAAAATACCATACTCCGGCTCCAGTCCATGCTGATCTCTGGTAGTTTTACCCACTCCTCCCCCAGTATACAAAAAATTTTTAGTTAAGAACAAACTTGCTTAATTTTAGGAACTTTAATTAGATTTCGGTTTCTCCTATGGCAATGTGAATCGTTGCATGATTTTGGTTTGCAATTTGCAATCCACAATCCGAAGAAAATATACCACTGTGATTCTAGCAGAATAACTCTCATATCTTACAGAAAAAAGAAAAAAAGCGAAAAAACCTTACGCAAATGACGCAAACCTTCATTCATTTCTATGCTACAAAAGAGAGCAACAATCTTCCACTATTCAGGATTAATTTAAAATATGTTCCCTATCGATTCGAATGACAAATTTGATATCACATTGATCAGAATTTAACGTAGATTTCAGATATAAATTCAAGTTCCGGCGACACCATATTAGTTTTCGAACAAAATGCACTTGAATGGCCTCCGCTTTACGAGATAATAATTAGCATCAACAGCATTTTGAGTTAAAGTGATTTCGATTTACGCTATTTGAAAGTTCATTTTGACCATGTTCCCTATCGATTCGAATGA
Source organism: Diplosoma virens (assembly GCA_963680785.1). NCBI lineage: Eukaryota > Metazoa > Chordata > Ascidiacea > Aplousobranchia > Didemnidae > Diplosoma > Diplosoma virens. The sequence continues at coordinate 14,723,566 of OY796880.1, forward strand.
CAAATTTGATATCACATTGATCAGAATTTAACGTAGATATCAGATATAAAATCAAGTTCCGGCGACACTATATTAGTTTCCTAACAGAATACAGTTGAATGACCCCCGTTTTACGAGATAATAATTAGCGTCGACAACATTTTAAGTTAAAGTGATTTCGATTCACGCTATTTGAAAGTTCATTTTGACCATGTTCCCTATCGATTCGAATGACAAATTTAATATCACATTGATCAGAATTTCACGTAGACATCAGATATAAATTCAAGTTCCGGCGACACTATATTCACTTTTCAACAAAATGTACTTGAATGACCCCCGCTTTACAAGATAACAATTAGCGTCGACAGCATTTTGAGTTAAAGTGATTTCGATTTACGCTAATTCAAGGTTTATTTTGACCATGTTCCCTATCGATTCGAATGACAAATTTGAAAACAAGTTCAATGTACAAATTCATTTTGTTTCTAGGATTAATGACCTCTTTGTAACACAAAATTATATACCTTTCATAAACGAAAAAAGAAATTGTTCAACAACAGTACTAAACAACAAACAAAAATTTAAGCAACGGCTTATTCAGATACATCGCTTTCAGCTTGTCATCACTCTGTACTTTTATCAGTTTCAGACGAAGCTCAGGGGTTGCGGAAGTGGGTGTAACATTGAAGGGGATAGAAAAGACATCAAGCACAAACTGTTTGCTTTTGAAAACCTGAAACCTAGTGGGTTGAGTTTGTCAAAGCGACTCGCAGGCCACATGCTCATCACCTTTAACTTAAAAGAATGCACGTTAATCAAATTAAATTATGTGAGGTTTTGTTTTTTGATAGAAAAAAGCGTGAAAAAAACGCTTTTTTTTCTAACTAAGAAGTATTGTGCAAGAAATATCGGTTCTAACTTATGATAAAAAATCATTTATTATTTACCCATAGAGAGTACAATTTTGTGGTAGATGTCATCAATATATATATAATATTTTATCACGTTAGTGATATAACAAGCCCGCCCCATGGGGGCAATACAAGCTATACGTGCCCCCAATTTTTTGGATGCTTTTCAGGTATCCAGGTAAGGAACATGGTCAAATTAAACCTTCAAATAGCGTAAATCGAAATCACTTTAACTTAAAATGTTGTCGATGCTAATTATTATCTCGTAAAGCGGGGGTCATTTAACTGTATTCTGTTAGGAAACTAATATAGTGTCGCCGGAACTTGATTTTATATCTGAAATCTACGTGAAATTCTGATCAATGTGATGTTGAATTTGTCATTCGAATCGATAGGGAACATGGTCAAAATAAACCTTCGAATAGCGTAAATCGAAATCACTTTAACTCAAAATGCTGTCGACGCTAATTATTATCTCGTAAAGCGGGGGTCATTCAAGTGCATTTTGTTCAAAAACTAATATAGTGTCGCCGGAACTTGATTTTATATCTGATATCTACGTGAAATTCTGATCAATGTGATATCAAATTTGTCATTCGAATCGATAGGGAACATGGTCAAAATAAACCTTCAAATAGCGTGAATCGAAATCACTTTAACTCAAAATGTAATAGACGCTAATTATTATCTCGTAAAGCGGGGGTTATTTAACTGCATTCTGTTAGGAAGTTAATATGGTGTCGCCGGAACTTGATTTTATATCTGATATCTACGTGAAATTCTGATCAATGTGATATTGAATTTGTCATTCGAATCGATAGGGAACATGGTCAAATTAAACCTTGAATTAGCGTAAATCGAAATCACTTTAACTCAAAATGCTGGTGATGCTAATTATTATCTCGTAAAGCGGGGGTCATTCAACTGTATTCTGTTAGGAAACTAATATGGAGTCGCCGGAACTTGAATTTATATCTAAAATCTACGTGAAATTCTGATCAATGTGATATTGAATTTGTCATTCGAATCAATAGGGAACATGGTCAAAATAAACCTTGAATTAGCGTAAATCGAAATCACTTTAACTCAAAATGTAATAGACGCTAATTGTTATCTCGTAAAGCGGGGGTCATTCAAGTGCATTTTGTTGAAAAGTGAATATAGTGTCGCCGGAACTTGAATTTATATCTGATATCTACGTGAAATTCTGATCAATGTGATATCAAATTTGTCATTCGAATCGATAGGGAACATGGTCAAATTAAACCTTCAAATAGCGTGAATCGAAATCACTTTAACTCAAAATGTAATAGACGCTAATTGTTATCTCGTAAAGCGGGGGTCATTCAAGTGCATTTTGTTGAAAAGTGAATATAGTGTCGCCGGAACTTGAATTTATATCTGATATCTACGTGAAATTCTGATCAATGTGATATCAAATTTGTCATTCGAATCGATAAGGAACATGGTCAAAATAAACCTTGAATTAGCGTAAATCGAAATCACTTTAACTCAAAATGTTGTCGATGCTAATTGTTATCTCGTAAAGCGGGGGTCATTCAAGTGCATTTTGTTCAAAAACTAATATAGTGTCGCCGGAACTTGAATTTATATCTGATATCTACGTAAAATTCTGATCAATGTGGTATCAAATTTGTCATTCGAATCGATAAGGAACATGGTCAAAATAAACCTTGAATTAGCGTAACTCGAAATCACTTTAACTTAAAATGTTGCCGATGCTAATTATTATCTCGTAAAGCGGGGGTCATTTAACTATATTCTGTTAGGAAGTTAATATAGTGTCGCCGGAACTTGATTTTATATCTGATATCTATGTGAAATTCTGATCAATGTGATATCAAATTTGTCATTCGAATCGATAGGGAACATGGTCAAATTAAACCTTCAAATAGCGTAAATCTAAATCACTTTAACTTAAAATGTTGTCGATGCTAATTATTATCTCGTAAAGCGGGGGTCATTCAACTGTATTCTGTTAGGAAACTAATATGGTGTCGCCGGAACTTGATTTTATATCTAAAATCTACGTGAAATTCTGATCAATGTGATATTGAATTTGTCATTCGAATCAATAGGGAACATGGTCAAAATAAACCTTGAATTAGCGTAAATCGAAATCACTTTAACTCAAAATGCTAGTGATGCTAATTATTATCTCGTAAAGCGGGGGTCATTCAACTGTATTCTGTTAGGAAACTAATATAGTGTCGCCGGAACTTGAATTTATATCTGATATCTACGTGAAATTCTGATCAATGTGATATCAAATTTGTCATTCGAATCGATAGGGAACATGGTCAAAATAAACCTTGAATTAGCGTAAATCGAAATCACTTTACCTGAAAATGTTGTCGATGCTAATTATTATCTCGTAAAGCGGGGGTCATTCAAGTGCATTTTGTTCAAAAACTAATATAGTGTCGCCGGAACTTGATTTTATATCTGAAATCTATGTGAAATTCTAATCAATGTGATATTGAATTTGTCATTCGAATCGATAGGGAACATGGTCAAAATAAACCTTGAATTAGCGTAAATCGAAATCACTTTAACTTAAAATGTTGTCGATGCTAATTATTATCTCGTAAAGCGGGGTTCATTCAACTGTATTCTGTTAGGAAGTTAATATAGTGTCGCCGGAACTTGATTTTATATCTGATATCTACGTGAAATTCTAATCAATGTGATATTAAATTTGTCATTCGAATCGATAGGGAACATGGTCAAAATAAACCTTCGAATAGCGTAAATCGAAATCACTTTAACTCAAAATGTTGTCGATGCTAATTGTTATCTCGTAAAACGGGGGTCATTTAACTGTATTCTGTTAGGAAGTTAATATAGTGTCGCCGGAACTTGATTTTATATCTAAAATCTACGTGAAACTCTGATCAATGTGATATCAAATTTGTCATTCGAATCAATAGGAAACATGGTCAAAATAAACCTTGAATTAGCGTAAATCGAAATCACTTTAACTCAAAATGTTGTCGATGCTAATTGTTATCTCGTAAAGCGGGGGTCATTCAAGTGCATTTTGTTAGGAAACTAATATGATGTCGCCGGAACTTGATTTTATATCTGATGTCTATGTGAAATTCTAATCAATGTGATATCAAATTTGTCATTCGAATCGATAGGGAACATGGTCAAAATAAACCTTCAAATAGCGTAAATCGAAATCACTTTAACTCAAAATGTTGTCGACGCTAATTATTATCTCGTAAAGCGGGGGTCATTCAAGTGCATTTTGTTCAAAAACTAATATAGTGTCGCCGGAACTTGAATTTATATCTGATATCTACGTGAAATTCTGATCAATGTGATATCAAATTTGTCATTCGAATCGATAGGGAACATGGTCAAAATAAACCTTCAAATAGCGTAAATCGAAATCACTTTAACTCAAAATGTTGTCGATGCTAATTATTATCTCGTAAAGCGGGGGTTATTCAACTGTATTCTGTTAGGAAGTTAATATAGTGTCGCCGGAACTTGATTTTATATCTGATATCTACGTGAAATTCTAATCAATGTGATATCAAATTTGTCATTCGAATCGATAGGGAACATGGTCAAATTAAACCTTGAATTAGCGTAAATCGAAATCACTTTAACTCAAAATGCTGTCGATGCTAATTGTTATCTCGTAAAGCGGGGGTCATTCAACTGTATTCTGTTAGGAAGTTAATATAGTGTCGCCGGAACTTGATTTTATATCTGATATCTATGTGAAATTCTAATCAATGTGGTATCAAATTTGTCATTCGAATCAATAGGGAACATGGTCAAAATAAACCTTCAAATAGCGTAAATCGAAATCACTTTAACTCAAAATGTTGCCGATGCTAATTATTATCTCGTAAAGCGGGGGTCATTCAACTGTATTCTGTTAGGAAACTAATATAGTGTCGCCGGAACTTGAATTTATATCTGAAATCTTCGTGAAACTCTGATCAATGTGATGTTGAATTTGTCATTCGACTCGATAGGGAACATGGTCAAAATAAACCTTGAATTAGCGTAAATCGAAATCACTTTAACTCACAATGTTGCCGATGCTAATTATTATCTCGTAAAGCGGGGGTCATTCAAGTGCATTTTGTTCAAAAACTAATATAGTGTCGCCGGAACTTGAATTTATATCTGAAATCTACGTTAAATTCTAATCAATGTGATATCAAATTTGTCATTCGAATCGATAGGGAACATGGTCAAATTAAACCTTCAAATAGCGTTACTTGAAATCACTTTAACTCAAAATGTAATAGACGCTAATTGTTATCTCGTAAAGCGGGGGTCATTCAAGTGCATTTTGTTGAAAAGTGAATATAGTGTCGCCGGAACTTGAATTTATATCTGATATCTACGTGAAATTCTAATCAATGTGATATCAAATTTGTCATTCGAATCGATAGAGAACATGGTCAAATTAAACCTTGAATTAGCGTAACTCGAAATCACTTTAACTCAAAATGCTGTCGACGCTAATTGTTATCTTGTAAAGCGGGGGTCATTCAAGTACATTTTGTTGAAAAGTGAATATAGTGTCGCCGGAACTTGAATTTATATCTGATGTCTACTTGAAATTCTGATCAATGTGATATCAAATTTGTCATTCGAATCGATAGGGAACATGGTCAAAATGAACTTTCAAATAGCATGAATCGAAATCACTTTAACTTAAAATGTTGTCGACGCTAATTATTATCTCGTAAAACGGGGGTCATTCAACTGTATTCTGTTAGGAAACTAATATAGTGTCGCCGGAACTTGATTTTATATCTGATATCTACGTTAAATTCTGATCAATGTGATATCAAATTTGTCATTCGAATCGATAGGGAACATGGTCAAAATGAACTTTCAAATAGCGTAAATCGAAATCACTTTAACTCAAAATGCTGTTGATGCTAATTATTATCTCGTAAAGCGGAGGCTATTCAAGTGCATTTTGTTCGAAAACTAATATGGTGTCGCCGGAACTTGAATTTATATCTGAAATCTACGTTAAATTCTGATCAATGTGATATCAAATTTGTCATTCGAATCGATAGGGAACATATTTTAAATTAATCCTGAATAGTGGAAGATTGTTGCTCTCTTTTGTAGCATAGAAATGAATGAAGGTTTGCGTCATTTGCGTAAGGTTTTTTCGCTTTTTTTCTTTTTTCTGTAAGATATGAGAGTTATTCTGCTAGAATCACAGTGGTGAAAATATTCATACAAATAATGCATTATGTTTTTATCATTGAAATATCTGTAGGTTGTGTTTGTGGTTTATAAAACACTAATTTGGCTAAAAAAATTAAAGCTTAAAGTTTGGTAAATTAAAATAAAATTGAAAAAGAGTGTTTTCGTTTGCTACCTGATTTTTCTTTATATAGCAAATAATTAAAGATGACTTTTTATTTATTGATTGATCGTTCAGTTGATTGGGCTAGGATTTTATAGGTAATAAAGTGTAATGAAATTCTTTTCGATAAAATTTCAAATAAATTAATGTTGATACTTTTATACTGAAATAGTTACTAAAACGTCAGCATTTTAATTGATTAAATCAATGTGAAATTACTGTTTTTGCACTAATCCATTAATTAAAATAAAGTTCTTTAAGTATGTGGGATGCTTTCCATTTTTGATTTAAATACGCTACGTAAAATAACATTAAGTTTTTGTTGAATCACATAAAAGCTCAACTGTTAATTGCATTCCTGTTAAAATTTAGGCTATAGTGATCTGTAAATTGTCTTTTTAAGAATTATGCTAAAGCAATGTGTGTGGTTATATTTTTACATCATTATAGTTAGTAGTGCAATTTCTTTTATTACTATATGTTTATTTTTTTATCATAGCACACTTATCATAGCATTTATTATTCATGTTTAAAACCTCCCTTTCAATAGTGACCTGTATATAAGATGCATCAGTTCTATGTAAGATAACTGAGTCAAAATGCTTTTAGTCAAAGGGAAGTTTTAACTGTCCAAAAGAAGGTGTGGCTTATACACGGAGGCAGCTAAGACACGGGTATATATATGGTATGTAGATAGCAAACCGAGTGAACAAAGTCTTCTAATATTGATTTATTGAAGTTAGCAGTAACATTGCATTGTGCATTATGCTGAACTTTTACATGTGCAATTATTGACGTAATCAATAATAATTAATTATAAATTATCAATTTTACTCTTTGGTGATATCAAGTGTAAGGTTACTTATGGGCACCCCTGTATTGTAAGTTCAAATAAAAAATATCCGACTAGGAACATCCTTAAATTTAACTTATTTAACAATTTTAATTGTGAATTTTCACTCTTATCTCCTGAACATTTGCAATTGTCTTTACAATTGGTTTAATGACATAACAAAACTTTTTTTCTTGTTGCTTCAACACTAGTGAAGGTAAATTGAAATTATTTATTTTCCTGCCAAATTGGCTTGCCAACGAATTTGTCCTGTCAAATTGTTTCCTGCCAAATTGTCATGTACCCATTGATTACTGGTAGTTATATAACTAAATCTTGTTTTTCAGACTTTATTTAAATCTGATAAAGTGTAAATATGACTCTGTTTCGACCATTTCTGTCTGGCTTGATCAAACCCTCAGTAAGTTTATTTCTGATTTTAGAAAATGTTTTTCTATTTGTGCTTATAAAAATTTCCTACTTGAAATAATAAGACATATTTTTTATAAAATAAGATTATGAAGACTTGATCTCTAAAAGCCCTTCTTTTAAAAACACTGGCAATTTTATTTTATTGGTTGTAACTATATTTAAAAAAAAATTGAATTTAAATACAAAAAATTGTTTCAAATTACAAACAGATGGCACTAGAAAACACCATCTATTCCTAGCATCTGGTCATCGGCATGCACAAGGCACAATGCCATTTCTACCAATGCAACCTTGCATTTGGTAGAAGTCACAAGTCTTAAAAAATTGTTTTTAACATTTAACCTGATTTCTTTTTGGTGATAATAATATTCAAGTTTGTTTTTTCTTCCACCAATAATACAACACTCTATATATGTGGTCTTAAGTCTTAAAATATTTTTATATAATTTCATTTTATCGAGCTATTTATAAAAGGGTAAAATTTTTTTTTTTTGATTTATAAGCTATTATTGTCTCCTTATTTACAACCTCTATTTTTATGTGCACTGGTGATTATTTGTGCATAAAATAAAAGAATGAAATATGTTACAAAAGTTTTATTAATTAGCTTACAAAATTTTGAAATGATGACAATTGCCATAAGGCAAATATTAATTGCTTGCAAAGTATTAAACTTGTGCAAAAAATTTTTTGCAAGTGAGAGAGCCAAAAATTACTTTTAACAATTGAAAAGCACTAGGGCAACATTTTGGAAGCTTAGCTGCTAAGTGTTACTGAAACTGCTTTTATGATATATTCTCATGTAAGTATTTTCTCTTTTATTTTTTCTTATTACTCTTGGCTACAAATGCTCTAAACAATTTCTCAGGAACAAGTAGTTTTATACAGTTATTTGTTGTGATTGACTGAAACTTTGATAAATTATCACAAAAAATATAATTTGTTACAGAATTAAACTGCCCAACATTCTCTTCAAATTGTATATTTATATATACCGGTATATAAGTATATTTTGTTTTCATGTTTGTGTATTTGCAGTGCATCCAGAAAAGGTTTCCAGAACTGGTGAGGTTTCTTTTCGGGAGGTTTTCTTTACTCACCATGCTCAGTTGAGCTAAATTCATAGTTAGCAATAAAGGGTGCTTGTGCCTCCCAATAATTTACATAACTGTTCCTGCACTGCACATTTTTTGTCTTTTTTGTCTTTTTAAATATTAATATTTAGTTTGAATTTAAGGTAATGCGGCCATGCTTTTCATTTTTTCTCTTTCAACTCTCTTTATACTTTCTGCATGTTTAACATTCGTTGTTGTGTCGCGTTTTCTTTTCATGCTTCATGATACATTGCATATTACTTAATAATGTTACTAAGCATGAATAAAATATCATCATCATCATGATCAACATAAACTGTTTTTAGCCTTAAAAACTTGCATTGTTCAAGACCAAATGATTATTGTTTGTATAAGCAAATTCCAGCATTGCATGCATTGATTGTCATGATATTTCTCTTATTTGTAATATTTATAGAATGCATATACTGCTGTCATTGTAAGTTTTTCTTGTTAATTTCTGAAAATGTAATCTGCTAGTTAAAATTTAGATCAAGAACAAAAATATCAAATTGCTATTGAATTTTGGCTTTCGCAAATTTATTTAAATACAACCATTAGTTTAAGAGCAGCAAAAATTAAAGAAAATACTATTTAGCCAAAAAAATAAAAGTTATTATCTGGTTTTTGTTTCTTTTTGGCTAGCTGATAATGAGAACTCGACAAGCGTGAATTGACATGGGGACATTTGAGTTGTATTTAAACAAATAACAAATTGATATATATATATATATATATATTGTGTATGTCTTGTCTTGCATAGAAGATTAGACAGTGAAGACATAGCTTGATCTGTGAGTCTTTCATTTGATTGCATCTTAATTGCTTTTGTAGAAAAAAACTAAATATTTCTTTTAGCAACAGTACGTAAGTTTAAAAAACCTGCTATCAAAATTTATTAAACTCTAGCAACATTGCTACCCCCTAAAAGCCAAGTCTGTCAAAAGTTAACAAATAAAACTTTGCCAAGTTCTCAAAACCATTTAGCTACAACACTTAAAAAAAACAATAAACCATGGGTTTTTAACACATTCTCAATTGCATCATAAGAGTCCACAGAAAATCTCCAGGGGTCCATAGAGAAAAAATATTGAATTGTGGAGGTACATAGTACTAGCTTAGCTTAGATGACATTCCTGTCAACAAAAATTCTTGATTTATTACCTTAAGGAGTACAACTCGTACCCAAAACTTCACCATCCTGAGGACTAGAATAGACAAAAAAATCACATGTGATTTTGTTAAAAGGATCCACTGAAGCAGTGTTCTTCAAATTTTTTTCATCGAGACCCATTTTGCACAGCCAAATTTTTTCGCGACCCCTAAAAAAAGGTCTTCACTTCGATTTTATATCCGATTTCCTTATTTTTTTCTGAAATCGAAGTGAAGACTTTTTTTTTTTTAGAGAACACCCTGATTTTCGGAGAAAAAAGATTGTTCAAAGAAGTAATGGAACTGAATACCTTTTTTTCATTACGGCGCCGCGAGTATTTTTAAGTCTTCAAAGGGCGCCGTGAAAAAAAAGTTTGGGAACCGCTGCTCTAAACAAATAAAAAAAACAAAAAAAGGTTTTTACTTCGAATTAATCTTGTATTTCGCTACTTTTCTTCCAAAATCATCGTAATCTCTAAAAATCTAAAATTTAAAATCTCGCAACCCCCAGTTTGAAGAGCCCTGCACTGAAGAATATTTTGAGTAAAAGTTGTCCTTGGGGTTAAAAAAAGGTTCAGTTAATGTCTAAGATTCAATATTAGCATTGGCAATGCTGTAAAAGCATTGCCAATGCTAATTTTTTTTTGTTGAAGTTGCTTGTTACTGATGTTATTGTCATTAGTATTATAAGTATTTATCTATTTTTTTTTTTTAACTTTATTGAATTGCAGGTGCTTCAATCAAATGCGAGTGGTTTCTTATCTTCTGCTTTTTTAAAGCGTAACATTGCTTCTGTTACGCAACCAGCTCCAGCATTTAAAGGAAAAGCAATTGTAAATGGTCAAATTACAGATATTTCCTCAGATCAATATGCTGGAAAATATTGGGTTCTCTTTTTTTATCCCTTAGATTTGTGAGTTCATTTTGTTTTGAGGCTAATAATAAACTATTTTTTTTATATTATCATTTCAATTTTTTTAACCTGAATGAATTAAAAATGTTATATAAATAGTAGTTTTTTTTTACTATATTTATTATCTAAATTAAGTTAATTTAACTATATGCGTTTAAAATCGACTGAAATAAACAAAAAATATTTTTTGACCACGTCCCTCGAATTTGCAGACGAACTAAAGCGGCTGTGTAAATTGATGCTTAATGGAAAGTCGTGATAATCTTTAGGATATAATTGAAATTAAATTGCTGAATTCATTTCTTATAATTGATTCTATTATTTGAATTTTTTAGAACACTAATGTAAGAATTTTTCTTAAATTAATTTTTATTGATTAATATCATTCATACATATTTTTCAATTTCAGCACCTTCGTCTGTCCGACAGAAATCATTTCGTTTAGTGACCGAGTAAATGAGTTTAAAGCCATTGATACCGAAGTAATTGCTGCCTCCGTTGATTCCCACTTTAGTCACCTTGCTTGGGTCAATACTCCACGAAAGAAAGGCGGCCTTGGAGAAATGCAAATTCCTTTATTATCAGATTTAACTAAATCAATATCACGTGATTATGGAGTTCTTCTTGAAGATGCAGGCATTTCGTTAAGGTCAATTAAACAGAAATAGTTTTCTGCTTCTAATAAATATTGTATTCTACCGTTTTTGTGTTTTGACCCTTTACTGTGTATATCTGTGACGACTGCGAGGTTCGAACCAACTTTTTTGTTTATCTTGCTTTTGTTAATTTGCACTATTTTCTTTGTGATTATTTTCTTGTCACGTGTTATTTTTCCATTGCGCGCTTTTTCGCCTTAAGTCTTCCTTCGCAGTTTTTATGTTCCGTGTGAAATGGCAATCGGGACAGATTGAAAATAAGAGAATGGAGATCGATGCAAATACATGCTTGAAAGCTTATAATTGACTATTTGGTTTTTAGTTATAGAAGAAAGAAATAGAACACGCTAGGCAGTAGCGGCCTATTAAATACCAAAACGCTACATATCTTCTTTATTTAGCTTTTACTGTATATATAACCCCTCTTACTTATTCTAGATATTATTTTTGTATTGATTATCTTGTCGGTCGAGTGGTTAGAGCAGCGGGATTGTGATCGACATGGTCTCGGTTCAAATACTACTCGCGCAATTCTGTTGTGTCCTTGGAAAAGACACTTTACGACACTTTTCCCTACTTGTGGTCTTGGCAAGCAGTTTTAAATTTCAGTCATATCTCTAGAGAAATAACACCAAAATAAAAAATTTCAAGCAGACAGCAATATCTTGGCATCTCCGGAAGCAGGTCGGGGTAATTGCTTGCCCTATGTATAGCACCTCCGTCACTTTCCTGCGAATCAGGAGGATAAACATAGAGATAAAATAAAAATTATTATCAATGTTTTTTAATGACAAACTACGAATTTTATGTGCGTATAATACCAGTATAAAATATACATGTTTTAGGTTGATCCTCATAATTCGCCACCTTGTTTTCTATTTTACCATAACAAGTAAATAAACTTGTATATAAAAATGGAAATTTCATTGAAACCAGCTTAATTTCTACATTGTCCTAAACTTTAACCAGTTTTTAAAAACCCATTTTGAAAGCGAGCATTACATACCAGGGGTTTGTTTGTGGTTGACGGCAAGGGAATCATCCGACACGCGAGCGTCAACGACCTTCCCGTCGGCAGAAACGTGGACGAGGTGCTACGACTGGTCCAGGCGTTTCAGTTTACCGATAAACACGGAGAAGTCTGTCCTGCCAGTTGGACGCCCGGAGCCAAAACGGTGACTATTTTCTTTGCTTTTAATTAGATAATTGCATATGAAAAATTGACTGGTTTGTTCTTTTTTTTGATACCATTCAACTATTGTTTTTGAAGATCGCCGTGTCTTATTTGAGAATTTTCTCTGTATTTGTAAATTGCGCTTGTTGTCCGGCGCTCCTGCTCCAAGACTAATCTTGGAGGAGCCATCCGTAGCCCTCTAATAAAGCCGACCTAGATTTGCGCTCTTGGAGTTTCGCTGCTTCCAAAAGGTTCTACCGACTACTGGTGTGGTGTGGTGTTGGTACTTGGCTGCACAAGATTAGTTTTGTATCTAAGTGTCAAACACAGCATAGCAACATAAATTGCGCTTGTTGTCCGGCGCTCCTGCTCCAAGACTAATCTTGGAGGAGCCATCCGTAACCCTCTAATAAAGCCGACCTAGATTTGCGCTCTTGGACTTTCGCTGCTTCCAAAAGGTTCTACCGACTACTGGTGTGGTGTGGTGTTGGTACTTGGCTGCACAAGATTAGTTTTGTATCTAAGTGTCAAAACAACCAGCATTATGTCGTGCAAATGTTTTTTCTAGTTTTGAGTTTAAGAATTGTAGAGTTTGTTTTGATTTTTTCAAGAAATAAAAATATAATCGTTTTTGATACGAAAAAAGGTTTTCAAATTAATGAAAAAATTTCAGTTTGCAATTTTAAAATGCTATGTATCTTTTAATTAATTTAGCTTAATCCGTATTTTAGATATTACGAATTTTAATCTTTATAAATAGACCTTGCGTTAAGGTTTTGCTTGATTTGAAATTCCGTAATTAGCAAAAAAAAATTTTCCTATTTCAACATCGCATCGTATCGCCTTTCAAAAAGTTTGACATTCAAAGCTTGTGTATTTTTAAATTTGTAACATCTTGATTCGCCAAAAACAACATCGTTTTTTGACGCACATTGTTCATTAATAAAAAAATTCTGCACCATCGCCTCAGCCACAGAACGTCAATATCTTTTAGACCAGTTTAAACTTCTTAGCCTATTTGTTTGTTTATTTACTAATTTATACATTTTTTACAATAAAGACTCAAGTTAATACCTGTGCCTTTAACCACTTCGCAGATAATCTCAATAAAGATTTTCAAACCGCATGAGACGCGAGAGGTAATTTTTGCGGCTCCTAGAACAATTTTAAACATTTTCAAATTCCTTCTACATCCGACGTTTACCGCTCGTCGTTGCTTTGTTTTTTTATTAAAGTTGAGCATCTACGCTAGATAGAGATTATCTTGTTCATTTTTATCTTTTTAGCCGCCATGAATCTCATCAAACAGTTTCAGTTTGCTTGTTCACCTAAACTTTATTTTTTGAATCACCTGTTGCAATCTGTCAAAATATAGTTTTTGGTTATTATTTAATGAAGTAAAAATTGCTTTTGGTCTTCAGTTGTCTTTAGGGATGCAAATATAATCAAAACGCGCTTTTCGACCATCAATTTGGAAGCAAGGCTTTTTTTTAATTTGCGATATTCGTACAGTTATCAAATCGCTTGCTTCGAGTAAGTTTCAAAAAGGTTTGCAGAAGTAAATAACTTTAATTGCCTGATCTACATCTTTCATAAATCGGCCTCAAAAAGTCTAAACAACTTACTGTTTTTAATAAATTAATTAATAAATGAATGTAATTAATAAATAAAGAAGACTTTGCCGATAGCATATCATTGAAGATGGCTGAATTTTTTGTATCAGGTTATTACACGAGGAAAGATGATTAACTAATGCAACCTGTTTGAAATTCAAGGATATTTTCGAAATCGATAGTTTAATAATTTCTCCACTAATTTTTTTATAACACCCTTAAAGTTCTATTTTAGCCGAATATAAGTGTATTTCAGTTTTTAGAGTTTTCTTTTTAAGTAGTTATAATTGTACAAAAATAGCTTTTTAAAAACGACCTTTTTTTTTTTCAGATAAAACCTGGCGTCGAGGAATCAAAAGAATATTTTGAATCTCAAAATTAGTTGTTGTCTTGTTTAATTAATTCCTATTTCATTTTTGTGTAGTGCCAGATAATAAATTGCGCCTGTGAATGCTGTGTGCTTGTTTGACTATTTCAAGAACAAGAATTGGATTAGCGGTTTTAAACCAATGTTCTGAAAATTACATATGTTTTGGAAATATGGATCAATTTTTGTTAGCAGGTGTGTTATTAAAAGGGATTTTTGTTCAGTTTTATCTTTGATCTATCTTGATTTCATTCGTTAATATACCTGTAAAGTGCCCAATATAGAAAATTTAAACACTTAAAACCCCGTGAACTTAATAAAACGGTTCTTAGTCAAAATTTTTTTCAAAAAATAGAACATTATTGGGTGATTAGTGAGTGGTATTCATAGTTAATTGCAATATTAGTATTGTAGATATGACTCTACACATAACCGCACCTGCCAGGGGGGAGGGGCAATTGCACCCCCAAGTTTTCAAAACTTTATCGAAATAAAAATTTTTTGGGCAGTGACATGGAAATTTTTGGCGAAAACCAGCAGTTTTCTGGCAGCGATATAAAATATTTGGGCGAAATCAGAAATTTTAGGGCAACGACAATAATCAATTGCAGAAAATAGTTACGGAATTTAGTTGGAGGCCTTTTCTTTTGGAAAACACCATAATTTTGGGACAAAAATTAAAAAATCTAAGACTGATTCCAAGTGAAGACTTTTTGGTCTTCATCCTAGAATCTCAGACAATTCTTGTCCTCTCCGTAAAGTACCAGAAAATCATGAATCGAGCAAATGTCGCAAAATTTGGGCGAAACTTCATCGCTCTCCCCAAAGTGTTTTTGATCGGTACGGTTATGACGCTACAGCCTTGGTAGCCGAGGTAACATTGTTTTCACCCTTGATAGAATAGAAGTTTATGACACCGCAAACTTATTAAATTATTACACAATTAGACTTTTTCTTGCACTTAGTCCAACAGCCGATTGTCTCCTAAAAATTATCGTATAGCTCAGAGGTGGGGTATCTGTTTACTATTAGAGGCCACATTTAGATTTGGCAGTAACTAAGGCGGCCGCATAAGTTAAAATACCTACATGTATATATGCGACTTTTGTGAATGAATTATAGATTTTGTGTAGTTTTATCAATTTATTGCATTATATATAAATAAAAAAATCAATAGAACATTTACTTTGTGACAGAAAAAAATTTAGGCTACAATATCATTTTTCTACTTACATAATAACTTATAATAAAAAAACTTACATCGCATGAATACGTATAATAATTTATAATCCAATAAAAAATTGCAGTTAGCGAAATATTTGAATTTGTTTCTTGCATGAAAGTAATTGAACATTTGGATCAAGCTTCGTAATGCGCAGTCTTAATTGATGCCGTAAATCTGCATCTGTTATCTCCGTTCTTAAACTGGTTTTAATTGTTTTCTTGAGAGAAAATGTTGACTCGTAGCACTAAGTACTTTCAAAGCAGCAAAGTAAATGGCGTACGTACTCTCGAAAACATGGATATTTAACAGAATTTTTCCAGATTTTCATGAGATTCTTTTTACTGTTATGAGATTTGAGGATACTATCTTCTCCAAACTTAAATAACTCATTTTGTAGTTTTGTACGTGAAAGCTTCGTATCTATCTACTAAATATGGTTTAAATACCAGCTTCATAACAGAGTGTGCTAGTCTAAATTCAAAAATCTTTTGTATGTTCTTCTATTAAAGAATCCAAGACACTTACATATTCATTGAATATTTTAGTTTTTACTCATCTTGGCTAGCTCGAGGAAGTGTTTTGCAGAGATTTCTGAAAATTCTTTATCTAATAGATTACATACTTTTCCTTTTTCTTGATAAAATTTAAAATTTGAAGCCTTAAACTTAAATTTTTTTTCAAAACCTGTCCTGTTGATAGCCAGCGAATCTTTCTATAGTACGGTCAGTGATGGCCTGGTGCAAGAAAAGTAAGGGCGGGGGGGGTACAAGAAAAGTAAGAGGGTCCACTATTGAGTATTCCAATTAGGCAAAGCAATCTCTAAAAAAATGGTCATTGTTATAGGGGGAGCCACTTTTTAGTGTATCAAAACAAACTGATCTCTGAAAAAAAGGTTTTTATGTTAGATATGTCAGCAGCGCGGTCGAGTGGCTAAAGCACCGGGCTGAAGATCAACACGGTCTCGGTTCAAAGCCCACTTGCGCCATTCTGTTGTGTCTTTGGGAAAGACACTTTACAACACTTTCCCCTGCTTGGTGTTCTAAATTACAGTAATATTTCTACTAAATTACTAGGGGACTGCAATATCTGGCATCTCCGGAAGCACGTCGGAGTAATTGCCTACCCTATGTATTAGCGCCTCCGTCGCTTTCCTGCGAGTCAGGAGGATAAATATAGAGATAAAAAAAAAAAAAGAGATATGCCACCGTCCTGGTGCTACGATAAAAAATAGAGCAATGTCTTGCGTAGGAGGGACACTTTTTGATCTATTTTAGGGTATCCCGGTGCGGCCCCTCCGTTCAAACCCTGATAAATCCATGAATGAGTATGATACATCCACGCTATAGGCTACCCTTTCTCGTCTAAAGTTAGCATCTGTCAAAATTCACGATGATGCATTGCATTTACGCGAATATAGTTGACAATCGCAATAGCTCTATCCAGAGCGTCTTGCAAAACAGTGAATTTTTTGCAAAAGCTTTGCTGCTGCAAAAAGCAGTGAAAGATATCAATTTATTCAAGTTTAAATTTTTCTTTAATAAAGCAACAAACCCTTCATTTTTGCCTCTCACGGAAGGTGCATCATCAGTGCAAACACTGATTAAGTTATCGACATTTAATTGTAATCAATGACATATTTCTTTGAAGTTTTCAAAAATATCAAATTCACGAATTCTTCCAGTTAATGTACCAAACGCAAGAAGTTTTTTGTTACACTGAAAATGTTCAGTTGTAACACGAATAAAATATAAAACTTGCGCTGAGTCAGTTTTATCGGCGCTTTTATTTAAAGCAATTTGAAAAAAAACTTCTTCATTCTGTGTAATCGTACAAAGTTGCTCTGCTACATTCTAAGCTAATTCGAGTTGTCTAACTGTTTTTGTTCTTGAAAGTAACAGTTGTTTGTATTTATCAACTTTTTTTGGATTTAACATACCCACTGATTCAACAATTCACTCTTTAATTATTTCTACGCCACTAAACGGTTTACCTCTTTTTCCAAGTACATACATGTGCAATTTCGTTAGTAAAATTAATTGCAGTGGAATATTTCTTTACAAAAGCACTAAAAGACGTCGGCTAACAAGATTTTTATCTTTCACTTTTTGAAGTGCAGTTTGTCGAGATTCACCAATTATTAATAAATTGAAAAATTTAGTTTCTTTGTGATTCAAATAGTATTTATTCGCATTCTCTTTTTTCAAAGTAGTTAAAACAACAATCACACTTTCGCATAACTAAAGAAAAAACTCCCACCAAAAGTTAAATGTTGTTTTCTTTATTTAATTTTTTTTTTTTTTGACGATTTGACATAATGAAGAGAAAATTAATAGTAAATAATATCTTTAAAAAAGCGTAAACCTAATGGATAGAAATTCAGTGATTAGCAATATGAGATGAGACTGTCACAAACGCTTTACCGGTTACAACATGACTGACAAATTATACAAAAGCATGTTTTTTAAAACAGCCAATTGTAGAACGCCACCTAGCTACTACCGGAGTTTTCCACTTAATGTAGGCTACCCCCCCCCCAGTTAATGTACCATGGGCATATTAACTGGAAACAGGTGCCAGTTAATGTACCATGGTACATTAATAGGCGCCAAAGTTTTGTTTTGTTTGAATGTCTATTAATAGGTTTTTGTCACAAAAGTCATTGTAACAAAACAATTTTGATTCTTGCATGATTAACGCATGTAATGTTCGTGATAAAAACATGCGTATGAGGTGTTTTAAGGGGCCATTATTCCAGCTTTCTGAAGTGATAAATTTTAGAACAAACTTGTATTCCGCAAAATTTTTTCACATTAAGTGCTAATGTGCATTTCCACTTAACGTACCATGGTACATTAACGTGGACTAAACGTATTTTGAAATTTTGTTATTTTCCAGTTAATGTAGCCTACCTGATACATTAAGTGGAAAATTCCGGTATGTGTAGACGATGTTGTACAACTGGCTGTTACCACCTCCAGTAGTTAATGACACGTACAATCATACCGTTCCTTATTTAATTATATAATTTTAAATTGTGAAAACCTATATAGTGAAATATTAATTAATACAAGAGCTAGCTTTCATGCAGGAGGCACGTTTCCCAACTATTAGGCTTAACGTACGTCCGGATTTAGGCGGGACAGTTCCAATTTTTAAGGTTTTGTCCCGTCGTCCCGCCCGGTTAACAATATGTCCCGATATTTTTAATTCTAATTGAAGACCTTTTTTTAGAGAACACTGGTTTTCGGGAAGGGGTTTTTTTCTTTTAACTTACGTCCCGATTTACTCCTTCATATATATATGGTATGCCTACCAATTATGATATAGCTTAATACCGGACAAACTACCAGCCATCATATATTTTGATTGAGACATCATTTAAACAGAATGTCATCAGCTGGTTAGCAAAATTTCTTGCAAAATACGAATTGCGTTGCTGCAAACAAAAAACCGTTTACTTTCTAAAAAAAAAAGCTATCTCATTATCTTTCTTTGCTCAGCCTAGAACAAAAAATTATCTCCCGGCTCTCAGTAAAATTAGTTTTAAAAGTAGCCGACCGTTAAGTCCATATTGCCTTTAGGGCCTGATGTTTTTGTCTTATTGAATGTCCCTTCACAAAGTACGCTGGAACAAATAGAATCCCGTGATTTCGTAACTCGGTAACTTTGGGCAATCGCGGGATTCTCTTCCTAGTAAAACTTTCAGTCTTTAATTGCTTTTTTGTGAAAAGGTTTTGTTGTAATTTACAGAAGCCTCTCATTAATTAACATATTTTAAGAAAATCTTAATCAGCTTAAATAGGACGCTTTTGTACATTTAAAGAACTATACACACAAATTAAATTCCTCAAACAAAGTATCTATTTTTTCTAGAGTTATGCTTAGCAAATAATCGACATTGGATAATTATGGAGGACAGAAAATGTCCTATAGCCTTTACATGTTTCCAATAATTGCCTTCAAACCCGTTGCAAAAGATCGTGGAGATCATTCTGAAAATCTCGTCACTCAGCCCTAACATTCAGCTGCCACGGAACCTTTGATTTTGTCTCCGCAAGCTTCCCAGGTCCTACTCAAGGCCATGGCTTAGCTCATTATTTTATTTCGTACCATCTCTCAACTGCATATTCTTGAAATGACACTCCTCACTTTTGTAACCCTAAACCTCTTCTTCTTACTTTTTCTCCCTCGCACACGAAGACATGAATGCTTGGATAGATGGCTCGGTTTCTGGCGACTTGGGAAGAAAAATGCAAGGATTTGTATTAACTGTTTTAAATATTTCATTGCAACCACTCTCTTTCTCGACTACACTCGGGGTCACCAATTATAGTACTAAAATTTATGCCATTTTTGACGCATAGTAGTGGTGTATTTTTCTCTTCTTGATCTATTACTATCAACCTATCTTCCGATTCTCAATCTGTTCTGTCAAATATCTTTTTCTATCTCATATTTTACACTCAAATTACTAATACCTGCACTTTCCTTAACTCTTCATCTTCGTCAGAGTTATTCAATTTTCAATGAATACTTGGGTCACTCTTTTTTTCATGGCAATGACTAGCGGATCTTTTCGCTTAAGCACGGGGTCCTATGACCCTTCCTCAATCCCGTTCTACCCTTCTTTTATGTATTCTTCCTGACCTATCTTTTCATTATTAAATTCCTGCTGTTTCTTCTGATGAAGTCATTCTTCCACGCTCCTTTCGCTGTGCTTTCTCTGGTTCACACTGCAACGGACACAACAACCTTCTTGCTTCATATCTCCACAGGATTGGTCGAGACAAGACTTTTTCGTGTAGTAATTGTGGTTCCAAATCACCGAACATTGTCTCGTGCAAGACTGCGGTGTTTGAGACACTATGCGTGGCCATCTTTGGCCCCTCCCCCAATATTCTAGACCTTTCGTCTCATCCGTTCGGCATTGCCCAATTATTGGGGCTTTGCGAAGTCTATTTGTGCCCATATGTTAGGAAATGAATAGGGTAAACCCACCGCCACAACGGAGAGAAATTCAAAAAGTTTTTGGTCATATCCACCATTGCCTCTAACCCAAGAGTGGGCAAATTTTTAACTCGCGGACCGCATTCATAAGTTGAATTTGTTTGAGGGCCGCATTATAGTGATCTCTAAAAAAAGTTTTTATTTTGATTCTGCTTATGATTTTCAAATTTTTGAGTCCAAAATAAAGTGATCTCTAAAAAAAGGTATTTATTTTGCTTCTGCCTCGGATTTCTCGGTTTTCTAAAAATCAGTGATTGTTAAAAGCAATGATCAATAATTTGGTTGAAGACAAAATACAATTAATAACTTTTAAAAAGTATTTGTTTGAAATCTTTGCGGGCCGTAGTTTGCCCACCCCTACTCTAGGCTTCTTAATAATTACTGAGCAATGTTTTTTCAAGACTGTTAAAGGAATTATGGTATTGGAAATCATCACAAAAGCAATTAGTGAAGTTCAATAACAAATCTAATATTAGAATTCTATTACTTCATTTCACTGTGTAACTGAACTTTTGTTACAAAATCAAACTGATAAAAAATACATAAAGTTTCTGTATTGACAATCAAAAATATTACAGCGAAAACTGGCCAAAACAAATTCAAAAGCATGGTTTGAAGTACAACTATAGTTTTAATTAAATCAACACAAAAAATCAACACCATTTCATTAAAAGAAACGTCGTCTTGAACAAACACAGCAGTAATCAATAAATAGTAAAAAAACTAATACTGAAAATAAAACGCATTTTATGCTACATAAACACACACCTAATTAAACAAATCGCAACCACCTTAACCATCACAATAAAAGTTACAGCCAAGTGATAAAACACCATGACAACTGTTCGATTTGCATTTTTACAATTCATCGAAGGCAAAGCGCCTGTAGAGATTGCACAGAAAAAAGCTTACCTGTTTCGGATCACCCACTCTCCATACTGTTGCTTGAACTTGCAATCACGCCCATGATTGCATGAACATCACAGGTTTTAAGAGTGGTAGCGAATCAAATTTTTAAATAAATTTATAAATATTTTCGGCTTTTTAAAAACGGTATTTATGCTAATATAGGCTATTACTATGCCTTTGAGCTTAAAATTTCGATCAAGTAATATTCACTCCATGCCGTGCATCCATCTTCGGACATCTGCCGGAATAGCGAAGTTGTTCGGATCCCAGGTCGGACGGGTTGCTCCGTCCATTTCACTCGCAAGTGTGTTCGACGGATTTAAGGTATGGGATGTGCCTCCTAGAAAAATCAAATGAATTTCTGCTTGCAATGTTAGAAGTTTACCAGTGGGATACATCGAAAAGGTCAGATAATTCAATTATGCTATCACATATTTTAGTGGCATTTAGCTTTGCTTTCGCATCAAAACAAACTTTTCATCATTATATCTTATAAAATAAAAAAAGTTCTTTATTTATTTCTACACCTTAATGAAGTCGCTTTAAAGTTGGTTTTCAACAATCGAGTCATTCTATCTCGTTCACATTTTATCAAATCTCATTGCTTCAAATATGTCTTTATTGTATATTTCTACATTTCATTGTTTTCAGCTAGGTATAGGAAATTTGTATTTTTCTATACGACAGAAGAGAACACACCTTGAACGGCTGCTCACAATTTGCTTTAACCGATATCAACATATTCCTAATCAAAAAGTTATTGTAAACGGAGAAAGTCGTGAAAAAGTTTTTTTTTTTAAATTAACAATCAAATGCTTTTAATGCATTAGGATATTGCCACTTCAATATATCTTTCTATGACATACTTTATTGTTAATAATTAAGTTTCACAAAAACTTTTAACGGAAAAGCAACCAGCCGATTAAAGGCGTGAAAAGCAGCCAATCAGCAATTAAAGTTTTTGTTACGAATAATGATAGTGCTGACAAAAACAAACAATGTACTGCAGATATTACAGAGGAGTGTTTTTCAAAGTGGACCACTTGGCTTCTTAAGGAAGAATACGAAATTTTTGAATACGAAAAATTAGAAGGAAAAATTGCTGCGGGAAAATTGGGAGAAATTTGAAAATCTTAGTTTAATGTCAGGTGACCCAAAAAATTAGCGCGTTTTTCGCAATAGAATTATGGCAGCTGATAAAAGCGGTTTTATTAAAGTGAAGACCATATTTTTAGTCTTCAACCAAATTCAAGGAAGGTCATCAATCAACCATTTTCGAACTTAAACTCGGGGAGAATGAGGGTACCGAAGTTGAGAACCACTGTTACAGAGCAAAGCTTATAAACAAAATATATCACATTTATAGTTAATCATTCACCAATGTCTTCCTTGCATTCTGGGCACTTTCCTTTTTCCATCGCCCCTCCACACTCGCCGATGCAATACACGTGACCGTTCTTACACTTGAACCAGTGACCCGGACTCAAGTTGATTGCGGAGAGAATCATTTTGCGTTCGTCGTCGGTTATTCCCAATCCGGGAAGCAGCTTGGGAGTCTGAGAAAAGCTCTTAAATTGTACCAACTGCATCACAATTTACAAGTGGAATCTAACACAACCTATTAATACCTCGACTACATCAAAGCATTAAAAAATTCTAATTCAATAAACTGTACACATTCCAGCACTTTTGTGCGAAAGCACAACTATTTTGATTTCTCACGTATGAGCTTATCAGCAAAAAACAGAAAAATTTTTTGGATAACCGCCTTACAGGCATTTAGCATAGAATCATATGTTGAAAACTTATTCTCAGGTCAAAGTAGTAATCGTTTTTAGTAACAAATTCCAGAGCAGTTCTGAGCTCCAACACTGTACCGTGGTACCCATAAAAGTGTACACAGCAACTATATAACAAATGGCGTCTCACCAACTTGTCGATTTTTCTAAATGCTTTTTTAACATTTTCTTGTTTCTCCAGGGAATAAGGACACACGTCATTCACAGTCAGCTTCTTAATATAGTCAATGTATATATCAATATCATTCGTTCTGCAATATCAAAGTGGTTACATTAGATACATAAAAGACAAATGTTACCAGGAACGAGATACCTTGGGTTAGACATAGTAAGCAATTTGCTTTTTAGCTGTCCCAGCTTGAGCATGTCTTTAAAACGCTGTCGTTCTTGATTCAAATCTTCACGCGCTTGTTCGGAGAGATAAAAGCGCTTCGTCATCAACCACGGAACAACTTGTTCCATATGTTGGTTCATTCCTGTAGCAAACATTCTTAAGATTCAGAAGTGGCAAAATCTACGTAAGTTGATCAACAAGGGTTTCTTAATCAAAGCCAGGAAAAAAGCGGCTTTTTCACAGCATCGGCATTAAAAATGTGCTTTGTAATTTGTAACAGAAGTCACTGACAAGAATTCAATAGTCGAAACAGTTGTCTGGCGGAGGATTTTGCTCCCCAATAGTATTTTGTATTTTTATTTAGGCTATATGCGCCAGGCTAAGCTATACCTTTAATTTTTTTAATATTGTTTATTACACGATTACCTTTTCTTTTAGGAATTTGAGGCCCCTAAACTATGTCTTTAATTTTTTATGATGTTTTATGTCTACATAAAATTTATTTTCCAAATTAGCTAGCTTGATTATTGTTTGCACTTTCCCCAATCAATTTTTACCAGTTATTGTCCTAGCTGTTAGAAATTAGCGCAATACGGTCGTAAACAGCAAAATGCCAATGTGGTATTGGTCAAAATCAAATAAGTCTTTGTACTTTTGCACAGTAATGTGTTGTTTGCTTTTATAGCAAGAGGTTAAACTACCCCTGTGCGTGTATTTTGTCGGAGAATTTTGTCGATCAGTTGAATATATTGCAGGCCAAAAGTGATTTTGGTCACATTTATTAAAGCAGTGGTACAGTTAGGAGTGATTCCGTACTCATCTTTCTATAGTAAATCAGCTTTTTGTCTGAAAGTTTTTTTTTCGAGGAGCATATAATTTTTCTTTTAATGTTGAAGTAACAAAATTAAGATAATTGATGTTAATTTATAAGCTTTGATTGCAAGTAGTTGTCGGCAGCGTGGTCGAGTGGTTAAAGCGCCGTGCTTATGATTAACATAGTCTCGGCTTAAAACCTACTCTCGCCATTTTGTTGTGCCCTTGAGAAAGACACTTCACAAGACTTTCTCCTGCTTGGTGGTCTTGTAAAGCAGTTCTAAATTACAGTCATATCTCTATTAAATTACAAGCGGATAGCAATATCTTGGCATCTCCGGAAGCAGTCGGGGTAATTGCTTGTCTTATGTATCAACACCTCCGTCGCTTTCCTGCGAGTCAGAAGAATAAATATTGAGATAAAAAAGGATAAATAAATCCAATTAATTGGAAATAGCATAACTTACTATAACGAATGGCTTGAACCAGCGAATCTTTTGATGCTTTTCCGATTAAGTCTCGAACCTCAGTAAATTCGACCAAGCAGTTATATTTGATTTCCAAAAGAGTCAAATCAGCATTTGAATAAGCTTGTCCCTAGAAGCAGAGAAACCACTATATTGGAAACAAGTACTAAACTTATAACCTAAAAGGGAAATTGTTTATTTGAAACAGGTTTTTACCCACCAGACTGTTAATTAATTTCTTCATTTCTGCAGAGTAAAATTTTAATGTGTCCTTGTTTGCATTAAAAGCATCTCGAAGAGTCAACCGATTGGCTTCAACTTCCTCAGGAGAACCGGAAATCTTCTCTCGAACCTGGTTGATCATTCTGGAAGAACAGAGTTTTGTAAAAAAGATCATCCTGGTATTATAATAATTCAATATTTCAGTAAAAGGCAAGATCTCAAAGCAATCCAAGACAAAAATACAACCAATGTTGATGTATAATAATCGCAGGACTGAAGAAACAATAACAAACAAAATATTTGAGTCCACTTAATGCAATAAAGCGTAGTATACAATTTTCAAAAACCTTTAAAAAGTTAATCAAGTTGTATGCTTCTCTTTATTGATAGATCAACCGCTTTTTCTTTCATTTAAAAAAAAACGTTAAATTCCGCGTATCTAGCGTCAACGCACATAAGAGTTTTGTTGACAACATTTCCGTAGCGAGTCGATCTTCTGATGGGAGTCTTGCATCGAGGGCATTCCTTCAGCTTGATGTCGGTCTCTGAGCTTTCGTTGTTGTTCTCCTGATTCATCCAAGTGTCGAGTCCCTGGTAGGTGAAGATGTGTCGGCATTCAAGTTGAACAAACCTGATAAATAGCTCTTATAGTACAAAGGTAATCAAAAATGTACATCAGCACGTTGCTTCAAAGAATTAACGGTAATGCTTTTAGTTAGTGGAAGTAGTGTGATTTAACCGTTTCGCATCGGTTTCAATAAGTCTGTGTTTAATATATTGTTATCTCAGCGAAACAGTAAACTAAGAACTTAAATTGAAGTAAATAGATGCAAAAGTGAAACTAAATGACGAAAAATTTTAATCTGACCCAGGATAGTGCTTTTTCGAATCCCACCACAGGTTAGCTGCATGAATTAGCATTGCTGCAAACGCATACCAGTGAACAGTTGTTTTGCAAGCAACAATGTAGGAAATGTGTTGATGTGATTTTAACAAGTTGTGTTATTCGATTTAAGGTGAAAAATCACAAAAATGAAAAGAAAATAATTATCTGTAAACGTGTAAAACATGTT
The DNA here is from genome assembly GCA_963680785.1 of Diplosoma virens. Classification (NCBI taxonomy): domain Eukaryota; kingdom Metazoa; phylum Chordata; class Ascidiacea; order Aplousobranchia; family Didemnidae; genus Diplosoma; species Diplosoma virens. Next base: position 14,749,939 of record OY796880.1, read on the forward strand.
TCTGTTTTTCAAAATTGTAATTATCCCTATCCGACTCCTTAAATAAACATTATAATCGAATAAAGCTTTCTCAATAATTTTTTGTATCACTATGACTTTCAAAGTACCTCGCATCTTCTTCGTCTTCATCACCAAAAAATATTTCTTCGACTTTTTCCTTGTCACAAACCCGACAAAGATTAGGGCAAGGCTCGCCGCAGAGTCCAATACAAGGATGTCCACATTGAAGTATCTACATAGAATATTCCAGAATCAATCGAATCAGCATGTTATAGTGAGAAAAGTCTGGGGTAAACAAACATTCGATTGAAATTACAGGTGTTAGTAAAATTCTTAGTTTTACAGTAAAGTCAGGGTATGTAATCATTGCTATAATTCGATCTCTTGAGAAAAACACTTTTAGCAAACTACAAAGTGAGTAACAATTAAATAATAAAAAACGGATCAATACAGACGAAAAAGTATAAAAACACAAAAACGACCGTGTAAAAAGAGCAAGATACTTTTCAGCAATCACAAGAAAATACGCATTCAGTCACAAAAAAAACTCTGTTCATTCACTACACTAGTAGGATAACAGCAAATGATGATAAAAGTTATAAAAAAGCTGTTAAAATCCAAGATTTTGTTTTACTATAATAAGTTAACTTTTAGCAAATTTCTCTTAACCTTTGAGAGATATTTTTATGAAATATGTGTGCAAAGTGAAAATAAGAATTGCTAGTAAAAATAATAAACGACATAGATCATGCTTGATATATACGAATAATTCCCAACGTTATTTCGTCACTAAACTTAAGACGCTTTTAATAGATTCTTAGTAAATATGACTACATATTAATAAACCGCATAAATTACTAAGAATATTAACGCAATATTAATACTTAATTGCTAAGATATTTACTAAGAATATTACTAAACCGCATTGGAGTACTGTGAAAATTTTTTCAGGGTCCGTGTTTCTGTGCCCAGGACTGGTGGCAGGCCTGTTGGGATGGGCTTGTCCCAACAGGCCTGGTACCGGTCTTGGGATGGGCTTGTCCCGAGCAGGTTGGGTTGAGCTCAACCGTTTAAGAACTGGTGTTGGGCGATTCCATTTGTCCATGCACAAATGGGGTCTCGCTCCTTCACCGAATTGCGAGTGTGGCGCCGCTAAACAAACCGCAGACCACGATGTAATAGCGTGCCCCATACATCGGGCACCACATGGAGCACGAGGTTTTGGATGACGAAACTCGATGCTGGCTTAATAACATCACTGCCAGCATCTGATTCACGCATTACAGCAGCCTGGGGTGGTAAAAGGATAAACCATCGGCCCCAGTTCTGTTTGCGTCTGACCTGGAGTATATGCCCTTCCAAACGATGACGACGAATAAACCGCATTGACTAACGTCAATCTTTCAAAATTGACGGAAATCATGCTTTTCGTTTAAAAAGAATTGTTTGCAAATAAAATTTCTCAGATACGTTTAAAAATAGCAGGGACTGTAATTGAAAAAGTCTCAGTCTTAATTTCTGTATCGTCGGAGACTGTGTCGTCGGAGAGCCAAATAATCACGGCATCGCAAATTTGAATTGTATTCAATACGCTTGTGGTTTAACTTTCGTAAAACAATACTTTAAAATCTAATCATTTTAGGAACAGAAAAAACAAATTAAATAAACAAACACCAACATTAGTAATATTTTGGTATTTCGAAAGCAGATAAAAGCAAAAGTTAAACCATTTAACGACTGTTTTTAAATTTTGCTTTTGTTGTGGTCATTTGAATCACGATTATACTAACACAATATGAAACTACATCGAAAGCCGCATACTTTTACACGTTGACTTAAATTCTGAATTAAAAAATGCAAGTTTAAACTTATTAAATTAGAGGAAATCATGCTTTACCTGTTTACACGGTTTGTTGCACGGAGGTCGATTACACGGTTCACTGCACAGCATTGTGCACTCATAATGTTCACATTTCCAATCACATTTCTCTCTTGAGATAAAAATAATGAAATTAATGAGATTTAATGTACAATTTCTGACATATTACTAACATTATCCCCACTTTTATCTGAATATACGGTAGAATGTTTAAAAAATAAAAATTTTTGCATATTGGTGATGATAGATTAATGTACAATTTCTGACATATTACTAACATTATCCCCACTTTTATTTGAATATACGGTAGAATGTTTAAAAAATAAAAATTTTTGCATATTGGTGATGATAGATTTATGTGACTCTCAAAAATGATGCAAATTAAAATCCAGCCATCAAAACAAGCCTCTCTTGTAATCCTTTAAAGATTTGAACTGAGTCGTCGCAGAAGTGTGCTTCAACCTCTTTGCTAAAAGTCGTCCCAGGGCTTCTTCTCTCAACTTTGCTCAACTACTAGTTGCTCTAAGATTTTATCAACACTAAATCCTCCCCTGAGATGGTAAAAATCACTTTCATGCATTTTCACAAATCTTACTTTTAAAACAAAACCCAAAATTGAACTGCGGCTTTTAACATTTCAATAAGAACACTGCCAGGTTCGTGCAAACTACCAGCGCGGCGACTCATGTCGTTTTTCATTTTACACAAAGTTGCGTCTTTCACTCCCTGCTCTATCACCTTATTTTTTTACTATCAACATTTTCTATCAACCCTCCCGGTTTAATGCCCAAACTCATTTCTCAAATTCTTAACCGACACCTAACCAGAGTTCCTTTCAGAAATCGGAGGTTGTCCATCTATCATGGACACCCGGAGACTCTTCTCAACCAGGCAATAACTTGGGAGATGATTTTGTTAAAAAGGTGTTTATACAACCTCCTCCATAGCACCATCTGTCTTCTCAGTCCTCATTTTCTCTCTGCGCCTATCCTTCCACACCAGTTGTAAACGCGACATCCAATCTTGTCTCTTACAGTATGTTATTAAGAGCTTTTTGTTTCAAGGGCTATTAAATATTACATGTTTTGGGAGTATTTCTCGTTTTAAACTGTTTATAGACGGTCGGTACTCTGCAGTTGAGTGCTTGGTGACTAGAGTATCAGAGAATCGAAACAGACGACGATTGGTACAGAAGCATTGAAGAAATTATTAAACTATATTCATTTAGCTTACTTGCATAATACGCAGGGAACGGAGCAAGGCTTTCTGCAGTGACTGTGTTGACACCGTGTCTCACACGTTTGCTGACATGGAGGACAAACTGAAGTGCAAGTATCCTGACATAAATGCCCGCAGCAAAGAACTCTTCCACATCTTTTAGTGGAACAACCGACGTGAAGTCGACCCTAGGCAAAGTATGGGAGCAATTAAAATAATTAGGATTGCCAATCAAGAAAACTACATGACATTATGATTAGCAGTGAATACGTTAAATCACCAATAACTACTATTGGAATTAAAAACTTACCTGTTTGCACCTGCCGCACGTTCCCTTACACACATGACCACATTTTAACACCTCATTGCATCGCGTAGTGCATCCAGACTCGTTGACTGTATCCTTTTTATAGCAAGCAACTTTTTCCAAATGTTTACAACGTAGTTCAACTAAAATTTTTTTGCATCTTAGTTAACATTAAAGGTGTGCATAGATATGACGTCTATTTAAGCTAAGCAACATAGCGATTGACATTACATGCAATCTAGTATAGATCTATTAAAAGTTACACAACAAGAGAACTTCAATACGACTTTACAAAAAACAAAAAATGTAAAAATCACCAGAAAAGAACTCTTGATTCAAAACTTCCAACATTGTTTCTGATCAGAGGCAGCACAAACAGTTTACTGTTTTACAGCTCAATTGACCTTAGCGTGTACGAGATACCAACCGACTATCGACGAATTAGAAACTTTTACTGGTATTTAGAAATCGGGCTTATAAAACTCAAGATATACAGTACTGTAGAACAGAGACAAGGACTTAAAACGAAACGGACAAATTGTTAGCAAACTGGTTAGCTACTAAAAATAATTTTTGAACGTGACTGCTTTCGCCTAAAATACACAGTTATTACTCGGAGAATACCACAAGCTAGAAATCTATCGACACCATAGTGTCAACGAACATTAATATCAGTGGCGATTTCCGGTCAACTCATCTGCACCACAAAACAAATCCTAATCTCCTAGGCATAAATTTTTGCTATTGTTGCAGCAAAGCTTTGTTTTTTTCTAGTTATTTATTAGTCTACCACATTCTACTTGTGGTATCCTGCGTCTTAGTCACGTGTCATATTTGTCTCTCTTTAGCAAACTTTTATGATTGGCTATTTAGTTCTGAGTTTGAAACTCGCCCGTTAATCAAAGAAAACTATTGATTCAGTCAACGTCAAAACGTCGGAAGTAAATCGGGAAATCATTAAGTAACTTTGGCTTTCTATTCCATAGTTGAATGTACTTTGATTAAAAAATAAACATTTTTGATGTACTATTGATAGTAACGATACAGAGACAAGACTTGTGTTTACTCTAAAATAACTTCATATGTTGCGGTTCCGCAAAGGCCGTGAAAGAAAAAAACTGAGCTTACTTTCAACTTCAACTTTGCAATCTTTGACGCATGCTTCTCCACAGAGTTTGGTACATTTATGACCACAGACCAAGTTCTTTTCACAGGGCTCTCTGCAAAATGCTGTATCTGGTTCTTCATAGCACTTGATCTTCGTCATATGACCACACTTTGGAATTAGCTAGAAAAAAATTTGTATTACTCACAAAGCAGTTTATTGAATATTTAAACAATTTCTTACCGCTTCGTAAGTGTGAGTACATCTCAATGTCCTGTGGCACATTATGGAAGTTTTATGACCTCTGTCACACGTTTTCTCAATCATCTTTTTGCAATTTGCTTTTTTGTGTTCGGGATCATCCGGGTGACACAGACGGATGCACACGTGACCACAATCCAATCTCGCTTGGCACGGCCGACCACAACCACCTACATTCAAAAAAAATATAAAAATAAACAACCTATTAACATTAGAATCGCCGTCAACAAACAAGCTCGCTGCTATACAAAGCCGCGTTGTCGGGCTTCCGATAATTCGTCGTCGTACGGAAAGGCGTCCCCTTCGGGTCAGACTCAGGCAGGACTAAGCCCGAAAGTTCATCCTTTTATTACTCCAAGCTGCTGTACTGCCTGGATTAGATGCTGGCGGTGATGGTGTTGAGCCAGCATCGGGTTTTGCCATCTAAAACTGTCAGACCTCGTGCTCCATATGGTGCCGGATGTACGGAGCAAGCTATTCACGCTGTTAGGACGTGGTCTGTGGTTTGTCTAGTACGAGTTATGAAATAAAAGCACGGATCCTGGATTACTTTGATAGTGCTCTGTCTTCTATCCATGATTCGTCTGCTAGGCAGCGCGAATGTCAGTTCAATAAGGTTGTTCACTAGTTTTTGAGCAGCTGCCACAACCAGATATCTAGATCTTAATCTCTCTTATCAAGCATTTGAAGACCCACTTCAACGGCCATGCAATATATGGTCAGGGTCCAGAGTCTACGGTTAGCCAAGGAAAGTGTCGCTTCTAGTCGGCGAAGCTCAGCTGGCTGGATACTTGAAATTATGCGCAGGTGGTTTGTTCGTGTGGGACGCAGGCATCCACGGATAATGCGCAAGGCGTCATTAAAGGCAAATCGTGTGTATACATATCAAAAAGAAGGGGAGCCAAGACCGATCGAGTCTGCTTCGCCAGCTATTAGCGGTAGTAAGGGTGAAACTTCGATATCGGACAAGCTCCATGATCATTCTAACCATGTGTTTATCCGATAGAAATCTTGGCAACTTGCAAGTGAGGCCATGGTCCCAGACATATGCCGCTGTCAAATCGACAAATACGGCACCAGCCTTCTTCTAAGCTTCGAAAGAACGCTCAATATCCAGTGTCAACAGAACTTTTTCCACAGTAGACTTTCCGCATCCAACCTTTTTTTGTAACTATTGAACTATTGCTCTTTAGTGTGATGAAACGAGACCATAACAAGCGGAGTTTCGTGACGTACCAGCGTGGTTCTTCAATGTAATCCATGCTTTTTGACAAGAGTGTGAAAAGTCGATGCTTTGAACTGCTTTAGACTATCGATTCCTCTCTTTCCTGTCAAGTCTGGCGAGTAAAACCACAGTAGCCAAACTCAAGTCCTGTCATGTAAAGGACTGCAATAACGTTGCCTAAAGGATTTCACACTCTGCATCCTAACACGGAATATAATTGTTTCGCATTGGCGTTCGATAGTTTCATTGGATATCAAAGATGAAGCACAAAAAAAATAGGCGTAAATACTAATTAATACTACTTTGATTTTAATCGGTCCATAATCGAATCCATATTTACAAATTCCGAGCTAGGCGCTTGACTAAACAATCGACGCAAGTAATGGGCACAAAAACCAAAGCAATTGTTTAAACCAGTGTTTCCCATACTGGGCGCCCCAAGACTTTGGCAGGGGCGCCGCGTAGATTTGCGAAAACTGCTGCGTTTACTAGTTCACTTGACACAATGAATGTTATCGGTTTCGTAATAAAAGAGCTGCGAATCATAATGACCAAATGTTCTAATAACTATTTTGTAACAACGGACAATCAACTTAGAAAGCGAAGAATGCAGAGGCCTGTACGAAAAATTTTTTCTATCTTTTAAGTTAAGTAACGCCAAGGTTGCATTGTGTGTCACTCGCTTTTATGTAAGGTTGCTTTAAAATATATTTATCCCTTTCTTTCCCGAATTATATTCTCAAAGCTTTACCAAGATCTGCGCTCTTTCTAACCACGTGCGTTCGATTAGGCCAGGGTTTCCCAAATTTTCTGTTCATGGGTACCCTTTGGACAATTATAGATTCGCTCGTTTACCCCAAAATTTTGTCATATTTTTAGCTGGAAAGCTCAACTTGCTCTAACGCACAACTTATTTTCTATAGCTAGGCAACCCATTACATTCCCTCTAAATTTGCTAAATCTTTAAAATTGATTATTTTTAGTTTAAAACGAAAAAGCTGCGTGATTAGTACTAATCAAAGCACACAAAGTTATTTATAACAATCTAATCTAAGCTTAAACAAACACTACAATCAAACTAACAATATATCGGCTGAATAAGCCCAGCAGTCCTAGCTAATGTGATGGATGAACCTGCTTTTTAGCAAAAAGCTCATTAATACGCGGTGAAACATTAGCAACAGCACAGCGAAGATCATGTTCAGGTGTTTTGAGCTGTGATCGGTACTTTGATTTGATTCCAAGCATCACTGAAAATGTCGATTCACACCACCATATTCGTGACAACTACATTTATTCCTGTAATAAAAAACTCGCCCTATAAACCCAAAATCTCGCTTAATAACCCACACTTTTGTCTTGCATTTGAAGATTTCACACTTCTTTACGCTGTTATTTGATTTTGTTTTCAAAATGGCGAAGAGACGTAAATGTTGTTTAAAATAAGCGGGGTCGACTATTTGCTTTCTAGTCTTTGTAACTACGGTTCTTGTAGCAATCAATCAGCTGTTTTGTCTTGCGTGCCGTCATTGGACAAAATAAGTCATGTGAACTGCGAAAGTGGACTTGCTAGTTACTGTAGTTGTAGTTAAAGTTTTTACTGGAGTGAAAATCTGACTTCCTCAAGAGTTCTTAAACTCAGGTCTTCAAATTATTAACATCAGGTGATAAAAAATATTTTAATGCAGATTACAAGTTATGGAAAGAATATCCTTATACTTAATCTAATGTACCCCTTGAAAAGTCGAAATGTACCCTTGGGGGTACATGTACCCCAGTTTGAGAACCCCTGGATTAGGCAGTATCGATTTGATAAAAATCAATTAGGCAAAACAATTGTTTCAGACGCTGTAAAGTTTTATTTTTGATCTAATATTCTCGTAGTTGCAAAATATAGCAAAATAAGGTAGAAACTAAACATGAAAATGTGTGTTGCTGAAGGGCAACGTTGAAAAGGAAAGGGAATTATAAAGCATATTTCTATTTATAAAATATAAAATTTTGCAGAAGTCTAGTTTATAAGGTATTATAAGATATTTAACAGCAATAATGTGTAAGTTCGTGATGGATAAATTTATTACTGGTGCTTACTTGAAAAAAGACAGATTGAAACTGATGCAAACATAAAGAAAAGACTAGAAAATACAGCAGTAATTATCTTAATTTCGGCTTTACTGTCATAGAAAAAAAAGCATTGAGTATCTGCAATGTGTGATTTGTTGCAAAATCTTAGCTGCGGAATGCATGCTACGCCACTTTACAACAAAACTGAAACGCCACCTTGCAACAAACCACAACTACTTATCCGGAAACCACGTGAATTTTTTATCCGAAAGTTATCAGAAATGAAGAAGCAATCGATTGTGTTTTCAAACTTTTTGTCTATTCCAGCCAAAGCTCAGCTAGCGTCTTTTAAAGTTGCGCATAGAATCGCAAAATGTAAAAAACCGCATTCTACATGTATCGCAGAGGAGCTTGCATCGCAGACCTGCTGCCAGTGATTTAGTTTCGACAATGATTGGGGATTCAGCTGCGCAAGAGCTTAAAACCGTTTCACTCTCAAACAACACTATTTGCAAAAGGATCAAAAACATTGCTGATGATATCAATAATCAGCTCGAAACAAATATGCGTGGAAATGAGTTCAGCTTACAAATACATGAGGCAACAATCAGTACAAGCAATAAAGACGCTACCTTAATTTGCTACGTACGATTTATTGATAAAAATGGCAACATTGTTGTTACGGCAAGTACTCTTTGAGTTTTGAGCCCGGGTTTATTTCTGCCTTTGATTTACTTAATTTTTGTTTGACATTTAATTTGATACACTTCATTATTTCACGGTGCTCGCTTGCTAATTGATTGTTGCCTTGAGCCGACATTTTCCATTATCTCACCGCGCTTGCTTGCTAATTTGTTGTTACCTCGAGCTGCCTTCTTTTTCCATAAGTTGAGTGTAATTTGTGAAGAGACGCTTTGTTAGCTGCTTCAGCCTTTGTGTAGGGGTCGTAGAGTCACTGTTCGAAATACTGTTAGACGCCGTTGGGAGTGCTGTTGAGGTTTTTGAGCTGTTTATAATACTGTTAGAAATACTGTTCGATATTGTTAGTTTTTGTCGGTCTGCTCCGTGTCAGTCTACAGCTGAAAATCGTCCGACCATATTATTTCCGTCCAATCATCCATTTCGTTCGTCCGTCCAGCTTATTTCGTCCGACCATATTATTTCGTCTTATTTTCCCGTCCAGACAGCTACACGGGAGTTTAAGACCGCGAAGAACTTACTGTAACAATTGTTGAAGATTTGCTCTTTTGCAAGCCCAATTTATGAAGTTGTAAAGCACATGATTTGTTTGCGATTCTGAACAATTTTTTCGCGAAAAATAATGTTCATTGAAAATATATGTTGGTTTATGCACTGATGGTGCCCGTGCTTGCTTCAGCGGGTTACGAGCGTTAGTGCAAGGTGTTGCTCCCCGCGCTAAATGGACCCACTGCCTAATAATCCGAGAAGCGCTGGCTTCGCAACAAATCAGTTCTGACCTAAATGAAGTGCTTGACATTAAAGCAAGACCTCTGAAGGCTCGGCTTTTCCAACGTCTTTGCGATAAACTCGGGAGCCGAACACAATAATTTATTGTTTTACTGTAATTCAAGATGGCTTTCTAAAGGCAAAGTTCTTTTTTCATGTGTACGAATTAAAAAGTGAAATTATCATATTTTTGAAAGAAAAGCATTTAAGTTGGCGTATCTGTGTGATATTTTTGCAAAACTGAACCAATTAAACATCTTACTCCAAGGAAGGGTTACTCACATCCTGCAACTTTATGACAAACTTACAGTTTTTAAAAGAAACTGCGATTACGGAAAACTGGTTTGTTGGAAAATAGAGAACAGTGTAATAGTTTTCCACTTCTAAAGTCACATTTAAGCTCATTATCGGAAATCCCTCTTGTTTTGTGGTATAAAGAATGTGATCTATTCGCACTTGGATTCTCTAATCTCACATGTTGATAAATATTTTTCTGAATACGTGGATAAGAAATCCCTTTGTTGATAATGCAATTGCACCTTAAGGGTTTACATCTCTTGAAGCTGAACAATTCATCGATCTTTCATCTGACCTCACTTTGAGAAGCATTTATAGTTGCTGATTCAATAACTTCTTTCTGGATTACGGCTCGATTTGAATTTTCACTTGTAAGCTGTAAAGCTCTCCGTATTCTTATACCATTTGCAACATCGTGTTTTTGTGAAGCCGGCTTTTCATCGGTAGCTGCAATCAAGTCTAAATACCGTAATAAGATCGACATTGAGCGCGAAATGCGTGTTGCGATATCAAATATTGAGCCGCGGCTTGATAAAATGTGCATGGAGCAGCAAGCTCACTGTTCGTCTTAAATAATTTAGTGTGACCATAAATTTTGCGCGTTAAATACAGTTTAATATAATTTTTGATAATTTTAAACGCTTGGGAAAATTTTGGTTTTACAAGGGCGCCGTAAATATTTGTAAGTTTTTAAAGGGGCTGTTGGCAAAAAAAGTTTGGGAAGCATTGGTTTTAAACTATTAAGTTATATTAAATAAACTGTCAATTTGCTTTTAAAAAATTTAGGAACGTATGGATTAAAGTTCTAAACTTACGTTAGATAAGCAAATTTAATCATTTTGTCTTAACAACAACCGAGATCTCAAATTGCACAGAAGAATCAAAAGGATAAAATATTAATCACATAGATAGAATGAGAAAGATGAGAAATAAGATGCAAATGATGAAGAAAGAATAACAATGAGGAAAGAATAAGAAAAATGAGGAGAGGATAGGAATGATGAGGATGGAATAAAAAAGATGAGGAGAAACAAGAAAGGTGAGAAGAATAAAAAGATGAGGATAGACGAAAGCGTGGAAGAAATTATGGAGATTTAAAAGAAAAAAACAGAAGATTGTGAAAAAAAACGGAAGGATCTCATAAAAGCCCTGTTTTAAGACAGACTATATATAAGAGTTATAGACTATAAATAGTTATAGACAGACTATATAGATTGTTTATGATTTGTTTTGGTTGGACTGTTATAATATTGGATTTGTTTGAATACGAAAAAAATTTGTCGTAGATACTTTCGAGAACTCGATAAGAAATATGCGACTTACGATCAATTTGATCAATTGTTTTACAACTGTGGAATAATTCAGCAACGTCCGCAATTCAGCAAATTCAGTAATTCAGCAAATTCAGCAATTCACTATCGTGCATTCAATTCGGTACCTGCAGGCACTTTTTTGAAATCATCTTGGCATTTTACTCTGGTAACTTTCTTGTGTGTTCTGCATTGAAGTGGCATCGACTCTCCCAAAAGATTGTCCCGATCCAACCCTTCGAGAATGTTCTTCCACAATTCACTTTTCTCTCGAAGTAACTTAAAACAAAAATATTTTAAGGTACATTTATTAACAAAATAAAATAATCTCACCTCAAAGTTTCCGATACAGTAGAGCCCCTTCTTAGCACGAGATAAAGCGACACAAACTCGGTTTTCTATGCTCAGAAATCCAATTCTTCCCTAAAAAAAAACTTGCCAATATAAAAATTTGATAGCGAGACAGATAAAACAAAAATAAAATTAAACGGAAATACAAATCTTTCCAGAAAAATTCTAAAAAACTTAAGGTAAAAGTCTTACAATACAAGATTAATCTCAACTTTAATGAATTTCATTGATTATAATTATTTTGAACTTTCACATATTCTGGCAAAATTACAACGTTTACGTTTTACCTCTTCATTGCTCCTGACAAGGGACAATAAAATGATGTCATTTTCCTCTCCTTGAAAGTTGTCAACAGCAGTGATACGAACGGATGGGCTCAGTTTTTTTGCAATAGCTTTTTTGAAAGCAAACAGTTGTCCTTAAACACAAAACCACAGTTATAGATAGGGCAATTACCATCGAGTAAAGAAGACTCACCAACATACGCAGTCAGGATTGTGATTTGATCTGGTTCATATCCCTGCAGCAGCAGATAACGACACAATCCAATCATAAAATCAGCTTCATGCTGGTTGACCTGGTAAATAACAAAATTCCAGCATAGTATATGAGCCTACTATGGTTTCAAAAAACATGAACCAGTTTTATTTTAATCCTTGTAATCTGAAAAATTGGAAAACTATTTTCAAATATACAAGGAAGATAACAAAATATAACTAATAGATAAATAACAAAAAATTCAAATTTAAAATTTACAAAATCAGCTTTACCGCCACAAAAAGTAATCAGAAAATAAACACAAAATACTTTGCTTTTGCTGTCCATGACGCTATTTTCAAGATGGTCATGTGACAAAAAGTAGACGTTTGATTGGACACCATTAATATCTTCATAACGATTTACGCTCTCATGATCACGCAGCGTCTTGTAGATGTGAGGTCGGATAAGATCGGCAATCCTCGGGCGCATTCGGTGTTGAAGTTCCAATCGACTGCACGGAAGATCGTTATTAACCTGGAATAAAAAAAAATTCAAATAAAATTCACGTTGGCGAAATACACAAGAAACAGTGTGCTAAAAACGTTAAAATATAAATGTCAGTGACACCATTAAATTACTAACCATCCTTTCAAACAAGGAAATGTCAAGATTGTATTTTCGAGCAAGTTCGTAAACAGTAGGAGAAGGCTTCAATTGCTGGTGGTCACCAATCAAAATGAGATGCTGGGTGGTTTGAGGCATTGACGTCACAATGTGAGCCTCAAGGACTTCAGCAGCTTCTTCGACAATCATTATGCGAACCTGTTCGTTAATAAGTAAGCAAAAAATTATTTCGATAAAAAATAAAAACATTACTAAATCAAAAAATATTTAGTTGTAAACAAGATGAAAAATTCTATGAGAAAAAAAACTTAAAACAAAAAACATAAACAGAATGATATTATTACTTAGTCAGGCCAGGCATCAAGTAAAAATAGAGATAATGGGCAACAACTTATAGGGGCATAGTTAGATCTAAAAACTCTAGCTCAGAAAATCAAAGTTTGAAAATTGAAAACGACACAAACAGACATTAACCCACCGGCAGTTTGTATATCATGTCGCGATACTTGGCTGCTCCTGTTGTTGTCATTGCAATCACGTCGGCTTTTTTTAAAATTTCAAAAGAATCGCGGTTTCGTAAATCAGTCATCGCTTTTACGAGGCGATTGTACTTTTCGGCGCGTTTGTTGAGAATAATACGCTGTTGTGCAAGCAGGGTTTTCACCCAATAACTGTCGATGGTAAAAAAGTTAACAGCAAATAATCAATTTAAACAAAACAAATTTATTAATCATTCTAAAACTTATGCAAAAAAATAGGAGATTCACATAAAAAATGATCCGGTATTTTAAGGTTAAAGCAGATTGGTCATTGTACGCGTATCTCTGTACAAAAATATCAAAAAACTTTTTACAATTTTTTCTGCAGCGTAACAGCCACAATATTTAAAATCAATACTTTCAAACCTTTATTCACTATGTTCGATTTTATTTTTTGAGAGATGGCATGTGTATTTTTTCAAGAATAATCATGCTTCATTTATTTATGTAAACCAGGGGTCACCAACACAGTCCTCGTGGGCATCAAGTCGCCCGCGAGGACCACATGAGTGTGCCCACAGGCTTGTTATAAAAATAGCATAACTCCTAAGTGAGCTGCGTTTAAAATGTATTTTTTTCTGCCAATATTTTTTAAATCCCACTTTTATTTATAGATATTTAAAAATGACAATGTCTTAAAAATTTAATAATTAAAAATATGTGTTTTTTAGGTGAAGTTAGGTAAACTCTAATTCTAAGGTCAGAATTGCGCCATAACAAAACCTTCGCGCTTGTAAAGAGTAAGCTAGCGCTAGTCAAGATTGTGAGCGAAGCGCAGTTTCTTACCTCAAAAACATGGCAGAAAAAAAGATAACTTATCATTTTCAAAGTGAATGGGAGGAAGAGTTCTTTTTTACTACTGTAAAAGGAAGCTGCATGTGTTTCATTTGCGGGGCGACTGTGGCTACGGCAAAGCGGCACAATGTGGAGCGACACTTCACTACGCCTCATGAAAGCTACAATGCTAACTATTCACTGAGAAGCGCTATACGGGCAGAAAAAGCCCGTGAGCTGAAAGCAGCTTCGGATAAGCAGCAGTCTTTTTTTAATAAGCTGTCGAAAAAATCTCGAAAAGCAACCGAAGCCTCATTTAGAGCTACACATTTTTTAGTAAAGATGGACTTCACAGATGGAGAAGTCTTTAAGGAAGTAATGATGATAGTTGCTAACATTGTACTCAAAGAAAAGAAAAACCGAACCGATCTAATCTCCACTCTGTCCGATATCAAACTGGGAGCATCTACAATGGCAAGACGACTGTCAGCTACGTCCAGTAACTTGGCCTATCAGCTTGACAGGGATCTGGATAAGTGCAGCTGGTTCAGTATCCAGTGCGACGAGTCTATGGACAACAGTAGTACAGCGCAGCTATTGGTCTTCACTCGGAAGGCGTTTGAAGATTTCTCCACAAAAGAAGAACTCCTGACACTATTGCCCCTCAAGACAACTACAAGGGGAGTTGACATTTACAACGCTCTAAAAGAGTTATTCGTGCAGAAAAAGATACCATTGAAAAAGCTGGTTGGGTTAACAACAGACGGCGCTCCTGCTATGATCGGCCGACATACAGGTTTCATCGCTCTCTGTAAAGGTGACCCAGACTTCCCAAATTTTCTACATTACCACTGCATCATTAACCAGCAGGCTTTATGTGCAAAAGTGATCGGCTTTGAGCATGTGATAACTCCCGTTGTAAAAATTATAAACAGCGAAACAGCACAGGACCTTCAAGGTGCTACTGGAAGAGATGTCAGCTAAATATGGTGAGCTTCTGCTTCACACAGAAATTCGGTTGCTCAGCAGAAGACGAGTTTTACTTCGTTTTTTGTCACTTTTGGGTGAAATTAAAAAGTTCATGCAGTCCAAGGGCAAAGACGTCTCGCTGCTAGAGGATAAAGAGTGGACACTTGACCTTGCATTTTTAACAGACATTAATAAGAAACTAAAATAACTTGAACTGTGAGTTGCAAGGAAAAGATAAGACTGTTGCTAAAAGCCAAAATGAACTTTTTTTGTATGCATATACACTGTACAACTACTGAAAAGTCATACACAGACTTCTTTAAGAGTTTGATAACAGGTTTTGTGACCTTGATCAGCTTGAGCCCTGTGTGTCATTTATTTACAATCCTTTTATGAACATTGACAAAATATGCATTGCTGAGCAACTAACTGCAACGTTCCACTTGAATCCTGAACAAGTGGAGAGTGAAATCATAACATTGCAAAATGACTTTCGCCGCAAGGCCTACCAGGCTGAACCAAACTTTTGGTGCCTTGTTGACACAAAAAAGTACGTTAACGTATGCACAGCAGCTATGAAGGTTAATAGCCTATTTGGGTCAACCTATCTTTGTGAATCTGCATTTTCTGACATAAACTTCATCAAGAGCCAACACAGAACACGCCTCACTGATGCACATCTGCAAGATTCACTCAGAGTTACAGTACTGGTAAACAGCATGCAATGCAGTCTTCTCATTGAAAAAGAAACAGATACAAGATGTTGTCAGTGGCAACATGGTAGTGCCACAGAAAAGTTGAAATAAAATATTGAAGAATTGTGTTTAATTCAAAAGTGTGTTTCAAAATGTAACAGATTTTGAGCCGAATTGCAGATTTGTTCAGTTAAAAATGTGATAAAATTTATTTAATATACAAGTTGATTTTTCGTAAATTCATTCAACTTTTTCAAACATGGTTCAACGTAGTTCATGAATTGTTGAAAGGGTGTGTCAGGGACTGGTGAAAACTGGACTTTTTTTAATGAAAAGTAGAAGTGATCATCTGAACAATTGCTGCTATATATTAAAATAAAGCATTGAATATTGATATTATCTGTTACCCACTCTAAACTATTTATCATTAGCTATTCATCTTATATATATGTGTGTGCGTGTGTATACATAATTTGTTATTTGGAAGGAGTGTGAGAAGCTGGTGCCCTTTACATAACTCGGTACCGAAAAAGTAGCCCTTGGTTCAAAAATGTTGGTGACCCCTGATGTAAACTAAATTCAATAAACAATAAAGGTTTGCTAGTTTTTGTCGAAAAATGAACAAAAAATTAACGATCAACTCTGCCTAATATTGCGTGCTATGTACCGATACAGCTTCCATTTTTGTTCGCTGGTGAGATAGAAAATGTCATCAATGTTTTCGACTTCAGCTGAGGTAAATGTATCTTGTCTTGTCATTTCTTGCTTCATTCGTTTGTGTAGATTTCTACGCCGCTGTTTTTTCTCGTGATAGGTGTATTGAAATCCATCATCCAAATCATCAGGATCTAAGAAAATTTATTGATTACATAAAATTAATATAATATGCATATTATTATTGAACATAGACTGATCAAATGCTTTTGACTTTGTTTTTTGAAAGTTATTTCAATCTGCTGAAAAATATGAGACAAATTTACCCAATAATTTTTGTTCCGAAAAGAAAAAAATAGCTTAATAGTAGCCAGACCGGATTTAACATTCATCATTTTATTTTTATAAACATTTAAAATTACTTTACAGAAACGAACATCTTCAGCTTATTCAAGCCCTGATTTGGTTTCTAAAATTTTTTGAGATATTACATTTAGAAAGATAAATGACTCAAATAAAAGCTTTCACCAAGTCGAATCTATGTGGCTGTTTTGTATGCACGCGATGTGGTGATGTTTCTTCTGATAAATGAACGTTATGGATGTAATGTTCGTAACTTTGCTATTTTTTCTAAAACTGGAGTATTGTGTGGTGAGGATATAGTGTGAATAGGTTTAGGATTTTCTTTATATTCAACAAGTGTTATGCGTGTACCTAAGTTGATGATGTTAGTATGCTTATTGTTATAAAAAATTGTTGCTTTCATTTTTTTGGGTGAATCTGAAAGTGCACTAAAATCATATAAAAGGTGTGCTTGTGCTTGAGTCAGCTGTTCAATTGAATAGCATGAAGTTTGAGATGGTGCTTATTGAAAGGACATTGGTTTCATCCAGTTGCTGTTGAGCGCTTGCTTCGTGTGCAGCCAATAGTAATGACAATTGAATTTGTTTTGCTTTAGTTCGAGTGTTATTTATGTGTTGTAAAGTTTGTGGTCAAGAGTAATTCCAAGAGTTTCGGGGTGCTTTATTGGGGGTATGTTTGGCTGTTTAATTTAAGTAACCAAGTTGTGCCATAATCAGCTAGGTCTGGGGTAAAAAGTGTAGTTGTAGTTTTGTTTGTGTTTATATGGAGATTGTTAGTGGGGCCGATTAATGAACATGGTGAAGTTAATGAGTTATTGGTCCTTAACATCATACACACACTAACCTACGCATATCCACAAACATGCAACAACAACATTGCAATCAAGACCAAAACGGTTGCTTCGCAGCCGCTCGCGGCACATTTGAAAACCTTCCAAAATTTCATGCCACACTTAGACTAGATTTGTCTAATACGTTCTTTGTCTCTCCTAGATTTCCCACCTAGTTTCGTTAATGATATGCCTTTCAATGTCCGAAAGCTACCGAAAAACAAAAAAATCTTCACAACACCAAAAGGAACTTTCGGACTTTTTCGGTCGCTTTATAACAATTCACATAAAAGAGTTTTATATCTGGAAAAGACGAAAAAAAAAGACAAATATCTTCGCTAGCTCTAAAATGCTCACCAGTCCTGGTTCAGCAATTGTTTGGCTCAAATTTCAGAAAAAGCAAATCATTCCGTGGCACCCCCTTTTTGTCTTGGGGCAACCCGGATGTGGAACATTGCAGTCGCTTTAGATATGAGCATTGAACAAAGCATTTGACACAGTGAACAAGCACAAATCTACACCTAAATTCACATTAACAAACACTCCAAACATCATCATCAAGTTTATACCAAACCACATAAAAGAACGACAAGCATGCATTCGGCACAAATGCACACTCTTGAAATTCAAACATACAACAGGGTAGAATTAGGTCCTTAACTTTATACAACCTTTACACATCCGACACTTCACTATTCCCCAAAAAGACATGCAAAACATGCCGATGACATAAAAAAGCGGAGTTTTTATATTTTTCAATCCGTTTGACAAATTAGTTTTCAAATAACTTTAGCATATCAGCTTTTTGTTTTTTTTGTTGAATGCTGAGCTGATTATTCTACAAAATATTTCTTCGCCAAAAAGTAAACCTATCTTTTTTTAAGCCAATAAAACAGCCAACCGATTTTAGAATAAAAAACAATTAATGTAATGAGTTATTGCCACACTATTCAAACGGTTTGGTTTTGTTATAAAAACAAAAAAAATAACTCAATGATATTTTGAACAAAAATAATACAAAAAAATCAAGGTTTTAAAGTAAACCTCTTCCTAAAAAATCTATTTAATAGTTTCACTGAAAAGCTGAAGAATGTTTTTGTGAAATGTTCCTGCAATTTTCAACAGAATAAAAACACAGGTGTGAAATTTTTGTCAGGACAGAAGTTTACTCTGCGTCAAACTAACCATTTTCTGACAAGATGAATAAAAAAAGATAGCACTACCTACAGCAATAGATAATAACAGTATAAAAAAAAAAGAAATACAACAACCGGTAATGACATGAGCATCAGGCGTACCTGCGCGGAAAAAAAGTTGGTCGTGTCTGGCAGCACTGATATTCCTGGTCGGTGCCCGTCTTCCTCTTTGATTCTTCTTCTTCTCCACGTGCATGTATAAGTCTAAGTAAACACAATTTGATAGAATTAAAGCGTGATAAATAGATTTAGCACAGTAATTGTAAGCTTTTCGCGACATATGGAACGCCTTTCATATGGAATTTCGAGGAACACTGCAACATTAAAACAGAGGAGGTGCGGGCTTTCATACACGCCAGATCAAATAGCCTTTTATTAGAAAGAAAAGCTAAAACAAAAAAAACCTTTTATTTAAAGTGTAAGCGAAGAAGTAATAATAGGTCTTGAAAAAATAATTTTGCAGTTCATTTCATTTCATCTCTATATTTATCCTCTTGACTAGCAATAAAGTGTAGGAGGCTCTACACACAGGAAAAGCAACTATCCCATCTTCCTTCCAAAAAAGTTAAGATATTGCTGTCCAGTTAAAAGTTTTTATATTCGTTTTTACGTTTTTACTGAAATATGACTGAAATTTAGAATCGCTTGTCAAAACCGCCAAGCAGGGGAAAGTGCCGTGAAGTGTCTTTTCTAAGGATACAACAGAATGGCGCGAATAGATTTTAAACTGAGACCATGTTGATCACAATCACGGCGCTATTAATCTCTTGATCACGCTGACGACAGCTGCTAACGAAAACAAAGCAACTAGAAATATGTCATTTAATACTTACACCCCTTTAAACTTTTTCAAGGCTCTTTTACAGGGGCCAACTCAAGTCGTTTAATATTTTCACGTAAAAAAGTTACAATCAATAACCTTCATCAAGCATCCTTTGCCCTTCTATAAGATCAGCTTCCTCCTCCAAGTCACCTGCTGCTTCCTGGAATTCTTCATCATCTTCTTCGTACAGCGATGCAGCTTTAAAAAATTAAGCTACTAAACTCGTTGTATACCGAGTTGAAAGTTTCAAATAAACAATGAATCAACGGTCGTCAACAGTACAGAGGGCACCCGCAACATTCACGGTTGTGGAGTTTATAATTAAATTTGTTTTGTCACGATTGCATCAACTTGCATTAGTACAAGCTTTTGCGTTCTAAATGATTTGCTTTCTTCGCTTTCTACACCGCGGCTCTCACAATAATATCATCTAATATCATAAAAATAATATCATCTAATATCATCATGTTGCATTTGAAAATTTAGTTAAAAAGTTCAAAAATGGAGGTTTGCAAACTGAAAAAATTAGAAAAACAGCACTTTGTTCAATCAAATAAAAATCTAATCAAAAGCTTATTAGTAAACTCTCACCAATAAACTTTACTTATAGTAAGAGCACAGTTAAAACATACGAGGGGGGCGTTCAGAAAGTAGTGCAACTGATAAAATTTCTTGCAGCATTTATTTAACTAACATCTGATTCTTTTACAGATTATAGATTGGTAACTAAGGTTTACAGATTTTGTAAAAAAATAAGGGTTTGAATTACTGCAATCTGCAATTCAAATTTTTAGCAATCCCTACATGTCTTCTTCGTTAGAAGGTAAAACTGACATGATTTCCCCAAAGCAATCTCGGCAGAAGCAAAGACTTGTTATTAAATTTCTACTCTCGGTGGGAAAAACAGCTCAGAATATAAGCAGAAAGCTAAAGCAAGTGTATGGTGACGGTGCGATAGACTACAGCACAGTGACGAGTTGGGTGAAACGAATCAGTGATGGACAGGAAGAACTTGCTGAAAGCGATCTTTGCAATAGACCAAGAAGTAGTAGGCCATCTTTTGCTCACAGTTCTGCTAACATTGATCAGGCAGATGCATTGATTAAGGAAAACAGACGTATCAATATTAAGGAGCTTGCTGAGTCATTTGGAGTAAGTGCAGGGAGTGCTGTAAAAATCATGGATACCCTGAGGTATTCAAAAGTGTGTGCAAGGTGGTTCCCAAGGCAGCTCACCCTAAACATCCCGTCTAGAAGCTTGTTCTAAACTTCTGGAGTATTGCCATAGTGACAAAACCTTTTTGCAGCGAATAGTGACCGGAGATGAGACTTGAGTTCACCACTTCGAACCAGAGTCAAAGAGAGCATCAATGGAGTGGTGCCATCCCACCTCACCACGCTTGAAGAAATTTGAATCTCGGCAGTCTGCAGGAAAAGCGATGGTGACTTTGTTCTGGGATAGTGTTGGTGTGATACTGGTAGACTTCATGTCAAAGGAGCACAATCATTGAGATGTTTACATCGATACATTAAAAAAGTTGAAAGCAAGAATACGAAGAGTTCGACCTGCTTTGGAAATGTCTAAAGTTGTATTGCAACATGACAACGCTAGGCCTCACACCAGCCTCAAAACCAGTGAGGTCATCAGCTCCTTTGGCTGGACAACAATTTTACATCCCCCATATTCGCCAGACCCGGCAGCATCTGACTTCCATTTGTTTGGGCCTTGAAAGAAAGTGACATTTCTCCAGTAATAAAGAGGTCAAAGCTGCAGTTAGGAAGTGGTTAAAACGCAGCCTGTAGAATTTTATAATAAAGAAATATATGCACTCGTTAAAAGGTGGGAAAAGGCGGTTCGGAAAGCGGGAGATTACATCGAGAAGTAACTATGAAATGCTCATGCTATATACTTTCTTGTAATGCACGATTTGTGTACCTTTAAAACTCAATGTCATGAAAAGAAACCTGTTTGCATTACTTTCTGAACGCCCCTCGTATTTAAAAGAGAAATAAGTTTTACACTTAAAACTGAGCAGAAATTATAACAGAACAAAACTGAAAAGAAGTCAAAAAAGTTCCCATAACCTCAAGTACAAACAAATAAAGCTTTGATAAAACTACAAGCAGTTTTAGGATAAAATAAATAAATAAAGGTTAAAAGAAATGTATTAATTTAGTTACTGTCTGCTTGTTTGTAATTATTTATTTTTATTCTTATCTTTATATTTATCCTTCTGACTCGCAGGAAAGTGCCGGAGGCGCTATACATAGGTCAAGCAATTACCCCGACCTGCTTCCAGAGATGCCAAGATATTGCTGTCAGCTTGAAATTTTAATAGAGATATGACTTTACTTTAGAACTGCTTGCCAAGACCACCAAGCAGGGAAAAGTGCCGTAAAGTGTCTTTTCCAAAGACACAACAGAATGGCGCGAGTGGGTTTTGAACCGAGACCGTGTTGATCACAATTCTTTAACCACTCAGCCACGCTCTCGACAAATGTAATCTCTAAATGTCCAACACAGAACAAACTTGATTCATTGCAAGAAAAAAGTAAAAGTTAAAAAAATTCAAAGGTATATTCACAACTTTTTTGATAACTGACAAATGTTTTTTGTTCATAAACACAACTTTATTTATTATATCATAATTATTATATTTATTATATCACCTCTCTTCTGTTTAATCCAATCAGCAACCATTTGAGGAGTGACAAAACCTAAAAGAAATTACTAATTGTAAGAAATTACTAATACTAAAAAGTCAAAAAATCGGACTTTCAAATCGGGCCGTAGTTCTAGGCCCGAACATCGCTTGATTCCGAAAATTTATTTGAAGCCCGAACAGTTAGGGTTAAAAGGCAAAACCTAAAAGTGCGCTTCAGTGCTTGAGAATGGAAAACGAAATTACAATAAAAATGTATGAAATTAAGCCCGAATCAAGGCCAAAACTGTTCCGAACTCGGCTCACCTTCACCCTTAAAATGTCCCATTAAGTCTTTTATTAGACCAACTCCTTCCTTTTCCTTTTATGCATTAAAAATCAACCAATTGAGAAATTAAACGAGATTGAAAGAACAATCTTTCATACAATACCAGCCAAGACAGTAAAATCTCGACACGTTTTCAAGATGAATTTTTAAAAACTTACCTGCATCTTATTAACAGTTGCATTTTACGATGCATGAATTCATTAAAAAATCGGTCAAATTTCAATGAGCCGAATATTTAATATAGAAAATAAAAGTTAAAAATTTAAAACCAATTAAATCATCACGAAAAATCGATTTCGATCTATAAAGGTCATCATCAGTTTCTGTAGAAAAATTATATTATTTTCGACAAAATTTTTATAGAAGCTTTACTTTGTGTTTTTCAGTCAGGACCCGATTAGTATGAGTAGAATTTTTAAAATTTTCAAAAAATGTGTATGTCGAAATATATATATATCGAAATCGATATTTCGTGATGATTTAGTTGGTTTTAAATTTTAGCTTTTATTTTCTATATTAAATATTCGGCTCATTGAAATTTGACCGATTTTATTAATGAATTTATGTATCGCAATTTGATCAGTTAAATAAAATCGTCAATTTGACTAGTGGAAAAAGGGTAATAGATTTCTGTTAAAAAACTTTTAACAATTGCATTTTAATGATATGCTAAAGTCAAAGTTATGCTGTTTCTTGTAATGGTGAAAAGCAAACTTATGCAAGATGTTTATTGTAGCGCTTACCCGTTCATTATGAGGTCGAGCCGTTTGTTGCTGGTTCATTATAGTTGGGGCTTAATAAAGTTTATTTTTTAATTCTAACCATTTTAACCAAAATTTGTTTATTGTTGGGATTTTTAATCTTCATCACCAGAAGAAAAAATTAAAATGCATTCTGCCTTTTTTATGATAACCAGTCAATTAAATTATTCATTTTTAAATCAGAAACAAAGATATGGTATAAACAGTCTTAGATAACAAAATAGAAAAATTTAAGAATAAAACAAAAAGGTCATTTACTGTATAGTCAAAAACACGTTTACAGACCTGTCGTTATGCTCTTGAAAAAAACTTTTTTTCAGTTACTTCATATTCTTTCTAGATAAGTCCGAAATTGTAGCTCAACATCCTTGTTAATGATGTAATTCGGTAATTACTAAACAACCATTTTAAAAAAGTAATGTTGAGCGTAACAGCTCCTTTTCAATGCGCTCTGCACTCAGCATAGCGTGCTTAAGCGCTAAGAAAAGCCAAAAAAATCAATAAAACAAAAAAATACTCCCAGCAACGCTTGCGGTGGAAACGAGCCCTTATTCTACACATTTCATCAGCATCCAAACAAATAGATAAAACTGTATCAAAGAAAATCAAACTCATTTTAAACTTAAAAAGCCTCAAGTGCAACCGAAATAAAAGTTTAAGCGTAAAATAAAATTATGGCATTTTCACCTTGAAAGTGAAATTGTAAAACAAAGTCGGCGCATCTTATTTCCATTTCATCAAATCCATGATGAAGAAGAGGATCAAGATCGTCACGAAAAGGTAGAGAAACAAGATGACCGCAAACAACATCTAAAAATAAACGGTGTAAATAAAAAGCAAAATCTTAATAGTACATCTGTCTCACCCGGATTTATCAATGGCTCCGAATCGTCGTGATACTGATGCTCTTGGAGACAAACATAGATGTTCTTAGGAGAAATTTGTCCTAAAATTTTATGTAATAAAATAAAAAATTAAAAGGATGAACTGCTGAATGAAACAGCTGAAATATTAAATATTTCTCTTGTTAATAAAAGCAAAAACCCGAATATTTGATTTATAATGTGTGGCCAAAAAATGTTTTTTCATGTTCATAACATCATTTCTTTTAGTTTATTTCATCACAAAAATCCTTGATATCATCTATGTCTCACAAAAATTTATATTTTAAGTTGATTAAAGTAATATTAGAATAATTGTTCCTTCCATCAAACATTTGATAAAATACCTAACTGTTCAAAAATATCTCTAAAAAAAAATCACTAAAAAACGTCCATTAAAACATTCAATAAACCAGCTTTCGTAACTTTGACATCTTTAAATAGGCGTAAGCAATGCGTCATTACGCCTTCAAAGTTTTACACCGCCGGTTCTCTGTAATTCTTTTAATAAATAATAATAAATAATTAAACTTTTTATAAAAAAATATCTTCTATACGCAATTAAGACTTGACAAAACCTATAGCTGTGCATACGAGTAATGAATGTCAAATGCGATTGAATAAATGACACAATCTTATAGTAAGAAAAGGCTAAAATTTTAAGTTGGTGTTTTCAAAGCCTTATTTTTGTTACATAAAAAAGGAACAAGAATCAAATTCATACGAACCCGTGCAATCGATCGCATGAAGAACACGATTTCTCGTAAATCCGGATCGCTCATAGTAACGCACAAGCGCCTCCAGTGGTTCTAAACAAAATTTAGAATATTATAATTATATTATAAAATTCCGGATATAAAAGCGATTAGTCGTATAAAGCAAGTATATATCAAGATGTTTAATGAGATAAAATTCACTACAAACGTGTAGCAACTGTAGATGTGAGATGAGTTTGGAAAACAAAAAAAAAATTAACTAATTTGTATTTTTTTAAAACCCTGAAAACACAACATTATTTGTTTTTGTTAAAAAATATTTGAAAAACCTGAAAATATCTAAAAACAAACTTTTATTTCAGATTTTTAAAACATCGTTTCGTTTGATAACTTTTATTCTTCCAATTTAATTTGAAATTTCATAGATTGAACTGAAGATAACTTGTATACAGTGGAAATTGATTTTAAATTAAACCAATAAAAAAATTTTTTTTAACAAGTTAAAGACTGGTTCTCGTGTGCTAAAAAAAAAAATTTATTTGTTTTTTGGACAAAATGTCAAATAAACATTGCTTATAAAAGAGAAATGCAAAATTATTTTGATATTTTATATTTAAGTGACTGTGACTTGAAGATAAATGAAAGTTCAATTTACTGTTTCAATTCAATGTTTCAAACTGAAATACTAATTTTAAAAGAGCGTGAACCGAACATGAGATCCGCAGCCGAATAAAATAAACTCGTTATTTTAAGAGTAATAAATATTTTTAAAACAACAAATCTTTCTTTTAAGTTGCTTTATACAATGTGTCACATATAATGTGTCACAAATGTATCGACTTTACATAAAGTCTTCTATATTACGCTGTAACTAGCTGCTCTAACCGTCTTTGATCCGATTCACTCCGGGAAAAAGCGCGGGAAAAATAAATAAGGTGGATTTATTATTGCGTCATTAATTGGCCGTCTTAGGACACAAAGAAATCAGCAACAATAACCACTTCACTATTACTGCATACCGGACGGTGTGAAATATCAAACCAAATTAGTTGCAACCAACCTTCGACGATAAAAGAAGTTTCTGGAACAGAAAAAACTTTTTTGGTCGCACCAAGCCAGTTCAATAAAACTTCGTCGCCTGAAAAAACATCTTTCAATCAAAACAAGGCAAAAAAGAGCATAGTTTACTTAAGCCAAACCATAACCTTTAAGATTCTAGTCAGCGCTGCATGAAAGCTAGGATGAAGCATGTGTTTAACTTCAAAACTTGGATTGAATCTTAAAAGTGAGTTGCATAGTTTCACTCCTAAACCTGAAGTTTTCTTGTAATAAATCCGACTCATTGAAGCAAGGGGCTTAGTTGAGATTCGTGTTTAGGTCGAACAACAATTATACAAACAACCTACATCTAAAAAACCACAACCGCTTCGGTTAATAATTAGCACATTGTTTAATCAGCGATACGTCAATTTGATATATGGTATGCTAATCGCACAATAATTTAGTTTTCATCATCAAGTCATAAACATCTGACCAAAATAACGTGTTATTTTTCATTTTAAATTTGTCACAAAACGAACCTTTTCCACTCAGCGCTTTTAATTGCTGATAATGATGACGTGAAATCACTGAATCTAGAACATTCAGTGACAAGATTGAATCAGAGGAAGCTTTCAGAATTTCTTGAATTTCTTCAACATCATTGCTCTGTTTTTCCAAATCAGCTGCAATTGGTTGGTTGGATCTCGGTTATACAAATATCAAGCGATTCACCAGCAAATAAAAAAAATTAATGAACGCAAAGAGTATTTAAATAAAATACGCCACGGTTTAATAAATATTCGTTATAAACTCTCACTTAAAAACAGCTGTATACGTATGTGCAGTCGGCTATGTTTTGCTTTTATGTGGTAGCAGCGCAGTTAATTTTTCTTAACTAGATTTGCGTTAAAGGAGGCAAGAGCATTTTGTAGCGTAATCAATATATCAAAATCTAGCATATCTATAAACAGACTTGAGCAGTCCAATGGGATTGAAATAAATAGTTAGATAAAACCTTTAACAACACTGTCTATTTCTACGTAAAAAGTGGATCCTCACATCTGCAGTTAAATAAACAAACAGCAAAATCAACCGCATAGCAAAGTCTTAACCGAAAAATTTATCTCACTTCTCAGATTGTAAAAAGCTCTTCTGGAAGACTTGGAATTCTCCACTGTCCGACGAAGTGTCTGCAAACTGTACTTCTCGAGACTCTTTACCTTTCCTCTTCCTCCAACTCGAACCAATCCCTTAGGGTGAAACTTTGCAATTCCTTCAAGAAACTGATCTAGAGCATGATTGGTGTAGCACACCACTAAGATGGGGGCATTAGGAACGCTTCGAAGATGAGAAGATAAACCACCCCTAAAAATGCAAAAATCCAAAAATCGTTAGCAAACTGTATTGATTTCTTATACAAAAAAAAGCAATTTCAAAAGTTTTTTTGTAATTAAAAGTAATACTTTACCGTGGCTCTTCATTTGCGTTCGATCCTCGGTTGTGGAGTAGAATCTTCATAATCATTAATCCAACAAAAGTCTTTCCTGTTCCGGGAGGACCTTGAATGATCGACAGCTCGTTGGTGAGTGCTGATTGAAGAGCGCCCACTTGCGACGGATCAAGACCAAGCAGGTTAGCGCTTGGCCATCGATCCAGGTCAAGTACGTCATAAACGAAATCGCCAGATGACGCATCTAAAACATGACGGGGCAAAGTTGTTGAATGAATTTCATAAGAATTCGAATAAAACGAAATTGGAGATAACCAATATTTTTCCGTGCTTCCTTACCAATCATTTTTACGAAAAAACTATGCCGTGCCGTAAAAAGGTGTAGCGCTTACTAAGGTTGCGGAGTCGGAGTCGGATCTTAAACCTTCCGATTCCGCAATCCTAGCGCATGCAATGTCACTATATTGTGGCTTGTTTCCGTTTTTGGTGCCAAGTTATCAGCAGTCATAGAACATTATTTTCAAAAATTTTTTTACAACAAACAAATCACAATCCAAAAATTTTTATCTGTATAAACTTTCAGACGAATCACACATAGAGTAGAGAAAACCTAGAACGAATTTTTGTAATGACAAGTGTAATCACCTATGCTAACCTGATCACCTCTTTCTTTTTTAAGCAGAGTCACCATTGTACGTAAGCAGCATGACACCGTCATCAAGTGCCTTCCCCAAGGCGCACACAGGAAATGACACAGAAAGACTAAGAATCAAACTCAAAAATCATAGTTTTGGCATATTGCGCTATACAGTCAGGATTATTTATCCTCAATGCACGGAAATCACTAAATAACATCACCCTCTGATTTAACAAAATATCCATGCGCAATTGTAACACTGCACTTCTAGCTTCATAATCAAACCTTTGCCTTTGATGATGCGGGAAAAATCATAAGTGGCCGTTCGTGCTAAAGCGCGAAGGTATCTCGGTGAGTTTCGATCCTTCTGACATTCGACGATGTATCGTTGCAACGGAATCTCATGCGTCTCTGAAAAGCTTCTTTAATGGTACTTTGTCGCTCGCTTATTTGATTGACAAAACTGCTGATTTTCACCAACAGAATACAAAAACAACTTTAATTTATGCATGAAAAGACCTATTTTCGTTAAGCACTCAATCAAACAAATGTTACAGGGAAATAAAAAGTACATTTACTATTTTATAAAAACTAAAATACACCTTGTAAACCAGCCAGTACGTGACGATAAGCTTCGAAATACGCTTCGCTCTCAGCCATGGCATAAGTCTTCTTCATATCTGACGTGGCTACCAGAGTGGAACTGTCGACTGCTTCACGATGTCGCCGAAGTTGTTCGACTTTAAAAAAATAATAATAACTCCAAAACTAACTTCTGAAAAAACAAACAATGAAGACAAACATTGCAATCAAACTCAACATCTTACAATCTTCATCAACTTCATCGTCCGATCCACTGAAATCATCACGAACATCTTCATCTTGAACAACGTTACCGTTCCAGAATTCAACGTCAATAAAGCCGTCTTGAAGTTGTTCAACTTCCCGGTCAGTAATAGAAGCAAACAAAAAATTTTTCTAAAAATAGCACTGAAAACTTGATGGTCCGCCAAAAAAAAAATGAGAGTGAGTACTTGAGCGACATCTACTCTATTTTTTTATTTATTTCATCTCTATATTTATCCTCCTGAATCGCAAAAAAGTGCCGGAGGCGCTAATACATAGGGTAGGCAATTACCCCGACCTGCTTCCGAAGATGCCAAGATATTGCTGTCCGCTATATCTATATTACATGTCCGCTACTCTAAATGTAGACTGAGAAACGACTAGATCAGCAAATTAACTATGGACTGTTTTGAAAAGGTAGCGAAGATTTGCTGACAATTTAAAGCATGAAGCGATCATAGCCCAATGAAAGTTTCAACAAAGTGACCCTCAGATTACTCCTTAACTTTTTTTTTAATATGGATTAAAGTTTGTGCTTTATCAAGTTAATTTCCGCTTGTCGCGGGAATTGAAAATTAATGCAATGTGGCCGGAAACAGTCAAGTGTCGTTTGTCATATTCAAATGAGTCAATGTATTTCTTCATTTCTCTTAATGATAAAAAGTTAAATAACTCTTTGTATGAATTTTCTTAAATTTTTGAAAACCTAGAAATGCTTCGGTAATAGTTTTTTAAATAAACCGGTGAAAGAAAGAACTACAAACTTATCTTTTTAAATATTTTTTGTTGCTACAAAACTAAAAATCTTTGAATTGAACCCATTTAAACGGATGATAACACTTTAAAATAATTACACTGAAGATGTACTTTGATTAAAAATACATTTAAAATAAAGCTCGGTCAATTTTACCAGGCTTTTAATTTTTAACAAGGTTTACAGAAAAACTGTAAAATCAGGCAATAGCTTCGGTTTATTGTGTATCAGCTTTAAGGCCCGTTTCCACTACGAGCGTGGAAAAAAGCATTCTTTCTCTCTTTTATTGATCTTCGATTAAAGCGAGCGGTTAAAATTGAAGCGAGCGCAAAAAAAAAGCAATAAAACAAAGAAAGAATGCTTTTTTCCACGCCCGTAGTGGAAACGGGCCTAAAGTGACGTAACAACTAATCAATAAAAGAAAATGACGCCGCCAAATCACCTTGAAGTTATCAGCTGACAAACAAACTAAATTTCCAAACATCAGTCGTTTTGAACTTCGCCATTGAACAAACTTCAAATTGTCGACGTTGAACTGCAGTCGATAAGTGACTCCTGTGTTGAAACATTAAATCAACATCATGCTATCTGTCATCATATATCTCGTCTGTCTTTCTAAACAGGTTGTTTGTATAATGGCAGGTCATTACCCTGGCATGTTGTCACAGATACCTACGGAATTTTTTAATTTGTTTTCTGCGCAACTGATATGAATACAGTTTAAAATTGCTACCGAAAACCGCCGAAAAAAAAGAGTTCGTAAAAATTTTTAAACAGGAGCAAATGTAGAGTTCGATAAAATCTAGCCACGGAATCGCTCAGCCGAACTGGCAACACTCTAAAATAATTACTTTTGTGGAAAAACAACTTTAAAAACTTCGATAAAAATTAGTTCAATTCAGTTCTACTGTAAAAGTAGAGACTTGCGAAAAGGAATCGATAATATTCAAGCTAAATCAACCACATTGTTTAATTGTATGCCTTATCAATCTAAATTGGCAATTTCTTTAGGCATCTGAATTAAGCCTGCCTGATTGTATCAAATAGAGCAGAATCAAAAATTACGATCAAATTCTACAACATTATTTGTTTTCTACAACTCTGCAAGCAATAGAAAAATTTAAAAAACACAATTTAAAAGCTGGTCGAATTTTAATCGCAGACAGACAAATTCTTTTGACCAGCGGTACCTTTGTGGCTGAGTTTTGGGAATCGGATGACAACATCACTATAGATTTTAACACCCTCGAATCGTTTTTTTCCTTTTCCTGTAATACATAATTGCTTTTTTGGTAATATTGGTTGCTTAAATAAATACAAACGAAAAATATTAAACTTCTCGTTAAAAAATACACTGCTAATTTCGTCAACAAGAGAGAGAGAAACCATCTGCTTTCCACATTTTAATGTGAAATCAAACATATCTATTCTGTCTTCTAACTATTTAGTGCAATTCATTCGCATTGGACTAAACAAAAGTGTTATTATTCGGTCGTTTCTAGAAAAATCGATGACTACTTTATTTTTATCAGGCGTGAAGTAAACAAAAATTATTTATTTAAGTGTAGATTAAAATACACAAGTAAAATATCAGCCTGTTACAATAGAAAATACAAATCTTTATATCACGTTAACCGTTAAATACAACCACAGCCAGAAGCCTACACACTTATTCTGACAATCGTGATAAAGAAAAAGAGAGAAAACTTTAAATTCTGCAATAGACTCCACGCCTCGTGCCATTTCGCTTATTTTGTCTTGTGTTGCGTTAACTGTTCATGAGACCAGATGGACATATATAAAAAATTTAGTCGAACCACGAAGAACTTTTATATCAATAAGTATGTTTTCTATTGACCAGGCTGCTATAATATGTTTGGCGTTCATATTTGTTTCGCTTGTTTTTTTAAATTTTTTTACTGGGTAATAAAAATATGCAAATGCTTTATTATATCTGTTCCTATTAGTATTTTTTATTCAGGGTGTTTGAATGATATTTTTGTTTCTGTCTCTTTTTGATGGAGTAAATATGTTGAAGTTAAATATTTTGTTCGACAATTGACGAAAAAAAAATTACTGACTGACATGTGTTGCTGCAATAATTTTGATGAAATTCACAAAAAACACTTAAAGTTTTCTCGACTTGTGATTTTCACGATTTCCATTGAGAAATAAAAGACGAAAATTTCTGGCTATAGTTCAACCTTTTCACAAAAGCGTTTATAATACAAACACAAGAGCGACAATGAAACTGCTCTTTGTGTTAGGCATTGTTTAACAAGTAAACAAAGAGAAAAAATAGGAACATGGCTATTCATGCTAGCTATAGAAAACCAGAACCAGAAACACGATAGTATTATTTCATAAATTTAACATTGTCATATTCACCTGAAAATTGAAAATATTCATTTATTCCTTCACGCAAAGGACGAACGAAATCTTCTCTTAAAAGTCGAAATTGCACATCCAGATAATGATCAGCACTGCAACAGAGAAAAGAGTTCAAAAATAAAAACTTTCAGTTCATAGCGTAACATCGCAAACCTCAGATAAGCAGAGTTGGTTAAATTTGTTCGAACAAATGGATTCTTTTCATGAATATCATCTTTGGTTGGGAATACTGAAATCTGTCGGAAGTCATCAGGGGGTGCTTCTTCATGCATCAGAGCAAGCAAGTCCGGGTCGATTCTAAAACAAAGATATTTCGTTTGTTCAATGCTAAGATGTTTTTTTTTAACTTTGATCGCTAAAACCAACTATTTTGCTTCTAATTCTCATCATACAATATTATTTTGGATTAACATTTACTTACAAAGCCGCTCTTGTTAGTACAAAAGAAAACATAATTTCACAAAGATTTTAATCTTTAATTGCAAGCTGAAACCATTTGATTAGATAAAAAAAACCTCAAAAGTTTTTGTTGAATACTTTTTTTTGCGTGGTTTTTTGAGCCCTTCATAGAGTTCTTCAATTTCCTTCAGCAAGTTGTCAATGTCTTCAAATTCCCCCAAGAGATGTTGAGATACTATTGACTTAATATAGGGAAGAAGCACATCAATCTAAAAACATTTGCTGATATTGAATTTACTTAATCACAAGCAAACTCATATTAGGCATCACAGACATCAAATTCACACCACTATTATATTTGTATCGAATTTATACTACTGTTTTATGACATGGAATGCAATCGGTAACACAGTAGAGTAATTTTGTTATTGCTATAATTTGCCAGATTAAACTTGTACGTAGACAGGAAAATCTAAATCACAATCACAACGGGTGCGAACGGCGCTGATATCGTATTTGTACGAGGCATGTCATGCGTGTAATAAACCTTATTTCATTCCTTCAGCACTCACAGCGATAATGGCAGCATTGGGTGTGTACATCAACCAGGCTCGCATCAAGAATAAAGTGTTGGAAATGTGGACACTCACATTCTTCTTGTTCGGTCTGCTGATGAAATATAAATATATACAATATATATACATATTAGAACTTTTTTCAAAGATTCTTTTGGTCGTTGTTTATCATGAAAATGCTCGATGACGTCAAATCAGAGGGGTTAAAATGAATTAAATTACAGACCACAAAATTTATTCTAACATTAATTTTATTTGCCCCTCAACAATTGTTTTTAAAAATTTTTAGTAACTTTACGATATTTAGGTTGCAAATCAGTTCATAAAGAGCGATTTCACACCTGATTAAGTGTTTGTTTGGTCATGGTGTTTTTTACTTTTAAATTCGTAAATGTTAAGAGACTCTTTAACTGGGTTTAATAGTCTCTTGTCGAAGTAGAACGCTTTCCACCGCAATCGCAAAATAAAACTCTCAACTTTGTCTAACTTAATCAATCATACAGATAAAATTGATGTTCAAATAAATTTTATTGTCTGTAATTTCATTAATTATACGTGTTTTTTTTGGTTCGAATGAGACATTTTTATGGTTAAGCAGATTCAATTCAATCAATAATCTACTGATGCTCCGAAAAGTTAAAACTGGTTTAATCGCAGCAAAAGAATATTTGTTTTAACTAGCAATAGTTTTTTGACAAAGCAAGTAAAAAGCTCAAATGAATTGCAAAGTTTTTAAAATTTCTTATATAATGTTAAGAGGATATTGAAATTTAACAATTACGTTAATTTCACTGAAAACTTTCTATTGGGTTAGCAAAAATGGATTCAGATTTAGTCGACAAATAAATGAATAAAAAATAAATAAAAACCATCTTGGCCACAGTTTTTAATAATGTGAGTGCAATTGATGAAGTGTAAAAGAAAGCAGCCAACATTTTTTGGGTGAACATTATTTTTTGAAAAAACATTATACAAAAGCTTTTCGAATCAGACATTTAAAGAAAATGATAAAAAAAGCAATTGGTCAATCGTATTCACAGTTAAGAAATAAAATCTCCCAACGGAAACGACAAAAATTTTTCAATCTATTGCTTTTTAGCAAGGTTACAAGGGGTGGTACACTTCGCATAGATCAGGCATGACAAAACTCGTGAGCGTGTGGGGGGCATCAGTAAAATTTTAATCCAAAAATTTGCTGGGGGCTGCAATCCGGTTATTAAGCAAACTGAAGACCAAAAAAATAAAAAAGGCTTTTATTTAAGTTATTTGGTTAATCCCGGTTATTTTTTTGAAATTTTACATTGAAATCAGACAAAGCTTTCACTTAAATTATTTGGCTGATTTTACGTAAACAAAAATTAAGTCGTTTTACTCATTTAAATTTAGTGTTGAATTAAAATTGAATCTGATTGAAAAAATTTTTGAAAGACTTCAGGGGGTGGGTAAGTTTAACATGCCTGGCATAGATCATTCGCATCTTTGTTGATGTTTAAACATTGTTGATTGTTTTGTTTACCTTTGTACTTCCTGCACCATAGTAAAATAAACTTGTAAGTTAAATATATTAAATACATATATACTCTATAAACAGTTTTCATTTGCTTTGCTCTAAAAAAAGAATTATGGAGGATCAAAAATTAAAACACTTTAGATTAAAGATCTAGGTCAAAGGTTAAGAATCAATGCCGCGTTAATTGATCAAATTGTACCTAAAGTTGGGCAAAACTATTTTGTTAGAAACTCAATTTCAATATCAGTTTGTTAAAAGTTCCTTAGCAATATAGCACTCGCCTCGCGGCCATAGAAACGGTGATCAATACAATTAAGTTGAAGATGAAAAAGAGTTTCGGGGAGCGGCTTGGAAAGATTATGATGCGGAAAACTTTGTTTTGGCGTAAAATAAATCATTTAACCAATGTAAAATCATATGCAAAATAGTAAAATTAAAATGGAAAAAGTAAAATTAATAAGCACAAAAAAAGTTTTCCGAGTTTAAGATATAGTTTTTATTATAAAATAGTTACCTCGATTTGAAATACTCCGGTAAAAACCGTAAAAGTCGCATGTTAAAACCGTTTTCA
The DNA here is from genome assembly GCA_963680785.1 of Diplosoma virens. Classification (NCBI taxonomy): domain Eukaryota; kingdom Metazoa; phylum Chordata; class Ascidiacea; order Aplousobranchia; family Didemnidae; genus Diplosoma; species Diplosoma virens. Next base: position 14,784,891 of record OY796880.1, read on the forward strand.
AGAAGTACAGCTAATAGGCTGCTCAAATGAACAGAAGGATCGTCATCGGAACAAAGTCTTTTCAAGAGTTTTAAGATCAACTGAACGTATCCTGAAAAAAAAAACTTGACTGTTTAATGAATAAAATCAGTTCCCTATTTCGTCGACAAAATTTTGAGTCGGAGAAAAAGAATAAAGCTTGTGGTTATACTACGGGTTAACAAAAGAATGTAAAACTTTAAAATAATATTACATATATACGAAAGACTAAAACCGCGGTACAACTTAAAGATTGCACCAAAACCAAGACATTAGTCTAAATAGACTCAAATATAAGTTTGTGAGAAATTTGTGTTATATTATTATGAGTTCATCTGCTTTCGTTACGACGAAAATTTTCTTTATTAAGTTGAATTGACGTTTGGTAGTACAGAATTTTAAGATGGCGTGAAGTAAAAGATTTTTCTTCCCAAAGCTTTTCATCTGACACTCTTCAGGGGAAATCGTCAGAATAAAGCAGAAATGAAACCGAAACTTAATTATAAAGAGGAAAGCAGAGTTCTCATTTGCTGAAAGAAGTTAGCCAATGAAAGAAAAAATTAAGAAATTTTCAGAGAGTAGACGAATTCTTTTTGTTTGCACAGAAGGGGATAAAGAGATTTAATGAAAGTTGCTTCAAGAGCAGAAAGGTATTAAGTTCTAATAAAAACCCAACGTTTGAAAAAAAAAATTTTTGCAACGTCACAATTGCAATTTTTATTTACGTTTGTATTAATCATTCAAATGCATTGTGCGTCTGCCAAATTAACAAAAGATGCATATTTTCAATTGTTTCAAAATATATGTGTTTAAAACTGATTTAGAATTATCTATAGTCATTTATTTTATTTTATATACAACGCAATGGTGCTTGCGTCAACACCCAAGCACTCTAACAAGCGAGGAAAGACAAGATATACAAGAAGAAAATGTAACAAAATATGCTTATAACAATTATACATACTAGTAAATAAAAAGCAATAGGAAAACAAAACAAACCAAATAATAATAATAATAATAATAATAACAATAAATAAAAAACATGCATACATTAACGAAAAATAATAATAATAATAATAGTACTAACAAATAACAAAAATAAAATAACAGGTAACTATTTAGTCATTTGCAAACACTAGGGAAGAAATCTTGTGTAGGTTAAAATTTTTTAATTCGCATTTAAACTGGGTGATACTGGTAGCATTTACAATATTTTCAGGTAGATTGTTCCAAATTTTGCAAGCTCTATGAATGAAAAAATTATTATAACGATCAGTGTGGAGTCTAGTTTTTGGTGTAATATGATGAGTATGTCTACGCAAGTCATAACAGTTGTCATTTTTTATAAAAGAGTCATTAAAATCAATATCAATCATATTACAATACTTTTTGTACAAAAACACCATATCAAATTCAAGTGGTCGATATTTCAATGATTTAAGATTCAGCAAATACAATCGGTTAGAGTAAGATGAAAAACGTAAATTACAGCGCTTACAAATCATTCTAGTAAACTGTTTTTGTACATATTCAATTTTAATAATATTTATTTTTAGGTAAGGAGACCAGATCACGCTATTAGACTCCAAAATAGGTCTAACATAAGTAGTATATGCTTTTAAAAGCAACACCCAAACATTATTACTGCTGAAAGAGTGTAGGATTCGATAACCTCTGGGTGAGGCTTTAGCAGTGATACTAGAAATGTGACTATGCCATTTCAGATCACTAGAAATATACAGTACATGCCTAGGTCACAAACAGTTGAAATAAAAATATTTGTGTTAAATAATACATATGTGCTTGTGCTATCATGAGTTCGATGAATAGGTAGATGTTTACATTTTTCCAGAGCAAATTGTAGTAGAAGATTGTTCATGCATGACTGAATGCTGTCCAAACTGGTTTGTAAGTCAGTGGAATCAACGCCAAAAACTTAAGTGCCATCAGCATAGAAATAGATACAACTATTGAAATGTTGGTGATGACAAAATTTTATTAAATGGTTAATATAAACGATAAACAAAATAGATCCCAACACATTTCTGCCTTGTGGGACATCACTACTGATGGGTAAATACAAAGATAAAAAATTATTAACATAAACACATTGTTTCCTATTATAAATGAAAGTTTGTATACGATCTAAACCAATATTCAGTATTCCGTAAGATTTTAAAACGTCTAATAATTTTTTGGGATGAAACAGTATCAAAGGCTTTAGATATGTCGGACAATATCCACATTAATACCTTGATCAAAATTAGTGAACCAGTGATTAAGGGTTGTTTGTAGCTGTGAACAAGTAGATCGATTTGGTATAAAGCCAAATTGATATTCTGACAGGATATTGAAAGTTAGCAAATGATGCATTAACTTATTGGCAATAATGTTTTCTAAAATCCCACGCATTACAAAGGTAAGAGAATAAATCTGTACTTGGATGGATAGTCATGTGGATTCTTTATTATAAATGGGTGTTATGATAGCCTTTTTCCATTGGCAGGATATATTACCTGTAGATAAAGTGAAATTAAAGAGGTGAGTCAATGCATGCAGTATGGAGGAAGAAATTTGTTTAAGAAAGAATGCAGGGATGTTATCTGGAGTTCTAGCAAATGATCGTTTTGGATTCTAGAAAATGATTCTTTTAGATAGATTTAACAATATCTACCATAGGAGGTAATATCTGCCATAGGAGGTAACTGATACGTGGAAAAGATTGCTAAGCTCACTTTAATATTGTTGTCAACAGTAAAAACTTTATAAAAAACATCATTGAGCATATCAGCTTTATCTTTATCAGAAGATGCTATGTTTGAGGCTGCAGTTTTAGGGTAGGTATGCTATATCTAGTTTTCATTTTTCTATTAACATACCCATAAAACCTTGCTGGATTACTATTGTTCCATAATGATAGTTAAATTTGATCATACCATCGTTTTATGCAATCATCATATTGCTTACATTTAGCTTTATATTTAGACTTCAATGATACATCACTTTTACATTTACGATAAAGCTTAAGTTTTTCTTTCAAGATACGAGACATCTGTTAATTTTTTTTGGGCTTGTAAGTGTTAGCTTGATATGGAACATAGGTATCTGTTATTGACTTCAGATGATCAATAATATTGTTATAAAGAACTTGAACACCACCTTTACTTGAATAAATAATTTTTGTCCAATTGGTCAAAGTAAGTACATGGCGAATGACATTTTAGTCAGTTTTTTAAAACAGTGGTGAAAAGTTTTGAAGGTTGAAAAACTTGATTCCCACTGCAGTGAAAAATGAATCAACAAGTGGTCACAAGAGGTACTAAGAGGCATGCCTACATAATAATTTATCAAATATTTTTTGCCAAATAAGTTACTAAGTATCAAATCAAGAATGTGTGCATCACGATGAGTGGGCTCAGTAATTAATTGATTTAGGGAGTTACCGTAAAACCTCTAATTTAGGGCCACCCTGTCTCTTCAAGAAGTCGCCGTAAGCGATTTCTTTTTGCGGTTAAACTAACCCGAAATCCCTCTTTCAGCATCAGCATTAGCATGGAATAAAAAAAAAAACAAGAGAAAATGGATCTCTGAAGAAGCGATAGTAACCGCAAGGGAATCCGGGTTAGTAAATCGCTTACGGCGACTTTTGAAAAAACAGGGTGGCGCTCAATTAGAGGTTTTACGGTATATGTAACAAAGTCTAAAAAAGTCTGGTGAGATGGCCCACTGTTTGTAGTAGCTATTGACCAATTAGGTAAGTTAAAATCCCCAACAATATAAGCAGGGGCAGAACCTGCAATGCAGTTATCAATAACTTTACACAACTTTTCAACATTTTCGGCAGAAGCAGCAGCTCTGGGTGACAGATAACAACAAATTAATCTAAATTGCAGATTCAATTTCTTCAGTAAGACATCAACTGCAATTAATTCAGCACAATCAATGCTTATTGCTGGGCTGTATTGACTAATAATTAAGTTCTTTTTATAAAGGATCGTAACTCCTTCACCTCTTGCAACAGTGCAATGCAAAGTACAATGTAAAGTAACCTGGGGGACAAAGCAAAGTAAATCTAAAATAGTTGAATCTAACCAAGGTTCACTAATTAAGAGAATATCAATGGAAGGATTTACATGAAGTAGATAGTCAATCAAAATAAATTATCGGAAATAAAAACTTATAAACTAATGTATTGATATTACATTCGAGTGATTAAATAAGCAAAAGAATAATACGAGCGTACAAAAATTTAAAAAAAAAACGTAATGCTAAACACTGTTTGACATTTTTATTTAGAATACAAGATTAGTGTTAATAATGCGTTAGTAATTGCGATGAAAAAAAATGAGTTGTACAGAAGTTCAAGATAAAGACTACAAGAATAAAAGAAAATTAGCAAGCTGAAGTTTTGTTTGAGAAATCATAAATAACATAATTTTAAATAGATGAAACAGCCAAAAATTCTAAAAAATAGCAATGGCTGACACATAATGAAGAACTGACCATCATGCATGTCGGCTAAACGCAAACTAAATCCAGAACTTTCCGTAGAGAGTCGAAGAGCAATGTTAAAGTTTTCCAACGATTCATCTTCTACAATATCTTTTAGTCGTTGATAGCCAATAGGAATAATTTTAAACTTTCTAAAACATAAAAACACTTTCATTTCGTAACCACCTTGCCGAAACATTCAAAGAGCGCTTCGTAGCCTCGAGTGGGTTTTTTAAAATTTGGACTAGAAAAAAAGCATACCTTGGCTTCACCTTAGACAGCAGTATACTATACAAAATTTGATTACACTAGAAAAAGTTTTAATATTGAAACAATTTATCGCTCAGACATTCAAATAATATACGAATGTTGAAAAACAGCAAAAAGGCAGATTTTCCAAGCGACCATCAAAATTACTGCAAAATTTAGATGTTTTCACAAAAAAAAAAAAAGAAAAAGAAACAAAGACCAATAATAGAGAGCCTGAAATAAAAACACCATGTAATGAGTGAGTGTGCAAAAAAAAGTAGCTATCTCGGGTATACGCCAAAAAGGTAAATTTACGCGCGGAACACTATATTGCGTTTTACATATTATGTGTATCACGTATTAAAATAAAAGAATAAATTCATCGTACGTTATGTTTTAAAACGTAACTTCCTTCAAGCAGACAATGTAACAATCATTTATTTACAATCATCCTCGCTTGTAGAGTAAAATAATTATGCGGCATTGTGCGTCACTACATACGGCATAGATCGATGTGGAGTTTTACAGATTTTAAAACTGGTTGATATGATTGATGCTTGGTAACTCACAAACTAAACTGTGTTTTTCGCATTCGCTTTTTTTAACTGATTAAAAAAAAGTTTCCATTGTTTTAATAAAAAAAATTTAATTCTGAAACCTGACCTAGATTTTTAACATCTATATATTCTTAGTACAAGCAAGCTGTCAGGCGATGATTGCTGTATATGTTTTTTTAGTGATCACTATGATTTTGGGAGAAAAATAGCGAAATGTGAGATCAAATCAAAGTGAAGACCTTTTTTTTTAGAGATCACTATGATTTTGGGAAAAATAAGGGAAATACGAGATCAAAGCCTTTTTTTTAGCGAACACCCATTTTTGGGAATCCTTGCCTCGGGCCCCTAACTTTGAATATTCCAAAAAACAAACAACTTTATGCAAATGGCCTCTTCCTTTCACATTTTTACTGAAGCAGCCTATATTTAAGATTTTTCTAAAATTACATAAAACACATAAGTCATCTGTAGACCAAGACTCTATGACTTTCTGTCAAAACAAGAAAATTTTGCGGCAAACTTTAATCCTTTTCACGGCACATCGTTTGGGAAACCCTGGTTTAGGGGGGCAACATGCGCTAATTTAGGGGCACATCGATTCGGTTTTCGTATGAATAAAAGTAGTCTTTAAAACTTGGTTGACGATTAAAAACGTTCCTTAATTAAAATTGACCTCTGCTCTTTTGCTATCACAAACTTGTGATGTGGTGTTGAGTTGATACTTTGCTACAGTTAAAAAAGCAGCTGTGTCGTGCGTGTGTCAAGCATAGAACACATTCTGGTTAGCAAACGCGAGGTTGCGTAGGAATGTATAGGAAGGTTTCACACAAGTGATGAGCCGTTGGTTCCGAGCTGTGCAAGTTTTGTGCGTTTGTGACTAAATAATGCATGTTCCGACGGTTGATGACAGTGAATGTGGTGTTGGTGACTTTGTCATTTTTTCGGAACTAAGGTATTGCGAGGTGAAGGTACGGAAAATGTGTATAAGTTTTTTTTTTACATTTCTCATGCATCATGTCCGGATCTTAGCTGGCGATATTGGTGTGATCACCATTGTGAAAGATTGTGCCCTTCACGTTTTGAGTGAATCTAAATATATTAATTTTTAGTTTTTGATGAAAGGAAATCTTTCTTTTTGTTTTTATATAAATTTTGAAGGCAATCATCATTCTCTTTCCTTCCTTGAAAAATTTCGGCATATAGTATGGTGCTTATGGAGATGTGCGTTTTTGACATAAAAGGAAAAGACGTAAAGTTAATTTTTCAAGGACACAATAATTTGACAAAAAGTAAAATAAGATTATGTCGAATATCGATCATTAAAATTTTAAACAGTGTTAATAAATCTCGCCCACACTGTAAATCTAAAAATTAATAACAAGTTTTTCAGTTAATGGTAGGACGCAATGGAATTGATATACGAAATTATTTTATTTAAAAGAAACAAATATTGGTATATACATAAATTTTTTAAATTAAATAGCCTAAAGCTTTTGTTTGATACCTCATCTCTTAAACAAAAACATAAAATTTATATTCACGTTTATAACCTTTTTCATTATGATCTGATTTAGATACTTAATTGAAATCATCGTTATTTCGGTTTTAAGCCTGATTTAACTTTGCTATATTACTTTTTAAAAAAATTAGAACATTTACTAAACCTACTTGATGGGAAAATCTTGTTGCATTTGCGTTTGGTCAATATTTTTAGGTGTTTTATCATTTTTCGATTTAGAGTGAAATGGCGAAGTAGAAGAACTTCCTCGATTTGAAACAGGCGGCGTAAGGCGAGGTCCGGAATCTTGTTGATAAGAGAACGTTTTGCTGTTCAGATTAGATTGGAAGCGATCATTCGAGACTCCTCTTCCAAACGGTGGTCTTCTATTGCGCTGAACCCTGGCATTGGCACGACCTTGATAATTCCTTCCGCGATAACCTCGATGCTCAGGAGAAATCACGGATGAAGATGGCGATGATATGGCTCTAGGTGACTCGTACACTTTGTATGGGTTTTCATTTGAAGAATTTTGCTCCAACGAATTGCTACTACCATATGATTGTCTTGAAACAATAATAAGAATTAGTTATTGGTAAAACTTAAAAATTAAGCATAAAAAGTAATTTTTTCATTTTACAATGCAATTGAAATAGCGCTTTTTTAAAACTTTATCGCGAATGCAATACTGCAGTAGGGTATTTAGTATTTACACAGATATAAAAAAAAATATAATAGCAAGTAGTATTTGCATTGTAGAAAAACACCATGATACGTTATTGTTGATTACTCTAAAAGCTCTTCCAGTGATATTACCAGCATTCAGAATAGTTTACAAGATTGATTCCTGATGAACAATTTCACTACATTTTCAAGTAAACGTTATATTATACACTAAATCTAGAAAGTTAATAATTCAGGTATATTATATTCAAAAATTCTACAAGATATGTATAAAAATCTTTAAGAATAAACAATTAAACAATGCATACATTGATGACGATGATCTAGGTTTAGGAATAGGCTTGTTTCTTGCAATTAGTCTTTGTTGAATTGAAGATCTTGAAGTAGATCTAAAAAAAAAACTACTATTAATTTTTTTAGACTACTAAACACTGATTTTAAATTGCTTAATACTAAATTTAAATTTCAAATAGCTGTAGTAAAATAATGTACTATATGAATTTGATTTTCTAATTATAATTTTCTTCATTTTTTGTTTGTGGTAATAGCTTTTTTTCAAATAGTATATCTTATATTTCGTTGATAAAAAGTCAAAATCAAATCCATAAAATTTATTTTGAAAAAACTTAAATTGTACTCATGGCTAAGTTTAGGACAAAAACTATTTTAAAATGATTTAGGCTTTTATTAAAATAACTGTGAGTAATCTTAAAACTTTGTACAAAAATATATTTTTACACAAATCTATTATTGAATGTTCTTTATTAAAATAGTGCCATATTGTTCATTGCTCTTTAAAATACTTCAAATTACCCATCAGAAAATTTTTTCAAGGTAGATACAAAACTAAAAAAAACTAGTGCAATAAGTAGTATTATTTTTATTTTGTGTTTGTATCAGGTGCAATAAATCGTTATGTATCAAAATTCGATTAACCATTAAGAAGTAAAATTTATATTTCAGTAATTGTTTTTTTATTTATATATGAAAGTAGTCTTTTTTTACAGGTTTAGACAATCAAAACTGAGTTTTGTACAAAAACAGAGTATCAAATTAGTTAGTGATAGTAAGGCTGCAATTTCTCGGGCACTTGTTAAATTTAATAAATCAGTAAAATATTTTGATGCAAATAATCACTCTTAAACAACAATTTTTCAAACTGAAATTTCAATAAACTTGCAAGTAATAAACTTTCCAATATATTCATCAAAAACAAATTAGCTGTGAATTAAGTAAAGCCAGCTTTCTAATCAGCAAGAGGATTGCCCATTACCTTTAAGTTCAAGAATTTAACATGGCATCATTAAAACCAACAAGAACACCAAGACTTAAACAATTAATGAAAAACTTTCAAAATGAATTGAAACACTAACATTAATTATCTGCTCAATGAACTACAGCAAAGTCTAACTTAAATAAATTCTGAAAAATTTAAAAAGAGAAATGTTTGTTAAAACTTCAAGACATGTGGCAAAAGATAAACCTAGCACACAATAAAGCATTCAACACACTAAAACAAATTCTTTTTTTTATTCATATTTATGTTTAAGTAAATGCAATATAGACACCAAGCAGGATCTGCTGATGTTACAAGGTTTCATTTAGGTTTTTTTGGTATTTTTTTAAAATTTAATTGAATTGTGCAGATAGAACTGCAATCAGGTTTAGACAGTTGCAAATAAAGATCTAGTTGTTTATAAGAGTTCGTTTCCACTACGAGTGTGAAATTGAGTATTCTTTGTTTGTTTTATTAATTTTTTTGCTTCGCTTAATGCTCGCTTACATTTTAAGCATGGAAAGATCAATAAAAGAAAGAATACTTTAGTCCATGCTTGTAATGAAAACAAGCCTTAATCGGAAAAACAATAGATCAAGTAAATTACAGCATGTTAAAATGTACACAAAAACATGACATATGAAAGCTCAGGACCTGACCAATGATTATTATCAGACAAATGTAAAATTTTTTTTTACAAATTTGCAAAGTCAAACAATGTCAAGTAATAGTAAGAAATTAAACAATTAAAAAGTAGCTTTAAATTTTTTGATGATTTTTGTCAATGGTTTATACTTAATTGGCAGCATGGTCGAGGGGTTAAAGCACCAAGCTTATGATCAAAATGGTCTCAGTTCAAAACCCACTTGTGCCATTCTGTTGCATCCTTAGAAAAAACACTTTACAGCACTTTCCCCTGCTTGGTGGTCTTGGTGAGCAGCTCTAAATTACAGTCATATCTCTATTAAATTACAAGCAGACAGCAATTTCTTGGCATCTCCAAAAGCAGGTCAGGGTAATTGCTTATCCTATGTATTAGCACCTCCATCCCTTTTCTGCGAGTCAGGAAGATAAATATAGAGATAAGATAAAAAAAATTTTAAAAATATAAAAAAATAAATAAAATAAAAAATAATTCATGTTAATCTAATTTTTATTAGATTTTAAACACTGTTCCGATTTTTACAAGTAAATTTTTAAAATTTTATGAGACAACAAGCTGTTGACATTGATATGAAGGTAATTGCAATTGAAGTTACCAGTAAAACCTTTTTTTGATTAAAAGTCATGGTGAACTACTTGATTTGATTAAAAATATACTTAATTTTTTTTATCTAAATTAAGGACTAATGGTAAACATCCTAAAGTACTTCAAATTATAGAAAGAGACGCAGCAAAAGCAAATTTGAATGCAACAGTGCATTATTTAATGCATAAAAAATGGGTTAAATGCTGCAATGACAGATCATAAAAGTTCTTTAAAGTTACAAAAACCATTTTTGTAGCCATCAAAATATTGCAAATCAATTTTCAATTGTCAAAACATTACTTAATATTATTCAAAATCAAGCAATATAATTAGAATAAATTTTCAAAATCAGTAAAAAATTTTGCTTGACATTATTACAGTATATCTAAATGAATTAAAGTTGTTATCAAATCAAATGGCAAAATATTAAAAATTTTAATATTTATTTTTTTGCTTTTGCACCAGATTGCTTGTCAAGTCAAGCTTGAAAGACAGTCGCTTAAGATTAAGCCACCACACATTATAATCTTGCACCATTTCTTCTATTACATCAAGATTTCCCACAAAATCCCTCAACACATTTTAATCAATAAGCGCTTGTTCCCACAGACCTCTTCTAAAACATTTACATGGATAAAGAATTTAGGCTGAAAGTATACTAACAATAAAAAATGAAATACATTCACATGGATGTAAAATAAAATAACTTAGTTAAAGTAACTTAACAGTCAAATGATAGTTTTGATTGCAATATTATAATCTTGATTAACCTGTACAATAATAGGCTTATAAAATAATTCTTATCATTATTATTTTTGTTTTTCTTTATAAGCTTATCACTATAAATCAGTGCTTTCCAAAGTGGGCACCAGTGCCAACCAAGGGGTGTTTGAGAAAATAAAAGAAATGCTGACTACAAATTGAGTGATTGGGGAGTGCTGAGAATAAATTGTGAAAGTTACTAAAAGTGCCACAATAACAACAATATTTGCTGTGTAAATTTACTCAAGTTTTATACTTTGAGTTGACTTTATTTGCTTGTTTGGTTTCCCATGGCATAGTGTGGAAAGTTTCCCATCATCAATATTAGTATTTTCTTTATTTCTAGTCAATTTAATTTGTCTTCTACTTTATTTCATTACATTTCTATCTTTATCTTTCTAACTTGCAAGAAAGCAACACAGCTGCTATACATAGGGCAAGCAATTAACTTGACCTGCTTCCATAGATGCCAAGATATAGCTGTCTGATTGAAAGTTTTTATTTGGTTTTTATAGTCTTATAAAGATGAATCTAAAATTTAGAACTATTTACAAAGACCACAAAGCAAAGAGAAATGTTATAAAGTGTCTTATTCCAAGGACACAACAAAATAGCAAGAGTAGCTTTTGAACTGAAACTACATTGATCCCATCATAGTGCACTTAACTACTCAATCATGCTACAAACCTTTGATTTTTTACATTGTTTCGTTAACCGATATTTAACAGATAAATTTAGTGATAATATTATAAAACTAAATCAATTTCAGACAATTCAAAATAGTGATAACACATTAAAGCTAACCTTTCAGAGCCAGAAACATGATTTAACTGAGAGAAATCTTGAACAAGTAAATCAATGTTATCATCACCATCCATTTATTTAATTTAAAATATTCCAAAATAGAAATACAGATGCAAATCTACAAATAGAAAAATATTTGATTACATTTAAAAAAAAACTAATCTAGCCATTGTCTGAACCAGTATTTCTCAAACTGAGCCACTTGGCTCCCAAAAGAGGTATCCAGAATCTCAAGAAAGGAAAATTATAAAAGGAAAAAAATATCGAAAATCTTGGCACAACATAAGTTGACTAAAAAAATCAGTACATCCTTTGTAACCATAGCTGTACTAGCCCAGGGGGAGGAACAGTTCCCAAATCAAGAAAAATGATTAAGCTTTGAAGTAAAGACCTATTTTTGTAGAAATCACTACTTTTTAGAGACAAAACTCAAAAAATTTGAGTCAGATTCAAAATAAAGACTTTTTGGGTCTTTTCAAAAAGTCACCATAAGCAATTTTTTTAGCCAAACTAACCCAGAACTTCCCTTTCTGGAATAAAGAAGAAACTAAGAGAAAAAGAATCTTTCAACAAGTAATAATAACTGCATGGGGTCTAAGTTAGTTTCACGAAAAAAAATTGCTTATGGTGACTTCTTGAAGAGACCCAACTTTTTTTTGGTATTCACTTAAATTTGAACAATAATTTTCCTGTGAACTTCCTGGGGTAACTGAAATTTAGATTAAAAATTTGGATGAAAACAAAAAACAAAAAGTCTTCACTTTGATCATTGAGGTATTTTTTTGGGGAAAAAATGATGGTACCTGATTTCTAAAAAAAAATGTGGCAAAAATTTTGAGAACCACTAGTCTAAACTAATGTTTATACTCTGGTAGCTGCTATGTTAACAATTATGGTATTTAATGTCAAGAATGACCTCAATAACAGCAAAATGGATGTGATTAATATCATTTAAACCAGTATTTCTCAATATGGGCACTCAGGCCCACTTGTGCACCTGAGAACTTTTGAAATGGGCCTGAAATTTTCATTGGGCCTACATTAGGTCCCAAGAAAAAAGATGGCTAAAATTTATAGTTTATTTGCTAATGTAAATTTATGAAATCATGACCTTAATGTTCAAGTGACTACAAACCAATTATACAATATAATTAGTTTTTTTTGCAAATGTGTTTTTATAAATATAAATTTTAAAATTCCTATGTTATTAGGCTAAAGTGTCTTAATTATTAATAGCTTAGCGATTTAATGTTGTGGTATAGTTTTATTATTAAAAGATTGTTTGAGTATTGATTATAACATTATAAAACAAATGGTTTAATTTTTTTAATTTGTGAAAACTTTTATTTTAGATTAATTAGGATAATATCTAACGTTTCTTTTAACCCCCTGACTTTTCATAATGGCATGTTCAAGTTTGAAAAAAAGGAAGACAGTCTGCAATTAGCAGCAAGATTTTTTATTACTACGCTTTTATCTATCAACTTCTGATTCTGAGAAGCCTGAATGTGTGGACTATGGTTTAATAATGACAAACGATTACACAAAAAAGTCAAAATTATTAGCTCATCAACAGGTAAAGCATCCTAGTTCTGTAGAGAAAGTGCTCAGCTATTTTGAAAAAAAAGTGGAGTTACAGCAGAAGAACACTCCAAAACCTTTAGATTTCCTTTCGAAAAAGGCAAGAGATAATAATAGAAAGACACTTAAAGTTAGTTATATTGTAAGTGAAATGATTGCTAAGGTGGGAAAGCCTCACGCGATTGCAGAACGTCTAGTGAAGCCAGCAATGTTGATTTGTGCTAAAGAATTGCTAGGAGAACAAGCTGCTAATATTTTACAGAAAATCCCCTTGTCCAATGACACAGTAAAAAGAACGCAAGATGAAATGGCAGAAAATCTTGAGGAACAGCTAGAGGAAAAATTAAAAGTTTCAAAGTTTCACTGCAAATTGATGAAACTACAATAAATAACTCTATTTTATTACTTGCTATGTTCGATTATATTGAAAGTGCTATGACCGGAAAGCACAATGGTTTTGTTGCAAAATTAAAAGAAGTTGCCCCCATATAATGACAATCCATTGCATTATTCATCGGTGACATTTTGCTGCTAAATCTCTCAATAATGACATGGAAGAGGCATTGAAAGTTGCAATTTCAGCAATAAATTTTGTCAAAGCCAATGCTTTGCATGAACGCTTGTTTCAGAAACTATGTGAGGGTGAGGACCACCAGACACCTCTCTTACACACTAAAGTTAGGTGGCTTTCTAAAGGAAACTCCCTTGTTCATCTTGCAGAACTGTGGGACATGGTTCTTATCTTTGTTCATCACATGGAAACTAATGCTCATAGCAAGAAACTAAAATGTAAAGCTGAGACTTTGTTTTCAGCATTAAATAACAGTAATACAAAGGCAAGGATTATTTACCTGGATGACTTATTTGAGCATGTGAACCTACTAAACAAAACACTACAAGGGCAAAACACTAATCTAGTAGATTGTGCTGAGAAAGTGCGCTCTTTTTTTAACAAATTAAGTCTCTGGAAGATGCATCTACAAAAGAATGAATTTGCCTTTTTTTGTAACTTGGCTAAAACTGCCCCAAGCCTAGAAGTAATTGCAAGCTGTACTAACCATCTGCAAAACTTAAGAGAAAATATGACCAGAAGATATAAAGATATAATCGAAATTAGTCCACTAGGTTGGATTATTGATATGGCACACTTTGACGTTTTAAGTGAGGAAGACATTGATTCCATTATTGCTGGTGAACTTCTTGAACTAAAGGAGAACAAAGCATTAATGGCAAATATTGAAAGGAATAGATTAATCGAATGGCTGAGTGTAGGATCATTCTATCCATTGTTATTTGAAAAAGTAGTTCCATTCTTACTTGGCTTTCCTACTACTTGGTTAGTTGAAGCAAGATTTTCTGCAGTAAATGATTTACTGACAAAGAAACGTCATCGATTGCAAATTGAAAAGAGAGGAGATTTACAGTTGAGGTTGAACCAAGGTTTAGCAGTGCAACTTGACAAGCTGAGAAATAGACATAAGAATTAGTTTGGTCATTGACAATTTTACTGTGTTGTTTATATATTAATAAAAAAAAACACTTTATTATACTCGAAATTTTTATTGAAGGTTTTGTGGGCCTAATATTTCTTTTGACCCTGAAAATGGGCCTCAAGGGAAGAAAGGTTGAGAACCAATGATTTAAACCTTAAAACAGAAGGCTGCAATCGTTCATTGCAATAGACAAGTATAATGAAATAATACATTTGATAAATATATCAATACTTTTTTTCGATTTTAATAGATGATTAGAATCAGACTTTAAAAATATACATATATAGATATATTTAGGGTCTCTCCAAGAAATCACCATAAGCAATTTCTTTCAGTAAAACTAACCCCGAATCTCCCTTTCAACACCAGGATGAAATAAAGAAATCAAGTGAAAACGAATCTTCCAAAAAGCAATAGTAACTTTGGGGAATCTGGATTAGTTTCATGAACAAAAATCGCTTACAGTGACTTCTTGAAAAGACCTGATATTTATGCCATTACTTGTATGCTAAGATACTCATAAAATTAAATGTTAGCAATATATAATGTACTCTGTGTTTTTTGTCACTTTCTTCCAACTAAAGTTTGCAATGTGGTTGAGTGGTTAAAGCACCGTGCTTATGATCAACATGGTCTCAGTTCAAAACCCACTTGCACCATTCTGTTGTATCCTTGGAAGAGACACTTTATGACACTTTCCCCTGCTGTGTAGTCTTAAGAAGTAGTTCTAAATTTCAGTAATACATCTATTAGAAGCAGACAGCAACATCTTGGCATCACCAGAAGCAGGTCAGGGTAATTGCTTTTCCTATGTATTAGTGCCTTCCATCGCTTTCCTGCCAGTCTGGAGAATAAATATACAGATAAAAAAAATATAATTTTTATCATTTGCACAGAATCTAATCAAATCTAGTAAGCATCCGGTTTTGTTTTGAAGTACGTTTTGGCAATACAAAGGCTCAATGATTAAAACAGTTTAAAGTTGTAATTTTTTGACATAGGCCTACTCATTCCCTAAAACTGTAGAAGTAGATTACTGCAAACTATATTACTTTACTTTTTAAAAAATGTTTCAAACAACTTAAAATCATAATTTTATTAATCATAATCAAACACAAACTCTAATCGACTATCACTTTTCTACTTTTTTTACTTTAAATTGCTTTTTTAGTTCATTACAAATAAGTTGCATTGCATATTGTATTTAATCATAGTTTATGATTTACTTGTATAAATCCTGCAACGAAAATCAACTTATCTACTAGGGAAAACACCTAAAAAGTTACCAAAATTTTATTGCACTTAGTTTGTTTTTAGACTGTTTATTACAAATTATAAAAGAAACTCGCTGAGAAAAACAAAAAGTAAAAATAAAAAAAATAAAAAAAAAACTATTCTCCTCGCTCTTGCAATGGAGCGATTTTTTTATTAATCAGAGAATTTTTTTTAAATTTTCAATTAAAACTTGCATTAATCGCTTTGTTGGGACTAAGGCTGCATTTTTAACCGAGTTTGAGTTCACAAAAATTTCCTTGGCCGACTTCGAGTTTGAGTGCAAATTTAACAAATTCAAATCAACGAGTTCAAAAATTTTTTATCTATAGAGTGAAGATCAAAAAAAGTCTGTTCATTTGATTGACTTTTTTTTCAAATTCGGAAAAATTTATTTATCAATTTCGAGTTAAGGCTCGGCAAAAACAAATTCTTTGAGTTCGAGTTCGAAGCTTCGGTTGAGAATAAACTTGCTTATTTTGTGGGTAGGGCCGTAACTATTGCCGGTGCAGCGGATGCAATGCACCGGGGCCCCACCATGTGGAGGCCCTGCGCGCATTGCTACATTTTTTTGTAGAATATTTTCGTTGAAAACTCAATTAAGGTAAAGTTATTATTATTACATGTCGCACTTCATCAATAATTTTGATTTATATTTAACCATCTAATTTATTTGAAGTATTTCTTAATATGTTTAAAGTTTCAATTACGACGTATTCATTTAAATTGTGACGTGTCGTGACGTAATCGGTACGCTGTCCCCACTCAAGTCTGTTTAGTAAAATAAGTTTAAGCTATAATAATCATATAAAATCATATTTATCCACTTTATTTTACCTTTTGTAATTGTTAATAAGTTTTGCTTTATGACGTACTTAGTCAATCATACGTAATGTCACGTGATAGTTTCGAGATAATTCTACAATTTTCCACCATAATCCAGTAACTTAATAGTATCACATGTTATATAACTTGTTTACCAGCCTTTTAACTTGGTGCTTTTTGGCGTAACAGCAACTGTCTGGCTGGCTTGTATCGTCGTAAAATAATTAATTAAGAAAATATAGTATCTTCTCGAAGTTACTAATTTTTTCTGCTAAGTTTTGCCCGTTTCATATAAATAAGTAAATTCGTAATTTGTGCTGTAAAAGTCAGCGTTTCGTTGTGTTACTGTTTTGCCTGTGAGACAGGAGTTAGAGTTTTAAGGGTTAGTGAAATCTAACGCCTTAGTTTGTGAGAATAGTGACTATTTTATTTAAATAAGCTACGTGAATTTAGTTTAGCCATCTGGGTGCTAAATGAAATTCTATTAGTCAGTCATCAGATTTGTGATTTCTGTTAATAAACTTCTCTCGTTGAAAAAAGTTGTGATTTGAGTGATTGAAAAATCAGATTTGAGCTATCTATTTGAATCCTTTTTGCTAGACATACCGTAGTCCTTACGCTCGCAGCAGCACCATTTTGTGAGCCGGAAAAACAATAACAAAGAGAGTTTGTTACATTATACTTTACTAACCGTTGTCTAAATTTAATTAAACTTTTTAGATTCTGAGTAACAACATTGTAAAATTTTAGTTGACTGCAATTTAATATGAAAAAAAATTATCAAAGAGGAGCAAAAAAGAGACAAGCTAAGAGAAAAAAAATAGCTGAGGCAGCCAGAAACTCTCAGCCACTGAGTTAGGGATATTAGAACACCGGGATCAACAAATCATTTTGGCTACTTACGTTAGAAGGGCTACTGCGAAAATAGTGTCAAAAGTCATACAAAGCTTCGAAATCTTTCCTTTGAAAGGTAAACGCATTTTAGTTACAATTAAAGATTTCTCACAGTTATTTGTTCAAAAAAATTAAAATCTATATTTCGATAAAGGCATTAAGCAATACCAGATTCTGAAAACTAAATATATATTGACTGCAATTATTTAAAGAAAACAAAAATGAACTTGTACATGCGAAAACAATAAAACTAACTAACAATTTGGCATGCAATAAAACCAAAAAATAGCCTACCAAGAAAGAAAAATAAACAAGTATTAAGCTTAAAACGCAACAAGAAGCAACAAAACCATCAAAATAACAAAAAACAAACTATTATACAAGAATTAAAACTGAGAGCTTTTTCAAGGTAATTTTTGCAGTTTTTTGGCTGATATTTCTAGCAATGTAACTTTGAATGCGTTTGTCTGTTTAAGTTCTTTCTTTGCAAAGGTGGGTAAGTGAGTAGGTGGATAGGTGGATAGGTGGGTAGGTGGATAGGTAGGTAGGTAGGTAGGTAGGTAGGTAGGTAGGTAGGTAGGTAGGTAGGTAGGTAGGTAGATAAATAGATAAATAGTTTATTCACTAATACACACAAAACAATACAAATAAGCACAAATAGCAAGCAACAAAATTAGCGCAATAGTCGATAGCAACGAATAACATGGGCTATCGAGTCAGATACTCCTTAATACAAGCAGCTAATGAAAAGTAACACAAGGAATTGCGCAGCAGAATGACAGAAAGCATAGAAATTAGCATAAACATTTGCATAAAGAAATTACCCAAGATTTACGCAAGAAATTTAGACAGACATTTACGTAAAATAATAAATAAAAAGAACAAAAAAAAATTATGTCAACATGTGGATAGAGAGGTGATACAACATTGTGTTTGTTAAAAAAATTCGAATCAAATTAAAATTCTTATTAATTAATCTTATTCAAAAAGAGACAAAGAAAAATAAAGAAATAGAATAAAAACATATGAAACGCATTTAAACATACATTAATAAGAAGCTTTTTCTGAGCGAAAGCACGCAATTAGGAAAGCAAGCAAACGGAAAAAAAGCTATGATATTTCAATGGAAAATAGTAACTTCTCGGCTACACATTTCTACAATTATCTCACTAAACAAATATATCATCCATGAAGAAGCAAGTTACAATAATTAAGAAAAGTTTTAGCTTTTACAAATTTTTATCTTTTATAGATAGAGAAAAACAGAAAATAATATTTATTTAAAGCACAAGAATCATTATTTATGAGGCAATTAGCAAAGCGAACAAGGAAAAAAGAACTATTAAATTTTAAAGCCAAATCGTGACGTAGAGTAATAGTTTCGCTACACTACTATAATGATTCACAAAATAAAATATCATTATTTAGAAGCACGGTACAGTAGTTTGGAAATGTCTTAGCTTTTACAAAGTTATATGTAGTAAAAAGTTCGAAGATAGAAAATTATTATTCATTAAAGCACAAAGCTGAAGCATAAAAAATCAAAAAAGCAAAGCGGCATTAATACTCTGACATAAGATCATCCTTATATGATTTTTTGAAAGAAAACCAATGCTTGCTTTTAATGCTGAGATAAATACTTTTTCAAAGCTTTACATCTCTATAAGACAATAGTAATTGGCTAAACGATTTTGTACATGGTGTAGAACAGTGTTCTTCAAAATTTTTTCATCGCGACCCATTTTCCACGGTCAAATTTTTTCGCGACCCCTAAAAAAAACGTCTTCACCTAGAATCGATCTCTGATTCCACTATTTTCCCCCAAAATCAAGGTGTTCTCTAAAAAAAAAAAAAAAAAAAAGGTCTTCATCTAAAATCGATCTCTGATTCGCTATTTTCGCCCCAAAATCAAGGTGTTCTCTAAAAAAAAAGTCTTCATCTGGAATCGATCTCTGATTCCGCTATTTTCGCACCAAAATCAAGGTGTTCTCTAAAAAAAAAGGTCTTCGCTTCGAATTAATCTTGTATTTCGCTACTTTTCTTCCAAAATCATCGTAATCTCTAAAAATCCAAAATTTGAAATCTCTCGCGACCCCCAGTTTGAAGAACGCTGGTGTAGAAAATAGGTTAATTTTTAGACAATCTTGTATCATATGAATGGATTTCATTTATTTTTTTAAAGAAGTTTTGAAAAAACAAGAGGTAATGTATTATCTTCCAGTTGATGCATAGATTTACCTAATTCAAGGTTGTAAATATTGGTCACATTTAATGTGTTCAAGGATTTGTATAACTTTCTAACTGGCGTATGTATCGAATGCGATTAAGTTGAATTTCAACCTTCTTTAGCAACGAATTAGAAGCTGTATCCCACGTTAAGATTCCATGTTTAATTCGAGAATAAATAATACTCTAATAAAGCAAGCAGAGGATTTCATTTGAGACATATCTACGCAGTCTACCGAACAGTCCCGAGTATCTTGCGAGCAAAAGATTTAAATAATCCACATGTTCTGACCAACTTAATTTACTATCAATCAGAACTCCTAAATATTTATTAGAATTTACTCTTTGAATAAGATTGTTGTTTATTCTTAACTTAAATTCATAGTCACAAGTTTTGTTTGGCTGTTTATTGAAAATAATAAAGCTGGTTTTAGAGTAACTTAAAGATAATTTGTTTTTTCTAAGCCATAAATCAATTATATATAATTCATTATTTACTTGATTTTTCAACGAATTTACATTAAAATCTAATAAAACCATACCAGTATCATCCGCGTATAATGTTGAATCAAAATTAGAAGAGTGAGGCAAGTTATTGATATATAAAAAAAATAATAAAGGACCAAGACAAGATCCTTGTGGGACTCCAATGGTTATTTTGCTATTGCTAGAATAATGATAAGAATATTGATAACGATTGCTTAATTATATAACTTTCAAACAGGTTTTTAACATGTGCCCCTAATACAGAAATAGTTATGCAGTTTCCATAATAAGATTTTATGGTCTACAGTATCGAACGCTTTTGAAAAATCCAAAAATATACAGCAGCTGTAAAAGCCATTGTCAATGTTATTGATTAATTTATCATATAATAAACTTATAGTGAAAGCAGTGGAAGAATTATGTCAAAATCCAAATTGATTTTCATTGAGTAATTGTTTTTTTTTTCAAGGTATAAATATAATCAAAAAAAATAATTTTTTCTATTTTTTTATTGAACTGAGATAATAACGCTATTGGACGATAGTTGGTAGCTTTATTTTTATCACCTTTTTTGTATATAGAAATAATTTCAGCTATTTTTAGACAATTAGGAAAGACACTTTTGTTGACAAATAAATTGAATAGATCACTAATTATAGACGAAATAGCCGCCTTATCTCTGGTCTATTTAACAGCTGAGTACTGCGCCTGGTGTCGCAGTGCTCACACTCGCCTCATCGACAGTGTCTTAAACCAGTGTTTCTCAATATGGGCCCTCAGGCCAACTAGTGGGAGAGAATTTTTGAAATGGGCCTGAAATTTTCATTGGGCCTACATTAGGTCTCAAGAAAAAGTGTAGGGGAGATGTGGGACCAATCAAGCAAAAAGTAAGTTTGGGTCGCTGGAGGGATGAATTTTTATGCATACTCCTTCATACTTGTTTATTATACAGTTTACAATGGTACGTTTTATAGGTACTTCTTTTACACCTCTAACTTCTACACAAAGTACATGGTGATGATTTAAAATCATTACAAAAATTGCTTCATTGGTCCCTTAAGGCTGGGACCAATGAAGCATTGGTGTGGGATCTTTGAAGCAACTCACAAAAATCAAATTTTAGAGAAATTTATCTTTATATTTTGGCACAAAAGCAACTGATGACATGACAAACACAACCAAACAGTAAAAATCATAAAAAAGTGACTGTCAATAATATGCAAGTACGACTGTATAGAAAAACGCTTGATTATTTCTACAGTCAATAAAAAAATGAAAACTATTCAATTTAAATCAACTTTTTAAAAATTTCTACCACAAAATCTGTGCACAAAATTAACACTTTGTTCATTTTGCAATATTATATTTTGTCAGATTATCTGAAAACTTGAAAATATTTGAAAGTCGAGCAGTTTGAGCAACAGGTGAAGGATTAGATAAAACACAAGCAATATCATTGTATGACAGAAGCAACATCATCGATTTCTGGAAAAATAAATCCATTTTTAACTTTATTGGACATTTTCATAAATTTCACTTCATAGTCATTGTCAGCATCTAGTCCAGTAACAACTTTGGCGATAAAATTTTTTGAAAAATTTGCACAAGAGTAAACTTTTGCAACCACAAAATTTCCAACTGAAACATTTAGAGGAGTGATGCCGACACTTTCTGCATCTTCAGACGAAGAAGATAAACTAATCAAATTATCATCACAATCACTTGATAACGACAGGTCTTCACTTTCTGAACTTACTTCAGCAATGTGTGGAAAACGTCGTAATTTTGCTTCCTTATCCGTTATAATGGAAGATTTCAATTGACGGAATTTTTGTTTAAAACGCTTTACAGAAACTTTTGGCTGGGGCATAATTATACAAAGAGCTTTTTCATTAGCAAATGTTAATGAGTGAGCTTCTGTAATTGTGTTCTCAGGATCCATGACCGCTTCTTCTTGATTAGTGTGGGATTAGGAGCAATTGGAACGTCAGTAACTTCAACAGGTAAAAACATATCATCAATAAAAATATTAGGATTAAATGGAAATATTTCAGTTGATTTAAAAGCTGAAATGATATTTTCCATGCAAAAAGCTTTATTGAAAGCTGCCCCCGCAAGTTCTGCAACATCATAAATAGTTATCGATTGTCCTGGATGTGAAGTCATCCAAGCATCTGCAAATTTATTATAAAATCGCTTAAAAGGACCGAAGACACAAACATCCAGAGATTGCATTCTATGACTGCAATGCGGTGGAAACGTGAAAATTGTCAATCCATTCTTTTGTGCAACATTTATGACTTCCAAACCAATGTGACTAGAATGATTAACTAAAATAAGTAAGCCCGGATTTTGCTTAGAAACAGCCATGTGACCAATGAAGTGTTTAAGCACCTCTGGAAAAACGTCACTATTCATCCACCCAGATGAACAACTTAATCCTAAACTTCCTGTTGGGGCTCCTTTTAACGTGTGTGCTTTAAAGTGTACTCGTGGAAACACAAAAGCTGGTGGTAAAGTATTTCCAGTTGCATTTACACAAGCACACATGGTCACGTTTTCACCACGCTCACCAGAAGTTATCCTTCCAACTTGTTTTGTCCCAGCTTGAGCAAAAACCTGTCGCGGTTTTTGTACGGTGGAAACACCTGTTTCCTCTAGGTTAAATATATTGTCAGGACAAATATTGTTTCCTCGAGTATAAACTTCTCGTAAATTGTGAAAAAACTTTTCCACATTTTGCCTAGTAAATGCTGCTGCTCTGGCCAGGCTAGTTGGCTCAGGTTGCCGTAATGTGATGCCAGCTTTTCTTTTTCTAAATCCTTTGAGCCAATTTTCTCCAGCAGCTTCATCACGAATCCAATTTTGAGGAATTTTTATATTCTTATTTTTAGCAAACTTGTACGCTAATTGTTTGGTCTGCATTTTAGTTAATCCATGAAACAACTTCGACATCGTAATAATGTATTTAACTGCTTCTTCTTCATCAGAAAAAACCTGAAATATAAACATAGTTGTTGTCTATTTGGAGCATGTGATTGCACAAACCAATCATCTTACTTGTTTTGTAACCATGGATAATTTATTCACTTTTGTTTGGTCTAAATTTTGCTGCTTTGCTTTAAGCACGTATCGACGCAAAGTGACATTGTGAATATTGTGCATTCGACCGGCTCACGGATGCCCATTCCTCTATTTAGTACATCTTTAACAGCTATATCAATTTGTGAAGACGTAAATTTACCTTTTAAATTTTTATTCTTTTTAAAAGTTGGCATTTTTGCTGAAAAACAAAAAATAAATATTATGAGGGACCTTTGAAGCAATGCTTCATTGGTCCCTTTAGTCAATTCTTCATTGGTCCCATTGTCAGCCATTTTTACTTCAAAGTTCCTAAAATAAAACTAACTGAGTTTCAAAAAGATACACTTTTCTAAAATGTATCTGTACATACGTTCACAACTACTGCCAAATCTGCACCGCTAAATACAACTCCTTCTTTGTATTCTTATACTTCGAAACACAGTGGCATAAATTTACTTTAAGCACTGAAAAAGACTAATTTGCAAATTACTTCAAAATGCGTTGCGAGACAAAGCTTAGATTTGATAAAGAATGTTTTTATATTCACTTCGATTGAATAAATTCAAAATTAAAACAATTCTTTTTGCAAGGGAGAAAATACAGCCGTGCTTCATTGGTCCTTGTGCTTCATTGGTCCCACATCTCCCCTATGGCTAAAATTTATAGCTTATCTGCTAATGTAAATTTATGAAATCATGACCTTAATGTTCAAGTGAGTACAAACCAATTATACAATATAATTAGTTTTTTTGCAAATGTATTTTTATAATTTAAAACAAGCCGCTTAAAGATGAGAAGCACCAGACTCGAGTTTCGCTCTTGTTAAAGCCCGTCACTGATGCTTATGTTTTGGGTTCAAACAAAGAACACTTTCTTTTTTGAAGTAATCTAAAATTAAATTTTTAAATAATTGGACTTGCGACTGCGATCAATTCGCAACGGTATAATAACTCTATTTAGTGCACAATAGTTTGTTATTTATCTGAACTCCTTTCGCCCTTATTAACTTTCCTTTTAATTTAAGGTAGAATGACTTGAACTGCGACCAATTCGCAACAGTATACAGGGTGACCCAAAAAAACGGGCCCCAACTCTAATTAGGGCCCGTTTCTTAGTGTTTTGTCCGAATGAAATGAAACTTTGGTCATAACTAGTTTATTATATTCAAAATATCACATCAAAACACTAGGGTCTTTAGCCTTTTTTTCTCCGTTCTACAGCATGTGTTCTAGATGGCCTCCATTTAGCTCCGTGCATTTCTTGAGGCGCAGCACGAAGTTGTCCATGTTGTTCTTACAGACTGAATTGGTAATGGCTCTCATCTCCTCCCTGATGGCTTCCTTGAGGGACCGTGGAAAACCTCAACGCTGCCAGTGAGAACCATCCAAGCCACTCGGGACGTCCCAAGAAGCGAACAGCCGAGTTGGTCGAAAGTGTGAGAGAGTCTCTCCAGCAGAGTCCGAAACGCTCTGTGCGTAAGCGAAGTCAGTCCCTCGGTATGTTCCGTGAGACTTGCAGGAGAGTCCTGGTGAACGATATCAGGGCTTACCCATACAGAATACAGACGCTGCAGACCCTTACAGCCTCAGACAAGAAGCAGAGGAGCGCTATGGCAGTCAAGATGCTCGAGAAGATCGAGGAGACACCAAGTTTCCTTAACCTCCTTTGGACCTCAGATGAAGCCCACTTCCATCTTGACGGAAAGGCGAACTCCAAGACAAATGTCTTCTGGGGTCCTCTAGACCCAATGAAGTAGCCACCAAGTCCCTGCACTCTCCTAAGTGCACGGTGTGGGCTGCAATCTCGGCCAGAGGCATCATCGGACCAATCTTCATCGAAGAATCTGGCGCAGCAGTGACAGTCACCAAGGAGCGGTATGTGGAGGTCCTCAAAACCTTCAAGAGTGAGCTCCAGACCCTCTACCCGTCGCTCATGAGCAAGTTCTGGTTCCAGCAAGACGGAGCAAAGTTCTCACACCTCAAACCTGTCCCGAGATTGGCTGAAAGAGAACTTCGGAGGCCGAGTGATCAGTCTCAAGTCTGATTTTGAGTGGGCACCCCATAGCCTGGACCTAAGCCCCCCAGATTTTTTCTTTGGGGCTATCTTAAGGACAGAGTCTACGCAGGGAAACCCAGAACCATCACGGAACTCAAGGAAGCCATCAGGGAGGAGATGAGAGCCATTACCAATTCAGTCTGTAAGAACGTCATGGACAACTTCGTGCTGCGCCTCAAGAAATGCACGGAGCTAAATGGAGGCCATCTAGAACACATGCTGTAGAACGGAGAAAAAAAGGCTAAAGACCCTAGTGTTTTGATGTGATATTTTGAATATAATAAACTAGTTATGACCAAAGTTTCATTTCATTCGGACAAAATACTAAGAAACGGGGCCTAATTAGAGTTGGGGCCCGTTTTTTTTGGGTCACCCTGTATTAACTCTATTTAGTGCACAATAGTTTGTCATTTATCTGAACTCCTTTCGCCCTTATTAACTTCCTTTTAATTTAAGGCACAATGACTTGAACTGCGACCAATTCGCAACGGTATAATAACTCTATTTAGTGCACAATAGTTTGTCATTTATCTGAACTCCTTTCGCCCTTATTAACTTTCCTTTTAATTTAAGACACAATGACTTGACACTTAACTATTTTTTTGTCCTTATGAATTTCTCATCTTTTAACTTTTTTTTATTTATTTCAAATTAATTAACAAAAAAACTCTCAAAGTATAAATAACGCTCGCCAGAGAAAAAACACTCATTCTTTATTTAAGTGGTAAAGGTAATTTTGGCCGAAGTGCAGCTAATTGTTTTGAACTTCGGGATCGCGATTGTCTACTTAAGCTATTTGGCTCTCCACTTTCCTAAACTTTTGTGAGCATCTTTTATTTGTTTTTTGTATGAATTTTCGTAGTAACTGTTTTCAATGATTTATTCGTACATATATTATCTATAGGATTACAAGTACAAAATAGGAGTATTTGTCAATCAAGTTTTTACGTGGAGAGAGAGATTCGCGATAAACAATCTAAATCCAAAACAGCTTATCTCACTGCGATATTTATATATTTATCTATTTTTGTAAATACAAATTTTAAAATTTCTTATGTTATTAGGCTAAAGTGTCTTAATTATTAATAGCTTAGCGATTTAACGTTGTGGTATAGTTTTATTATTAAAAGATTGTTTGAGTATTGATTATAACATTATAAAACAAATGGTTTAATTTTTTTAATTTGTGAAAACTTTTATTTTAGATTAATTAGGATAATATCTAACGTTTCTTTTAACCCCCTGACTTTTCATAATGGCATGTTCAAGTTTGAAAAAAAGGAAGACAGTCTGCAATTAGCAGCAAGATTTTTTATTACTACGCTTTTATCCATCAACTTCTGATTCTGAGAAGCCTGAATGTGTGGACTATGGTTTAATAATGACAAACGATTACACAAAAAAGTCAAAATTATTAGCTCATCAACAGGTAAAGCATCCTAGTTCTGTAGGGAAAGTACTCAGCTATTTTGAAAAAAAAGTGGAGTTACAGCAGAAGAACACTCCAAAACCTTTAGATTTCCTTTCGAAAAAGGCAAGAGATAATAATAGAAAGACACTTGAAGTTAGCTATATTGTAAGTGAAATGATTGCTAAAGTGGGAAAGCCTCACACGATTGCAGAACGTCTAGTGAAGCCAGCAATGTTGATTTGTGCTGGAGAACAAGCTGCTAATATTTTACAGAAAATCCCCTTGTCCAATGACACAGTAAAAAGAACGCAAGATGAAATGGCAGAAAATCTTGAGGAACAGCTAGAGGAAAAATTAAAAGTTTCAAAGTTTCACTGCAAATTGATGAAACTACAATAAATAACTCTATTTTATTACTTGCTATGTTCGATATATTGATGCAGTGGTAATCCATAAAGAAATGTTATTTATAAACAAGCTGATTGACACACAAAGTGAAACTATTCATGCAGCTGTTTATGACTTTCTGCACAATAATGGGATTCCTCTGTCAAATCTATTGCAGATTGCTACAGACGGTGCCAGTGCTATGACCAAAGCAAATTAGTTTTGTTGCAAAATTAAAAGAAGTTGCCCCCATATAATGACAATTCGTTGATTATTTATCGGCAACATCTTGCTGCTAAATCTCTCAATAATGACATGGAAGAGGCATTGAAAGTTGCAATTTCAGCAATAAATTTTGTCAAAGCCAATGCTTTGCATCAAAGCTTGTTTCAAAAACTATGTGAGGGTGAGGACCACCAGACACCTCTCTTACACACTAAAGTTAGGTGGCTTTCTAAAGGAAACTCCCTTGTTCATCTTGCAGAACTGTGGGACATGGTTCTTATCTTTGTTCATCACATGGAAACTAATGCTCATAGCAAGAAACTAAAATGTAAAGCTGAGACTTTGTTTTCAGCATTAAATAACAGTAATACAAAGGCAAGGATTATTTACCTGGATGACTTATTTGAGCATGTGAACCTACTAAACAAAACACTACAAGGGCAAAACACTAATCTAGTAGATTGTGCTGAAAAAGTGTGCTATTTTTTTAACAAATTAAGTCTCTGGAAGATGCATCTACAAAAGAATGAATTTGCCTTTTTTTGTAACTTGGCTAAAACTGCCCCAAGCCTAGAAGTAATTGCAAGCTGTATTACCATCTGCAAAACTTAAGAGAAAATATGACCAGAAGATATAAAGATATAATCAAAATTAGTCCACTAGGTTGGATTATTGATATGGCACACTTTGACGTCTTAAGTGAGAAAGCCATTGATTCCATTATTGCTGGTGAACTTCTTGAACTAAAGGAGAACAAAGCATTAATGGCAAATATTGAAAGGAATAGATTAATCGAATGGCTGAGTGTAGGATCATTCTATCCATTGTTATTTGAAAAAGTAGTTCCATTCTTACTTGGCTTTCCTACTACTTGGTTAGTTGAAGCAAGATTTTCTGCAGAAAGTAATTTATTGACAAAGAAACGTCATCGATTGCAAATTGAAAAAAGAGGAAATTTATGCTTGAGGTTGAACCAAGGTTTAGCAGTGCAACTTGACAAGCTGATAAGTAGATACAAGGATTAGTTTGGTCATTGACAATTTTACTGTGTTTTTATATTAATAAAAATTTTTTTATGATACTCGAAATTTTTATTAAAGGTTTTGTGGGCCTAATATTTCTTTTGACCCTGAAAATGGGCCTCAAGGGAAGAAAGGTTGAGAATCACTTTCTTAAACGACGCCTTGCGCGTAGTCACTGGATGCCTGCGTCCCACTCCAACAACCACCTACCCATACTCTCAGGCATCCAGCCAGCTGAGCTTCGCCGAATGGGAGCGATACTCTCCTTGGCTCACCGTGGATCCCTGGACCCTGATCATATCTTAAATGGTTTTTTAAGTGGGCCCTCAGATGCTCGCCAAATGAGACTAAGATCCAGACGCCCGTTTGTGCCAGCTTCGCGGAATCTTTTAAACAACCTTGCCGGACTTGGCATCCGCGCTTCTGAGTGGACAAATCACAAATGAAAAGCGGAGTACTCTAAAATTCTTCCAGGCTCTGTGCTTTTGTGCCCGGGACCGGTGCCAGGCCTGTTGGGATGGGATTACCCCGAGCAGCTTGGGTTAAGCTCAACCGCCTGCGTACTGGTGTTGGGCGATTCCATTCGTCCATGCACAAATGGGGTCTCGATTCTTCACCAAATTGCGAGTGTGGCGCCTCTGAACAAACCGTAGACCTTGTTCTAACAGCGTCCCTGTACATCGGGCACCCCATGGAACACGAGGTCTGACGGTTTTGGATGATGAAACTCGCTGGCTTAACAACATCACTGCCAGCATCTAATCCAGGCAGTACAGCAACCTGGAGTAGTAAAAGGATAAACCCTCGGCCCCAGTCCTGTTTGTGTCTGCCTGGAGTGCAGTGGCGTGCGGTCAGGGCATGCAAGTCATGTGTTGCATGACCAAATTTTTAGGGATTGCATGACGAACTTTTGCGCGATGAGGTATATATTTTTTTGATTTAATGAGAAATGGTACCGGTTTGGAATGGAATTAGAGAAATTTGAGGCCGATCCGAGACGAAGACCATTATTTTAAGAGATAACTACGAAATTGTCGGCAGCGTGGTCGAGTGGTTAAAGCGCCGGGCTCGTGAACAACACGATCTCGGTTCAAAACCCACTCGCGCCATTCTGTTATGTACTTGGAAAAGACACTTTACGGCACATTCCCCTGCTTGGTGATCCTGGCAAGCAGTTCTAAATTACAGTCATATCTCTATTAAGTTACAAGCGGACAGCAATATCTTGGTATCTCCGAAAGCATATCGGGTTAATTGCCTATCCTATGTATTAGCACCTTCGTCGCTTTCATGCGAGTCAGGAGGATAAATATAGAGATAAAATTAAAATTAAATTAAAATTAAATTAAATAAAAATAAAACTAGGACAAAAATTCCAAAATCCGGCTATGCTTTGAGGTGATGACCTTTTTTTTTTAGAGAACACTACAATTTCGGGACGAAAAGTATAAAATCTGGGAATGATTTGAGGCGATAACTTTTTTTTTAAAGAATACTACAATTTTGGGACGAAAAGCATAAAGTCCGCGAATCATTTTTTTTGTTTTAGGAGAAGAACACCATGGCTTAGGGACGAATAATCGGTCTATGTTTTAGAATTTCACACAGGATTCTTTCTGCTACCCAGAAAATGCTGCATGTCCTATCCATTAACTACCCAGAAAATACTTAATTGCATGACCAGTTTTTGGCATGCCAGTTGCATGACCAGTCTCAGAAGTCACCGCACGCCACTGCTGGAGCGGATATCTTTCCAAATGACGACGACGGCGACGGCGAAATAATTGATTAACTATATTTAATAAATCTTTTTTCTACATCATTGCTTCTTACTGTTTTTTTATCATTTAATTTCTCAATTAATTGGGCTACTTCATCAGTTGATGATGGAAACATAAAAAAAGAATTAGCGCTTGAGGTACGTTGTCGGAAAATAGGTAGTTCATGAAGAAGACCGAAATAGATTCAGCCATTTTTGTTGCCTATACAGACAAAATAATCGTTGAACATTTGGGCAATGTATTCATTCATTCATTTATTCATTTTTATTTTATTCTTGACCACTAACATGATCAGTAAATTTTACACATTTAAAGGTAGTCCGAGAGTTAAGAAAAGGTAGACGCAGGAAAACGTATTAAGGATGTGTTGAGGATCCTTTATAGAGCTACCAGTTTCACCAATAATTTTATTGGGTAAAACACGTTCTTTACATTTGAGCATACAAATTTCATTAATTTTTTCATAGATTTTGCCAATATTATGTTTATTTTGAGTTAAAATTTTGCTGTAATAATTACGTTTAGCACATTTTAATACTCTATAGAGAGTGTTACGATATTTTTTGTATTGAGTATATTGATTTATTTATCTTATGTTATTTATCAAGCATGGACCGTGTTTACTGCCAGCACTGCTGGTTATTTTCTTATGAAAAAGTCTCTCCATGGGACTTCTTACGCACATCAAAGCCTTGGGGTACAACAGGTTTAAATGACTGGAGATATTTATGGCAGCGAATTCTAAGCCATGAAAGCTCCACACATCATACGGAGGCATGTGTCATATATGAGCAATCGAGAAACAGGACGACAATAGAAGAAGCGTTGCACGAGTCTTTGCTGGCAAAATGTTTTGGAAAGGCTAATGAATGTTATGTTGATATTAGCAAAGTGCAACTTAGCCTAACTTTTCGCGAATCCATGCAGTGAAGAACTTTGGAATGATAACAAAGGGAATTTTCTCTCTTTCATACAGCTTCTTGCCAAAAAATGACACTGTTTTGGACAAACTTTTACAACTACCTAAGGTTCTCCAAAATATTTAAATCCTTTGATACAAATCAACTAATAACAGCAGTAGCTGAAGAAGTTCTCCGTGATATAAAAAGCGATCGAACTAGAAAGCGCTCCTTTTTTTGCCATTATTCTTGATACCACCCATGTATGATATCAATAATAAAGACCAGTTAAGTGAAGTATTTCGATACGTTAAAATCGATTACCACGATGATGGAACATCATCAGAACTGAAAGTTATTGAAGCGTTTACTTCGTTTATCGAAGTTGAGGATTTATCTGCTATTGGATTGCACAAACTGATAACGAATTCCATTCAGCAGAAGGGGCATGACATAAAAAACTGCCGTTGACAAAGATATGATGGCGCTGCAGTGATAAGCGGGAAGTACTCCGGCTTGCATCAGAAGATCCAAGATGTTGCTCTACATGCTTACTACGTGCATTGTGCTTCACACAATTTAAATTTGATGTTAAAAGATGGCATGGAAGCCGCGACTGAGACCCGTCAATTTTATGACACCACTGAGTCGGTATATAATTTTTTCGGACATAGTATTGTGCGGTGGCAAAAGCTTCAGAATGTCCATGATCGTTATTGCTCAAATCCTAAATTAAAAGCGTTAAATCCAACTCGGTGGTCTGGTTGATATGATGCTGTCTATGCTTTGAAGGAAAGATTTTGTGAAGTTATGAAATGCTTGACTCACATAGTACTTACCAGCACAAAGCCAAAGGAAAGAGATGAAGCTATGGCAATAAAAAAACAGATAGAAAACTTTGACTTTGTATGCATGCTGGTTGAGCAATGCAAGATTTTGCAGATCGTCAAGATTCCTTCGAAAGCTATGCAATGTAAAACAATTGTCTTAATTTCTGCCCATGAACTTCTGCAAACTGCTGCTGAAGACATTGCTCAACTTAGACGGAGTTTTAACGCAGTAGGGACCTACTAAACGAAGCTTCCCTTTATTGCTTCTACATGGGATTTGCCAAGACAATTTTTAAACAAAAGAGCAAAGAAAATAAAAGCCGAGTTTAAATTGGATACCTTACCACAATTCAGTTTTTGTATGTATACTTTAAAGTTGTATTATATTATGTGGAAAAGAAATAAGGTGACATTTGGAATTTATAGCTATTATTGGAGAAGCGTTTCTTTGCCATAATGCCAAATAAGTGGCGGCAATTTCTGGTGTAACCCGTGATTGTATAGGGTAAAATATAATAGGTTAATATGCAAACATATTAAATCTATCTAATTTTTTAATCACTTTAGGACACAAACCTTGAGATATTTTTGCAGAATATAGGATAAAACAATTTACAAGAATTTTTTCTTGTGAAGGAGCAGGTCTAAACAGAAAAGCGGTAAATCTATTAACACGATCAAATTTTTATAAGTTCAAGCCATTTTCACATGGTAAAACAATATCAGCCTATACCCTAACTATTCAAAAATGGACAATAAAAGTTTTAAGATTAATTTTTACATAAAAAGAATGAATGGTTAGTTGTTCGCAGTGCAACAACTGGCTCCATATGCACGCTGACAAAAATATTAAAGTTGTGGTAATACAATGAACTGTTGCGAAGAATAAAATTAGGACTACGTTTTTGTAAAAAACCAACTCTGTCCTTGTTTTTCGAATATCCTTTTTGACTAAAACTCAATTTTAGGCTACTTTATTTCCAGCTCGCTCATCCAAAATGCTGCAATCTCTTTTTCTTCTGTCTATCACACAAAATATTTATATTCTTTTCCAGTCCTTCGGTTTTTCTTCAAGACAAATTATTTAAAATTACTATCTATGCCCATCATAGTAACAAAAACTGACAATACTGTAGAGGCACTCTATACTTTTCTTAAACTAAAATACAACTCTTTCAGTCATTTCAGATCGTTGGCGAATGGTCTTCATTGTTGGGGAAATCTTTACGAACATTCTTATTTTTCCCCTGACTATTTTTTGTTTGTGTTTGCAAGAACTCATAATGAAATAGCAAAGTCAGCAATCAAATTGAATGCCGAAGACTTTTGTACAAACAACGTGGAATCACCACCCGGTTCCATCCGCATCGAAATAACAATTAGAAAATAAACCCATTTGGATCGGATATGCAAAATTGTGGCAAACATCGGAGTCTAGTTTAAACTTATTCAATAGTTATTTCCCACAGTATAAAACCAATTTTCTGCTATGCATTAAAAACTTAAAGAAATGACTATTAGACCTTCTTTACTTTTAAAAAAATAAAATATTTTAAACTTCAATTTAAGACCTTTTTTATGTCTTTAACTTCACTTTCACAGGAACGATTTTAATAGGCTACCGGTAAGCTTTTGCTAACTGCTTTTCGATTGGGGTGTATAAATTTTTAGAAAAATGTGAAAGCGTGTGCCCTCAAAAAGGGTTTACAAACATTGTTCTAAATTCTTGTAAGTTAGTAAAAAACAGAGTTACGGAGTCGGAAGATTTAATATCCAGCTCTGAGGATTTCTAAGATGCCGACTCCAATTCCACCTTTCAAGGATTCTGACTGCGATTCCCAAAAAAGGGCATTATCATTATGCATAGGCATACTATTTTTCCGAAGGGGCAAATCGAGACGCTCGTTAATAGAAAAAAATTCGTCCCTAAAAAAGGTCATCATTCAAATCAGTCTTGGATTTTATGGTTTTCGACCGGAAAAACAAGTGTTCTCTAAAAAAAAAAAGGTCATCACTTAGTATCTGTCCCCGATTTCTTGCATTTCGTCCCTAAAAAGTAGTATTCTCTAAAAAAATTGGACATCAGGAGTCGGATAAAATATTCCGAATCCTTAAAACCTCCAACTCCATGCGATTCCGCAACCCTTTTAAAAAGAACTCTACGAATATCGGCTATTTTAATATCAGTTGGATTTTTACTACAGTTACAACCATAGCACTGTTATGAAAACGCTTTAGGAAGACACTCACGTGTTACGACTCGGCTTTGCAAAAACATATATACATACAGTATTACAGTAGGCCTATATATAATTTTTTGCTGGTACAAAACTTCAAAATAGCTATCAAAACCAAGGGTTTTATATTTGTCTAAATAAGTAGCCTTAAAAAGGCTGTTTTAAAAAACTATAACTCTATATTATAAATTATAGATTTTAATTGAATAACTAATTACCTCATTTTTTAATGGATTAAGTAAGTTTCGTATTAATAGCTTAAATTCTGTTATTGAGCACCTTTTTTGAAAGATAGATTCACTCTTGCAATATATAAAAGAGTACTACAGCCCGTTTAAACGTTGAGCGATGGTCAAAAACTGCAAACTTGACGCAATTCGCTTCGGTTTAACAGGTGCGCTTTTTTACTTTAATAATTTTTCAAAGCCTTTTTGGTCACAAAATCTGCTTTTCGAGTGTTTATTAAGAGTTAAAACAAAAACATGCACTCGTAGCAAGCACAGTAGCTATAAGTTAAAAGATGCTGGGGTTCACCATCAAAAACGAATATACTGTACACAAATGCACATCAGCAATCCCAAGTATAATATACAAATGTAAATTAACTTGATACAGAATAATTGGCATTTGAAAAAGCGATGTTTTGATGTCGAAAAATGAAAATATTTCTGACGTAAATTGTTATAAAGATTTAAAACAATAGCCCGATAGAACGCTGAAAACATTTAAAAAACCTTTTAAACATCAAAAAGAAATGCATTGCAAACGTTATTTAAAACTGCAGTAAATCAGTTTATATTTCGGTAATTTTTTTAAAAATTGTCATCATTTAAAAATTTAAAGAATGACTAAAAACTTTTTGGCTAAGCACGCGAAGAAAAAATCAAATACAACGGGATACTGTTTAAAGCAACTTTAACAGCGACCAACTCTTATCAGATATACTAGCAAAAAATAATCACTTTTCAAATAAAAGCAAACACAACGTAAACTTCTCTTTTTTTTATAAATTACATAGTAAAACCTTGGCTATATTGGACAAATTGTTTTGTAAACAGCTGTTACAATTTAAAAAAGACAATTTTCGAAAACACTAAATAGCAGCAATACTACATTTGAAACTTTTGCAAAATTTTGCTTTATCATTTAGACATTTGAAGTCAGTGTGGTTGATAGACCATTACTAAATAAAACGTAGTAGGCACCTGTCAACAAGCTTACAACATTAACTCACTGATTCGATATTGGAATCCGCCTAAAGGAATTTTAAACAAGACACAGAATAGCTTTAAACGAAGCTGGTAAAATAATAGCCTTACTACTTGTAATTGAGTTGTAGATTAGTAATGAATTCAAATCAGTGCTATAAAAATATGAAAAATAATTTTTTTTATCGATTGTGAAAGGTATTTGAAATTACTAACTTACAAGCAGCTCAATTAGCAGTTAATACAGCGTTTAAAAATTATAAACTTATAAAAATTAAATTCAATCAATGTCGAAATAAGACCGAAAACTTATCCAGCATTGCCGTATCGGTCGTTGTTTACAATTTTCAATTAACGAAAGCGAGTAAAACCTTTATAAAATCTTTCGACAGAAGAACATCAAAAGATAATCGCAGCAAGTTAATAATGCACATTAGAAACGGTCAATTCTTCGCGGTAATAACAAAATGCTTATTAGAGCGATATGTCACATGTAGACGAATATTGATCACAAATATTTCGTGTAAGATCAAATCTTAAACGATCTTTGTATTATTATTAAAGTAAAAGCTTTGTAATGATTAAAAAAATAGCACTTACATTCTTTCAGTATTAAGTATTAAATAATAATAGCTGAAAAGTATTAAAAATGTTTTAAAGCTTGTACTACATGTAAACTTAACACACAAAGCAGCAGTTTATCAAGACTTTAAATATGTGTACTAACATAATTTTAAAACAATTTTATTTTTACATAAACATAATTCATACTGTCAAAGGCAAGAAAACCAAAGCAAATAATTCGCTGTGTAACGTTACCAGCAAAAAAAATTAGGCCGAAAAAACTAAGTTAACTTACTATCACTAATCAAAGTTTCGATTTCGCTCATTATATTTTCAAATAAGGCGTCAGCTATTAATACATGGCATCTTGGATATTTTTGTATAATTAAAACTAGTGTAAAGACGATAAGACAAGAAATTACACGAAGTTTTAAAAAGCTTAAAAACTTTTTGATAACTAGAGAAAAGCATTTAAAATTGTTTGATAGAGTACAATAATTACGACACAGTCGTTGCTCAGATTAAGAAGTTTTTTTATCAAATTTCTGCAAAATTTAATAAATTACAGCAAAATTAAAACCACTGTCCATGAAGCATATCTCAAACAATACGTCTTATGGTAAAATTAAAATCGTATAAATCAAGTAAACAAAGATACAAGAAAACGCAAAACAACAGAAAAAACAATTTTGACACCATAAGACACACATAGAAAACACGAAATTAATTTTGTGGCACTTGATCAGCGACTATTTCCTCGAATGATGACGAAGTGCCCTGGCTTTCGTCATCGGATGTGTTGGTGCTTTGCGAGGCTTCATCTTTTGTTGATTCATCCAAGCTAAGAAGCAATATTATAACCTTGTTAAAAATTGAAAGGTAAAGGTATGAAAGCTTTCTTAATTATTTATTCCTACAGTGAAGAGGCCGAACAAAAAATCAAACGTATCGTATGAAGAGCACTCATGCTTCTTTTACGATTTAGCTTTTCAAACTATAATCTTCAGTAAACAATTGATAATACAGTATTTTTTCTCAAAAAAAGGAAATAAAATATATAATTAACACAGTAAAACCACATGATTAAAAATCTAATGACATAAAGCATTCAAAATATGTTCTGAAAACTGACAAAATTTAATTACAGCATATTAACACTACAATAACTCTAAATTAAAAAGTAGAAAAGTACCGTAAAACAGTACAATAATCGTCTAAGTACAATATAATGTTGGTCAGCGAGGTCGCAGCGCTTGATATTTCATTATCACTCTGTCGAATGTAAAATTTGTTTCTATTTTGCTTGTTTTCAATATTGTTGTACAGAGTTGAGTCGTAGTCACATGTTTTGGGGCGCAGTGATAGTCAAAGTCGTTTTTTAGATTAGGTAAAGTCAGAGTTGTTTTTAGGTGTGCACCAGTCGGAGTCGTTATAATTTTTTGAGATTCCGCTTTACGCTAAATTAGCCCTCCAAGGTTGCGGAGTCGGATTCGCACGTTTTATTGTGGAGTTAGGAGTCGTTTTTTTAAATGTTCTGGAGTCGGAGTGATTTTTTTAGATGCTCTGGAGCCGGAGTCTTTTTTTTTCAGATGTTCTGGAGCCGGAGTCGTAAAAAGTTTAAATAGATGGAGTCGGAGTTGGAGTCGTAAAATTTTGAATAGGTAGAGTCGGAAAAAATTCCTCTGACTCCACAAGCCTGTTGTTATGGTTAATGCCTAGTGGAATTGACAATAAATCGTTCTTAAATTGCTTTTAAAGTTCAAGCACCGAATAA
Source organism: Diplosoma virens (assembly GCA_963680785.1). Taxonomy (NCBI): domain Eukaryota; kingdom Metazoa; phylum Chordata; class Ascidiacea; order Aplousobranchia; family Didemnidae; genus Diplosoma; species Diplosoma virens. The sequence continues at coordinate 14,822,733 of OY796880.1, forward strand.
TACCGTAACAGGCAAAGAAGTAAATCAAGATAAAAAAACAGAGTACGTGCGACCGCTGTTTCATCACAGCGCCTATTATGAAAATGCAGATAACATTACAAATCGCAAAATACATTGAATATATCGCAGAGATAAGTTCATTCTAACTGTCTCCCGTACCGTGGGGTTGATTAATTTTTACCAGGGTTGTGAAGTCGGAGCCGCATGGTTTAGGGTGGAGTCATTTTTTTAGATTTGGTAAAATTGGAATCGTTCTTGATATGTGAATGTGCATATATGTGCACGAGTCGGTTATTGTCTTTAAAAATTCCCCTTTAAGCTAAATTAAGTTGTGGGTCGGAATCGCCAAAGTCGCACGTATTAAGGTGGAGTGAGATTCGTAAAATTTTAAATAGCTGGAGTCGGAGTCGTAAAATTTTCTGTAGGTGGAGTTGGAGTCGAAAAAAATTTTTTGACTCCACAAACCTGCTTTTCACACTTAATAATATTTGCAGTTTTTAAGCAATCATCAAGAAAATTTTGTTAAAAAATATAAAAAAGCGTGTATCAACCCGGGTTTTTCGCATTAATATCCATTAAAACGTAAAATATTAGAAAAAATTTTAACGGCTTGAAACACACGAATTATGCAAGACTTTTTTTAAAAGCTTATATTTTTGTCACTTTGTTAAACACTGTTCATTAAAACAAATGATAAATACCAGTAGTAAGCAGACAGTACTAAAGAGTGCTATTACTGGTTGATTATGGCTTCAAGTTTTGAACTCTTATCTTTAGGACTGTTTGCTTACAACGGCTATTTTTCCTAGAATCTAAACATCGGCTTGCACAATGCACAATGCTGCTCCTGTCGGTGCAGCAATGCATTGATAGGGAGCACAATCTTAGGTTTTTTTCATAAGATTTTTAATATAAATTCTTCTCTTAAATGACCAGCTATGCAAACATAACTCAAGGAAGCAGACTGTCTTTGATGAGAGTTCGAAACTCGAAATCATGATCAGAGAACGCGAGCGCGGGTACGCGTCCGCAATGCCGTTCTCCTCGGTTTAGCAATGTTCCGTAGGAATCCGATAGGAGCCACAAATCTTGCATCTGATTTCGTAAAAAAACAAGTAGTTCACTTCTTCAACGAAAAAACGTGCAAAATAAACGGACAAAATAGAAAAAAATTTTTTAAACTTTTGATGTGTACCAATAAATAAACAAAAGTTTTTAATGTTTCATCTGGCTTAAATTGTAATTTAAAAAAATTATCAAAATACCCACAATCTTTAAAATATGGTCTATAACTGAGAGTTAACAGGTAACAATCGGAGTGTTTATCCTTTTTTCAAATACAAGTTATTTGACATATCAATCAAAAATGAAAGAAAAGAATGCACTCAGAGAGCGATGCGCTTTACGGTTCTACTTCACTTTATTTAACAAGCTGAATGTTCGCTATCTTTATAAAAATTTCTTTCATCACTTCGTAAGCTACTTACACATTTTTAAAAGTGTTGCAGAATAGAAATAAAGTGTCAAGAAAACAAAATTTAAATAACCGGCATTAAACGTAATATAATGACTAGCATTAATCGATGTCGGTATTTATTTGACATCGACCTTAAGTTTGACCTTAATGTTTAATCATTTTAACTTTAGTTAATGCTTTAAAAAGAAGCTTTGATTAATTAAGCAGATAAACAATCAATTTGATTTTTATTAATTGCTCAGAATATATGAGAAAAAAAACTCATAGAATCTTAGATTTTCTTTTGTAAATTGTTAAAAATATATATATGGATATCAGATTTTTGTGTTTTAAAAGTAAATTAGTTAACCATTTTTAGTTTGTTATGTATATATGTTGACACTTTAGTAGCAGTGGCTAAAAAAATCAAAAATAATAAAAAATAATGCTAATGCAAAAAAAATATGAGGTCTTGCTTAGTTTTGCTTTTAGAAATACAAGGTACAAAATCGTTTAATTTTATAATATTTTAATATCGGTGAATTAAATTCATAATTTTTAAAATATAGCTGAAAAAGTAATATTAAAACTTTTAGACGTGTTCAGATCATACAAGCACAAATTCGCATTAAAATAATAAGGGGAATTGTATAAGAACTGTGACTAAGCTACACAGGAAGCAGATCAATCATACATACTCGTAAAGTAAAAACAAATAAGAACTTACTTGTCCGACTTTCCTGCTTGCCGCTGGTAACTGACTTGAGGAACAAAAAAATCACTTTGTTTACTTAAAGGAGCAATGTAATGAATTTTATCTTTGGAATAATATTCAATACACGGATGCGCCGACAATTTGTGATACTGAAAAACAAATTTATTGGTCATTTAGTCTATACGCTTGCTCAGTGCAACATGTATAAAAAAAAAGTGCTTATGAATGAATTATTTAAAAAATTGCACTGTTATTTTTTTGTTGCTTTTCTTGTCTTTTTTTCATTTTTTTTAAAAGACAATAGTTACAGGTTTAATACCAGAATCTATATTTATTTAAAATTTAATGTCTGGTACAAGAATTTATTTTTTCAAATTTTAAATAATTTAAATTCCAGTACAGGACACTAGATTAAAAAAAACTAAAGTCCAGTACCTGACCTCTAGTCATTGCTTCTTCAAAAAACAATAAACAATTTAAATAACAAATTTTTGTTTAATAGTTCAGTTTTACTAGATACAACAAAGCTCTAATAGTGATTTAACAATACAATAAACACTTTTCCTGCCAATAACCATTAACCATATTAACATTTATTCATTTTATAAAAATTTGTATTAGTGTGACCTGTCATCTTTTTATTTCCATTTAACAAAATTTTCAACCAATACATGCAGCATGCATTTTTCAATTATTAATGTTTTCTCAAACTTTGACTAAATATAAGTTATCAATTTATACATGTAGTTTTCTAATAGTTTTTAAATTTGTTTTAATACACTTATTTTTATGTATTATTAAAATATTGCTTTAAAATTTTAATTTTAGATGTTAACTAAATTTGTCATAAATTAGACCTCACAGATAAATATTCTAGTTGATTATGCCTACCTCAATATAAGCATGTAAAACTGGATAAACCTTCTTGGCTCCTAAAACAGCACTAACATTCATTATAAAAGGAAACTGAGATCGAACTGCATGATCAATAGAAGGAAGCTGATAAGTTTGATAACCACGAGAAGAAAGAAGATCGACAAGTTCTTGTGATGGCTTGTCATCACCATTGCACAAAACTACACCAACAATATAACGAAGCTCTTCAGGAGAGACCTGCATAAAAATTAATTGCAATTTGAATTAAAATTTTAATAAATTTTGTTGTATATTTTAATCAGAGGTATACACGGGATTTTAATGATGTACTGATCATGTATTTTCAGGTAAAGGGCTAAATGCAAAGCAAATTTTAAAAACTGCAAATGCAAATACAAAACAGTAAAAACTAAATACTATAGATTTAAAGCTATTTAGTAACGTAAATACTCTTTTTAAAGGACTTCTACAATTTGCAGTAAAGCTAAAATATATATATTTCAGACTAACAAATTTTTTACAAATATTTTCAAATTTGAGGAATAGAAAACTTGCCAAATTTTTGTGGTATTTGGTTGCACACTGGCTGTTTGTGGTACAAGGGTAATTACCCAATTTGTATATTACTCTTATTAAAGCTTTATTACCTGAAATTGAATTTTTTGAATAAGAACAATACAATAAAACTAATTAGTTTAAATTAGTGAACAACTAATCAATTGTATTTCAAAGCTGCATTCAAAAATAACTTGAAATCCTAATGACTATGCATATCTATTATTTTATAATTAAAAGACTAAAAAGCTTGATAATTAGATAAAAAAAATAAATTGAAATTTGAAATTGTGTTGTCAAGAGTATTTTCATAAAAACTAATTTCACTTTTGATGTAAATATTTACCAGGGCTTCAGAGCCAGAAAAAAATCTTCTGGTTCCAGCTAGAGAGCAGGAATATCTTAATGTTTTCGCTCTGGTACCAGCTGCCTCAACTTTTTTTAAATTATAAAAAATTGATTGTAGCTATACTAACTATAACAGATGTATCAAGAAAATTTAGATTTATCATGTATAACTTTTTAATTTGAATAAATTCTTTGTTGTACAGGCTATACAATTTTCTAAAAGTGGCAGTTTTACTCAATAAGTGTATTATAAATTATCTCATAAACATAAATCATTATCTCATAATTATCTCATTATCTCATGAACAAAAACAATTCAATTATGAATTAACAGCTGAATTTTTAATGCATTTTGGTAGAGATAAAAACTTTTTAAAAATTTCTTATGCATTTATATATAAAAAAAAACTGTTTCTTTTCTTTGAAAAAAAGTAGAACTACATAAGAAAAAATATATCAAATTAAATTACAAAAGTCACATAGAGAATTTTATCAAAACCTCAACAGTCTATTTTTCCTTTTCAGCTCATTAGGAGGTAGTTCTAAACACAGACAAAAAGCACATAATTAAGATGATAAAACACATAAAACTGCTTAATTCTAATTAGTTAAAAGCCAAAAGTAATTTTAAACAAACTAGAATTGAAGCTAAAATTAAAAATTAAAAAATTTGGTAAATAAGCTAAGCATTTTTATCTGACGCTGCAAGATCTGACTCATGATAGGTGGTAGTAAAGAAAAAACATTGCAAAAGAAGAAAGTAGTGAGACATAAACAAACAGCGAGGGAATGGCTAAGAGAAGATCAGGGGGGTACAAGCCAATAAATGGATAGATATAGGTGAGCAGTTGAAAACACAACAACAATGACTAAGAAGGACGTAAATAAAGGAAGATAAAAAATTGCAAATTCAAAAATTAAAAAATTAGAAAGTGAAAATTCAAATTAAAAGTAGAAATTAAAATTTTAAAAATTAAAAAAATTTTTATATGTAGAATATGCATGTATGTATATGTATATTTTATTGAGCTAGACTTTTTTCAGTTTAAATTTGTTCCAGTGTCAGCATTTGGAGACAAACTCGGACTGCTTGTTCAAGAGCATGCGCTGGTCAGCTTTAAGATGACGAGTTTCTCTGCCAAGCAAAGGTTGCAGCACTTAGCACCACTGGTGTATGCAGATGATTTGCAAACAATTGACCAAGTTATCTGTGATTTGATTTCTTTGTCTTTATATTTCCATACTGTTTTAGAACTCTTTGCATAGTTTGCTTTATCTCAATAATTGAAGGATTGCCAGTGGTTGTAAAAGCAGGTATTAAATTTAGTTTTGCAGCAGCCAAAGTAATGCTGGATGGGTGAGTTGGGAGCACTGATAAATATACAAAAAATATATATATTTTTACCACTTTTTCCAATTTCTGCACTGAATATGCAACAATAGCCAATAGGTATCAAAATACTGTCCAGATTCAGGCATAGAAACCATATTTTTAATGCTCTGGCTTTAACTCTAGCTCTATGTATGCTAATTTCTTTGGCTCTGGCAGCTATGCTTTGGCTCCAAAGCCCTGATATTTACAATCATTACATCTTGTTGACTGCTCACTATTCCACTTCATTACCTTTAAAATTATCAGGAATATAATGGCAAACAGTGAACAAGACCACAATTTTTTTATGACAGTTTGATAAAATTTACTTTGTCATCAGCAATTGTAAAAATAGTTAAATGCGACCATTAAAATTGGGTTGGTTAACGTTTTTGCTGTCATAAAAGTAGCTGTTCTAGCAAATTCTACTCCTTTATTGATTGCACTATTTTATGTAAGGTTCTGAGTTTATATTATTAAGAAAAACTATTGAAATTTGGCATTTACTTTTTAATTTTTTCTAATTATCATCAACTGACATCATATATACAGCATTATTTTTAACATAAATTTTTTTTCAAAACTTTTTGTTTATAAAAAGGTCAATTTTATGAATTTTTATATAAGGTTTAAACTTCTAAAAAGATTTTGTAGTCATAAAAATAATATTTTGAAATTATCCTAAATTGTACAATTATTCTGAAACAGATAATGTAACAAGAAAAACATACAGAATTGGGATCATCATAAAAAATTCCAATGGAATCAAGCTTAGGACACAAAGAGCAAATTTCAGTAAAATGTGGTCCACATTTTTCATATGGTCCAGAATAATTTTTATAAGCAATCCACACATTCCCAATTGTGGGTTTTCCAACAGTCACTTTTACATCATAAAAAATCCCAACATAATAAAGCAAATATGCCACAGTGGCAAATAAGCATAATACCATTACAAAAGCCATAATAAGCAGCATAATTGTATTCACATCCATGTTTCCAAATTTTATAACCAAATTATTTTCAGTAAATAATTTATATATTATAGTCTAAAAACAATGATAATCACCAGCTGTTTTGTAGATAAACTAATTAACTATAATAATCTAACTCATATATGCACCCAAAAACATAACTTGAAACTGATAAAAAAATAGCCAGATTTTATTTTAACCCTTTCAAGGTGGTATGCGACATATTTTTACATCCCTGAGATGCAAAAAGCATTTTTCAAATTAAATTTTCATTGAAGTAAAATACACAATTTAAAAAAATTTCATTATTAAAAAAATCTAAACCTTTCTAGCAACAAATGAAATTTAAAAAGTTTATTTTATTAATGCATAACATTTTAATAATTCAGCAGGCTATTTATTGACCATTAAAAAAGATCAAAAAATAAATAAACATTATTGCTGATGCAAGTAGCAGTTCTATTATTGGCTCTTGATTACCTTGCAATGCTCTTTAACTGCACAAAGAGGCTATGATTGGCTGCTTGAATGTTGTATTTGAAGCTAAAATGCAATTAAAGTTTATAAACCACACCCAACCTTTTTAAATAGATTTTGTGTTTATATGCCACACCGTTTTGATTAAATTAACTGCAATTGGTAAGTTGACCGAATTTTACTGTAGAAAAACAGTGCAATATTCAGTTTAAGCTATTAAGCACAAATACATTTGGAGATTGCAAAGTGAATTTTGAAAATATTGGTGTCATAAAAGTCAATTTAATACTGAAACAATAAGTATTTATTTCAAAAGAAAACCAAAAATTTTTTTTGTAGTGAGGCAGACTATGTCTTAAATATCATGAAAACCAAATATGATGCTTTGTAAAAAAAGGAAAAAGATTGGTTTATGAAAAAAAGGACAAAATGAGTTTCTGAAAAGGAGAATATGACAGGTTCATAAAAAGGAGATCATGATGGGTTTTGACCCAATACGAACAAATCCTCTTGTTTAAAACAATATGCTGGTCCCCTTGAACTTTGTTAACTGATAATAAAATCATCCAATAAGCAATTTTTTTCCAGTTTAACACACAAGGAAATAAATTCTTGTCTCTTTTTTATGCTGGAATTCTGTTTATTTTGTGGTGAGTGGCATGGCTATTGAAAATAGTGTAGCCACATGACACTCCAAACAACTTTTATAATATTTAAATTGAATTATTTTATCAACATATTTTTCATATTGGCTATTTAATAAAATTTTAAAGAAATATTTTTAATTTTTGCAAAAGTTTATGCAATACTACTTATGTGATGTTTGCAAAAGTTTCTGAATATTAAAACTAACTTAGATATAAAATTATTCTTATAATTAATTCTGTTGATCATATTTTTGGTCACAAATTGTGTTGCTCTTCACATAGCCCACACCAACCTTAATTCAGCTGCACTTTTAAATTTCAGCACACATCATCAACCTAATCACCTCAACAAAAAAATTTAATTAAAAAAAAATTGCTTAACATTTTGAAACTTTGCGATTGTAATGATTTTTTTGTTTTTATTTACAAAAAACTTGGCTCTCCAAGCAAAAACTTGATATGTTTACATCAATTCAACTTAATTTCAATAGATTTGATATTTCAACCATGAATGAAAGTAATGACTCTCAGCAGCATGATTGAGTATAACACCATGATTGATGGTAAATCTCATTGACAAGATTGTTTAAAACCTACTTATGTCATTCTATTGTATCTTTTGGAAAAACACTTTATGACATTTTCTTCTGCCAGGCAGTCTTAAATTTTAATATTTTTCTAAATAAAAAACTAAAGAAGTGAAACAAAACATTTCAACTAAACAGCAATATTGGGTCTTTCCAAAAAGTCACTGTAGGCAATTTTTTCAAGTGAAACTAACCCAGATCCTTCTTGTGGTCACTATCACTTTTTGAAGAGATCCATTTCCTCTTGGTTTCTTTTTTTATGCCATCCTATTGCTGTGTATAGGATTTCTGGTTAGTTTTCCCAAAAAAATTGCTTATGGTGACTTCTTGAAAAAATCCATAATATCTTGGCATCTCCTGAAGCATGTCAAGGTAAATGCTTGACAGTTCCTTTTATGTATAATGCCTCCAATGCTTTTCTGTGAGTCAGGAAGATAGCTAAAAGATAAAAGTAAAACAGTATAGTTACAGACTGTCTATTTGGGGATGCAAACAGTTTAGGTTTTTTTAAAAAGTCACTGTAAGCTATTTTTTCATGAAACTAACCTGCACCCCTGAGGTTACTATCACTTTTTAAAATAATCCTTTTCCTCTTGGTTTCTTTTTTTTTTCAATTTTGGTGCTCTAAGGGGGATTCTGAATTAGTTTCACTAACAAAAAATTGGAGTCTTTTAAAAAAGAGAATGTAACTGTGTTTGTCAGTGAACTAACCAGAACTCCTCCACCCTATATAGCACTAGGGGGCAATATAAAAAGAAAAATAATTTCTCAAAAAACAATTCTATACACAGAGGGATTCTGGGTTAGTTTCACTAACAAAAATCACTTGTGATCACTTATTGCAAAGACCCAAAAATTGCTCATGGTGACTTTTTGAAGCAATCCAATTGTTTCTTGAAGCAACAATTTAAAATTATAACAAATCATTGTTTTAAGAATATTGCTGCAAAAAATATATTTCTGTGAAGAATGTTTATCTTCCTTATTGCTGCAAAGACGATCCTGATGATTTTCTACATTACTTGACAAAACTTAACATTGGGTGAAAATGTATTGTATAACTAATCCTAATCTTTGCTTTGTGGGAGATTTTAATCTGTTAATGGTGAATCCAGTAATACGTTTAGCCAAATCTTTGAACACTTGGTGGTTCAAATAATGATTCTAGAACTTTTGATTAAAAATGCTTTTCTTCCATCCAATTCATTCACCTACTTGAGTGATGCCTATGAACCTGATTCCTGGTTGAATATCTTTCTTATTTCTAACACTCTCTTTCAATCTGTTTCACTTCTGATCATTTTTCGCCTGTCACGTGACCTTTTTATTAATGCCTCTACTTTAAAAAAAAGTAAGTCAAAAAACAGCTGGCAATAAAATAAAATGGCAAATATTGTCTTCTGATCAAAAGTTTCTTTACAATGCTACCACACATAATGTCATTAAAGCCAACAACTCCCGTGCAACCAGCGTTTCGGAGTTGAAGTTTTTATTTAAGACTTGGTGGTATCGGAATCGTTTTTATTTATGCCGGAGTCAAAGTCATTTTTTTAGGTGTGTTGAAATTGGAGTAGGAATCAGTAATAGTAGTAGTAGTTTGTTTTTATTCGCATCCAAAAGAAACAATTGATAATAATTGAAGACAAAATAGAGCAAGGTTGCAAATAGGGAGACGGCAACTTTTGTTTTTGCTTTTGGAAGTTCTGTTTTGCCATCGTAGAGTCTATAGTTTTACCTACGCTAAATTAGACTTTCACGGTTTTGGAGCGGTACCTTTAAAATGTACAGGTCGGCGTGGTCGGCGTGGTCGGCGTGGTCGGCGAGGTTGGCGTGGTCAGTGATCAGCGTGGTCGGCGTGGTCGGCGTGGTTAGCGTGGTCGGCGTGGTTGGCGTGGTCGACGTGGTTGGCGTGGTCGGCGTGGTCGGCGACGATCCGCCCAGTTAATTCATTTTATCTTATAAATTTTGAAAATTCCTTAAGTCTGCTAAGTTAATAACGGCGAACAGTGAACGTGACCAAACAGTTTAATCCAATAGCACATAAACAGACATTTAAAATACAACTCAACAAAAATATACCTAACATTATTCTTAAGTTCATGTCCACGCTTTCAACAAGAATTTGCAATTATATTAAAATACACAGGTCGGCGTGGTCGACGTGGCCGGCGTGGGGTAAAATGTTTTATATTGCTTGCTGTTATAACGCCGACCACGCCAACCACGCCAACCACGCCGACCACGCTGATCACTGACCACGCCAACCTCGCCGACCACGCCAACCACGCCGACCACGCCGACCTGTACATTTTAAAGGTACCGTGTTTATGTGCTATTGGGTTAAACTGTTTGGTCACGTTCACCGTTCGCCGTTATTAACTTAGCAGACTTAAGGAATTTCCAAAATTTATAAGATAAAATGAATTAACTGGGCGAATCGTAAACAAGAACTAAATTGGTTGATATAACTGCCGGGTAATTAAACGTTTAGATGCTTTGACAAGGACTTATGTTGGTCAAAAAGTTCGGCTTTTACTAAAAAAATTTGCAGTTATAAGTGATAAACGCCGACCACGCCGACCACGTCGACCACGCCGGCCACGTCGACCACGCCGGCCACGCCGACCACACCGACCTGTGTATTTTAAAGGAACCCGTTTTGGAGGGGTTAGGTTGGCACTGTTGGCAGTGTAGGCAGTGTATAGGCAGTGTACCCAGCAAACACACCACGTGAATTCCACGTTAGATTTAGGTGGAAATCGGGTGGCGAAATAACGTGGTAAAAATAACGTGACCACAACGTTGCCACAACGTAAAAAAAAAATTATTTTGAGTTTTCTTTAAATCACTTTTAAATAATTAGAACAGAGCTAAAAAAAAATTTAAATGTTGCATTTCTAAAAAATACTATTTTTAATCAATGTTATTTTTTAGTGGTATTTCGGTGGCAAAAGTAACGTGGAAAGTTTCACGTACCATCAACGTTGACACCACGTCATATCGCAAAAACGTTTTGTCAATTTTAAATCAATCTAAAAGCAAATAGAGAAGTTATAAAAGTAGCTTAAAATATAAAGCTATTTCAAAATACAAATAAATTTATATTTTAAAACAAACGTTGTCTTTTAGTGGAAAGTCAGTGGCGAAGTAACGTGGCCAATTCCACATGGCATCAACGTTGCCACAACGTGAATCCGAAAACAGTTCAATTTTTAATTACAAATCAATGATTTGGCATCTGATAATGTTATAAAACTATATTTAACAATCGAGTTTGTCACTTATTTGAAGATATAAATAGTTTTGAGTAAACGTTGTAATCGGGTGGTGGTTGGGTGGCAAAGTAACGTAGCAATGTGACATGGAATCAACGTTGCCACAACGTGAATCCGAAAACAGTTCAATTTTTAATTACAAATCAATGATTTGGCATTTGATAATGTTATAAAACTATATTTAACAATCGAGTTTGTCACTTATATGAAGATATAAATAGTTTTGAGTAAACGTTGTAATCGGGTGGTGGTTGGGTGGCGAAGTAACGTGGCAATGTGACGTGGCATCAACGTTGCCACAACGTGAATCCGAAAACAGTTCAATTTTTAATTACAAATCAATGATTTGGCATTTGATAAAGTTATAAAACGATCTTTAAACATTGAGTTTGTCACTTATTTGAAGATATAAATAGTTTTGAGTAAATGTTGTAATCGGGTGGTGGTTGGGTGGCAAAGTAACGTGGCAATGTGACATGGCATCAACGTTGCCACAACGTGAATCCGAAAACAGTTCAATTTTTAATTACAAATCAATGATTTGGCATTTGATAAAGTTATAAAACGATCTTTAAACATTGAGTTTGTCACTTTATTGGAGACATAAATAGTTTTGAGTAAACGTTGTAATCGGGTGGTGGTTGGGTGGCGAAGTAACGTGGCAATGTGACGTGGCATCAACGTTGCCACAACGTGAATCCGAAAACAGTTCAATTTTTAATTACAAATCAATGATTTGGCATTTGATAAAGTTATAAAACGATCTTTAAACATTGAGTTTGTCACTTTATTGGAGACATAAATAGTTTTGAGTAAACGTTGTAATCGGGTAGTGGTTGGGTGGCAAAGTAACGTGGCAATGTGACGTGGCATCAACGTTGCCACAACGTGAATCCAAAAAAAGTTCAATTTTTAATTAAAAATCAATGATTTGGCATTTGATAAAGTTATAAAACGATCTTTAAACATTGAGTTTGTCACTTTATTGGAGAAATAAATAGTTTTGAGTAAACGTTGTAATCGGGTGGTGGTTGGGTGGCAAAGTAACGTGGCAATGTGACGTGGCATCAACGTTGCCACAACGTGAATATAAGATGTTGTTTTTAATAATAAATTACCGTTTTTTTCATTATTTCTTCATTGTCGTTTGCATTTTTAGTTAAAATAATTTTACTATTTTATCTTTTACTAACTGTGTATATTATTCTGTACAGAAATATAAGCTTTTGTTACAAACTAATTGTTTTGAGATTGCTTCATATTAAACGTAGAAAATTTAAAAGGTTTCTTTGTCGACACTTAGTTGAAACACATACTTTTCGTTTCATAAAGTGTACTGTAGATGGCGCTATCGCGCAGAAAATATGATTGAAATGAACTGAGTGTGCGATGATGTTATGCCAGGCTCTTTGTAGTGAAGAAAATAAATGATATTGTACCTTGTTTTTTCACCGGCTTTCACATTAAGCTGCGTATGTATATATGTCCCAAAAACAAGAGATTACCACCCGTTGTGGTGGATCTGCCCTTTATTTTTTAGAGTGTGTTGATAATTCTATTTGAGCAAAGCATGAGGGACCGACTTCAAAAAATTTCTGCACAACATTTGCTTCGACTGTCTTGAGCACTGAGTTGCTCAGCATGAACGCTGGCTCACTGTGGAAATTGCCATCTAAAAACAGCAGCGAGTTTGAGAAATGCATCAGCTGACACTGGTTTTCATATCTAGCATCTTAAACAGTCTTACATTTATTTTCAATGAAAATAAAAACTATTGCTAGCACATGATAATATACATCAAACAATTAAATCGCTTGCGAAGAATGGAGAAAAGTACAAGAGAAAAACGAGATTTTAAAAGCGAGATTTACGCAATATACGCTAGCGCTTGTGCCTGGCACCCTATACATGTATTATATATAGGACCGCTCATAATGCTAAAATTAAAATGCAAAAATTTTAAAAATATTCTTAATGTGTTGTTTGGACGTGAATAGCATCAATTTATAAAATGCAACAAAAAAAACTTTGCAACCTTTGGCATGAATGAGTTAAAAACGCGCTGCGTTTTCGAAATTAAAAGCGAGCTAATACAATACGAAGAACTTAAGACTGTTTTTAGATTACGAACGCTTTGTTTTTGTTTGTACAGTTCTGCAACTGGAAAAATTAATCCACTTATCAAGACGTTGTCGGTTTATTGTCTTTTGAAGAACTGGATTAACACTTTTAAAAGCCATTTGTTTAATTCCTTGATAAAAAGAAATATTGTGAGCAGCGAGCAGAGTTTTATGATGAAACGCAGTTTATGTGGCGTTTTTCAAAACCTTTGACACATTGAAATGATCGGAATTGCAAGTTACTGTTTTTAAACCGATATTGCAAAAAAACTTTTTACTGTTATCTTTTTAGTAAAAAGATATGCAAACCACGCGACATCAAGAAAAAAATTAACACAGAAAGAGCAATTCTATTCTAACCCACTTAAAAATACATCTTTTTTCACGCAACCAATGACACACTTTATAAGCAAAAAACATAAAGCTACATTTGAAATCAGTGTTATACTAAAAATGCTCGAACCCAGAACACAAGAATCGGGGAGGGGGAGATTTGGAGCGAACTGGAATTGTCAAAATAAAGTCAAAACTTTGAATGAAGTCAAATGTTTTCAAACTTTTACGTAAGACAACTCATTTCTATTCTTATCTTTGATAATTTTTGAGCAGCAATAATTATTTTAAATTTTTGTTTATACAGTATATATTAGTCATGCTAAAACTCTTAAAGGTTTGACTCCTTGGCACCCCTCTTTGAACATATTTATTAGTTCTCTATGCTGTTTCTGATTTAGCTTGGTAGATTTTACACGTTTTATACAATATTTCACCAACTTTGCGGCTCTTCTGGAGACTCTAAGCGCTTCCCCGTGGTGTGCGCAATTTTCAGTTTAAAAATCCTTGATTTATATGGTAAAAATGCGTCCCGATTTAACCTTTGGTAAGAATAAAGTATTTTTATCTCTATATCTATTTTTTTTACTTACGAGGAAACGTCTGAGGCGTTATACTTAGACCTGCCTTCGGAGATTTCAAGATATTGTGGCCCGGTTGAAAATTTTTATTTGGATTTTTTAAGTGTTTACGAGATATTACAAATTAAAACTTTGTTTTGATACTGTCAATCAAAAGAAAGTGTCGTATAGTGTCTTTCCCCAGGACAAAACAGAATGACATGATTACACCAGGAAAACTTGCTTTTTAATAAAAGACTGATTTTTTTACAATTATCGGCCCTGGTTGTACCTCTCAGAAAGGAGCAAAAATATTTTTGAGAAAGTGGTTAAATTTAGCCAAAAAAGCACTTTTTTTTAGTAGAAAAGGCACTTTTTTTTACCAAAAATTTTTTAATTTTTTAACAATTTTTTAACGAGGATTCTGTCGGAGTGGTTCCATGTTTATGAATTGAAAACATTGTGGTGAGTTCCATGTTTTTCTATTTTAGTGCAATAATTCGTTTCAGCAACCACAGGCAAGTCAAACTCGCGGCCCACAAATGCCCCAAACTCAAAAAGTTTGGGCAAAATCAGAATTTTTCGGGCAGCAACAGAGAATTATTAGGGCAAAACAATTTTTTGTGTACAGAAAACGAACTGCTCCTGCAGGATAAAGTTTCTTAATGCAAAAAACAACTAAGAATGGAGATAAAGACCTTTTTTTGTGGCTCTTCTTAAGATTTTAAGCGTTTCTCTTCGCGAGTTGCGTAATTTTCAGTTTAAGAGTTTTTAATCTACTCTATGTGGTAAAAATGCTTTCCAATTTAATATTTAGTAAGAACAAAGTATTTTCATTTTTATATTTATTCGTTTAGCTCACAAAAAAGCGTCGGAGGAGTTATAATTAGATCTGCTATTGGAGATTCCAAAATATTGCGGGCCAGTTGAAAATTTTTATTTGTTTTTTAAATTTTTTCAAAGAGATATTACAAATGAAAACTTTGTTTTAATACTTTTTAAGAAAAGAAGTGCCGTACAATATTTTTTTCTTAAGAACATCACAAAATAACGTAATCACGCCAGTATAATGCGCCTCTTAATAAAAAGCTGCTGTGTTTTTCAAATTATTGGCCCAAAAGTTTTTCGGCGAAAGTGACTAAATCTAGTTGAAAATGCACTTTTTTTGATGGAAAGGCACTCTCAACAAATGCAAACTTTTATCGCGCTAAAGAAAATGTTTACAAAAACTTAGTAAAAAGCAAAATAGTCTTTACTTGTAAAATTCAGCGGCGCTATTTTTTTTACTTGAACTGCAAATAGTTTTGGCTTTGCTTTATTTAATCTTGGACAATATTGTATAATTTTAGGGACAGGTATAATAAAATTGTAAGAGCTCTATCTACTTTTTTATGCTCCCGTGTTTTGGATATATATTGCAGGCAAGGAAAACAATTACCAGTTTTTTATCTCTTTTCAGGTTTTGTTCCCCTACCTCTCAGCAATGAGCAAAATAATAATTTGAGCTAGAAAATTATAAACCGTTTTTGATTAGAAGCCGCCTTGCCTTGAAAATGCACAAAATGATCACAAAATAAATAAAAGCCACCGCTTCTATTCGAAAAAACGCAGTTGCTATTTCCAGCGTTTTCCAAACCGTTGTTTGCAGATTACTAACAAATTAAAATTTAAATGTTCGGAGTAACTTATTTGTTATTAAATTTATTTATGATATAGAAGCAATAACGTTAGCGAAATGACAATTTTAGTTTTACTTTTAAAAAAAGCAACCGTTGAATTTTATAAGAGTTGCATTTAATTGTATTTCATCATACCAAGTGAGAAAACGTAACAACTTTAATTGTTTTGACTCCAATATTCATAAAATTAATCCATCTTTGTAATTTTATGATTTTTTTGGGTAATATTCAAACTATATTGATTTAAAACTGGGCTCCACCGAAACAAGTTTTCAGTTGTTAACAGTTGTAACAATTACTGAATGACGATTTCGGCTCAATAACTATTTCAACTATATTATATTTCGGCTCAATAATATGTAGAGCGCAACTATAAACAATCTGCAGTTTTTCGGATTATCATTTTACTAGCAAATTTTTCTAGCATGACAAACAACAAGGCAAAGTTAATTAATGGCTGAGAAATAAAAATGTATTGTAGAGTATTTTAAATATATTTGTTCAACCACTAAAAAAGTTTCATTATAAAAGCATTAAATAATCAGAAAACAATTGAAGAACATGATGTTGAAAATTTTTTTTTTAAACGACTATTCCATCATCTCGCCATTCATCGGTAATATTTTTAATTCTTTCATAAAACAAGAAAAATATCCTGACGCATCAAAAAAAAGTAGAAATTATCCCAATTGGAAAGAAAGGCCATAATCAATTTACTAACTATACACTTATATCGATTTCACCTCAATTTAGCAAAATATAAAAAAAACTACATTTAATAGAATTCGCTTTTACCTGGTGAAATTTAATTTATCTGCGACACAATTTGGCTTTAGACGAAATTATTTGATTACTTATACAATAAACTATACTTATGATAAAATTATAAAAAATGCCCACAATATTTCATACTTTTGCTACATTTTTTAATCTAACAAAAGCTTTTGATATTGTAGACCAGTGGAAAGTAAAAAACAAAGAGGTGCTGAAATCACAGGCACCACAAAGTTTTTAGGCGGGTTGGGCAAAATTTTAACAAGAGTACTTTTTTGGTCACAAAGGCACTCTCTTAACTAATGCAAAATTTAAGTGCAAGTTTAATAGAAAAAAAATTATTAAAAAGTTAGTGAAGACAAAAAAATAGATAGATAGATAAATAAGGATCTTCAATTTTGGCCGCTGTTTCATTTACTTAACTCGCAAAAGTTTTTGATTTACTCAAAAAGTTTGAACTTTTCTGTTTTTATGGTCTTCATTTTACACTAAAAAAATTTACATTTTTTAGTTTGAACTCAAATAAAAAGCTTTTTTTTTGGTCTTCATCAATTTTGTAGAAAAATTTTGTCTCCAATTTGCTAAAGTCTACGTTTGTTGAAAGTACGTTTATATAATAAAAAAGTACTTTTTTTCTGAATTTTGTGTTCCTCGCTAAATTACTGTTATATGTAAGGCGGCACTTTTTCAAAAAATTTAAGTACCCCTAGTCTAGATCGACAATTTCAAACTTTGTGGATTAGATTTTGGTCGAAATTATATAATTGTCAAGACAAATCTAACACAATGCTTCTATCTTGTAAATTTTAAAAACAATTTCCCCTGCCCCCCACTTTTTCCGACTTTGCATCTGCCATCTGTAAAACAAATTTTTTATTAATTTGAAGAATATTAAAGTTTATTGCTAACTAAGCATTTAACTAAAAAGCTCTATGAAAGCAAGCGAAGTGTTGTACTGAAAGCAAAGCGTTGTACTTGCTACGCATATGATTAGGTTGAGCGAGCTGCGTTTATCGCAGCTCAAACGTAGATTTAATCTTCCATATAAACGATAAAGCATCAATGAAATGCGTCATTTTGTGTCACTTTGCATAAAATTTTTGAGCTGAATTTAAAACAGCTCAAAGAATTTTCCAATTCAAAAGTAAAAAAAAGTTTTTATAAAAAAACCGAACAAAATTAAATTTAATGAAAGAAAATAAAGAAAATTAAATATCACTTGTTCAAATAAGATGATCAAGTTAACTTCCAGGTCTATTTTTTAAACTTTATCCAAAAATTTCTATTCAAATTAGGAGTTTTTCATAGGTTTTTTTATTAGTTCAAATTAGAGATCATATTTTTACTTGATCAATTTATGGCCATTTTTTTTAACTTGATCCAACTGTTAGCTGCTTATTTTATATTTTTTAAGGAAACTTGAAACAATTTTATAAAAAAACAGAAACAGTACGAGTTTGAAATAATTCAGAAGAAAATTGGGCTGATAATTAGTATTTATCAATCTAAAAACTACTGATCATGATGAAAAATTTTTGTAAGTTTTTATTAGACGTACACTTATTTTCTGTTGCTTTTTTGTAGCTTAAATTTTAATACTTTTTTGGTACAAGGAACATTTTATATTTTCATTTTGGCAGGACTTTTTTGATAGTTTTTTTTTTGTTTTGCTTTTTGTTGTTACGGTCAAGTTCGTGGTTTTCTCCATAAATGTTTATACAGCATTTTTTTCAAAGAATGTTCATTTCACCCATATAATCTATATTTCTTTTTTTCTCAATCAATCACGTAGTTGAGCATTTATAAAATTACAAAAGTATATTTTTCTATTTTTGTAAAATTTTATCGTTTGATTTTTGTTTTTTATGCGCTTATTACTTTGTTGTAAAGTTTATGGACTGATACTGCGGAAAATTGACGTTGTGCGGCTTAGGTTTAGCCGCTATCTTCTTATTCTCAATTACTGGGTCAATGTCGATTCACTAAAGCAGAAATTTAACAGCATATGAAAAAAAGTATGATCGAAGGAATCAATAAACTTAATTATACCATTAAACCAAGTAAACAAAATATTTGTCCATAGTTAGTCGAGTAATTAAAAAAAACGGTTAGGCAATTAACCAGCTTGTGTTTGGAGAAACCAGGATATTTGCTCATGGAATTATTGTTTTTAATTTGATTGCCAACCAGAAAAAGTGACTGAAACTGGTTTTCCCAAAGTCGCAATAAAATAGGAAACGCAAACGTGTCGTTGTTTTTAAAAGTTTTGAAAATTTAAAAAATTGATAATACTAATATTTAGAAGTCCATGAGAAAGCCTTCTACAATTACAGTTCGACTTCTAAATAGTAAAGCAGGGACTTCCTTTTTTTAAATTAAATTATTTATGGCAGTTTTATTATAGTCAATTTTATCATTGTTGTTTGGAAATGCACTGATCGTCAATTTTACATTATGTTTCATTTTAAACAAACTTTAATGTGTGCTCATAATCCACATTCTACAATTTAAAAAGTATGTTGGGTTCTGGCGCGAAAAGTGAAAACCGTATTAGCTTGACAAAAACCAAATTAACGAAAAAGTTTGGACAAATTAACACTTATTTAATCCGATAAAACATTTGGCACTGCCAGCTGTTGTCAAATATTTTTAATGATGAAAGTTGAGGTTAATAAGGCGAGTTTCTTGTTGGTTGTGATGATTTTAGTCTAGCGGTTCATTGTTCATAGCTTAAGATAAAGTAATTAAGCATATCATCAAAGCTGATAAAAATATTGTTTCGAGTCAATCAGCAAATAAATTTACAATTTATTGAAGGTGCTGAATTCAGACACAATAAAAAATTTCAATATGAGGAAGCATTTATTAAACTTTTTTATGTACTTCATGAGAATCAGTCAAGTATTTGTTAAAATATTTGTATTAAATTCATTTAAAATTGTTACTACCAGGGGCACCCGAATTTTTTAGGCGGAAAGGGCAAAAGTCAGATTGTAGCTTACAACTACGGACATTACTTTATGTTGCAGTTAATAATTACTAAAAATTTATTGTTGCCATTATGTCGCTGCTAATGCTAATTAATTTTTCACTTTCTTGTTTGGTTGATTTACTACTTTCGCTTTTTTCTCTAAGCAAAGTTTTAGTGAGTAATTGATGATGATGATATTTTATTCATGCTTAATAACAATATTTAAGTATATGCAATGTACATTAAGCAAAGCATGAAAAGGAAACGCGACACAGCGACGAACGTTAAACATGCAGAAAGTATAGAGAGGGGGTAAGAAAGAGAAAAAATAAGAAGCACGGCCGCGTTACCTAATTCAAACTAAATATTATTATTTAAAAAGACAAAAAAGACAAAAAATAAAAATAAAAAAAAATAAAAAAAATGACAAAAAATGTGCAGTGCAGGAACGGTTATGTAAATCATTGGGAGGCACAACCGCCCTATATTGCTAACTATAAATTTAGCTCAACTGAGCATGGTGAGTAAAGAAAACCTCCCGAAAAGAAACCTCACCAGGTCCGGAAACCTTTTCTGGATGCACTGCAAATACAAACATAAAAATAAAACAAAATATACTTTTATATATATATACATTTTGAAGAGAGAATAAAGAAGTATAAAGTTTAGAAAAGAAAAGAACAGCCAACTGTGTAAATTGAACTGAATTATTAGAAATGTACGTATATTATTGATTGTATTTTGTATCTATTTATGGAAGATTACGCAATTATCTATTTAGGTTATACATTGTTAAAAATGGTGAAAAATTTTGTTATAGTGAGCTGTATTAGTCAAAACTTTGTTGGGATTTGCCATGTTTTTGGATAAACAAAGTTAGGTAAGTTTTTTTTCTTTGTTTAATGTTATACCGTTATAGGCTGCTTAGTTTACCACTGTACAGTACAGTATACTGTTTCTGCCCGATCATAATCTCAAAACGGGTTTTATACTGAAAAAGGCTTGTTTCCACTACAACAGTAAAATGCAATATTCTCTGTTTCTTTCATTAATTTTTTTGCTTCGCTCAGCCCTTAAGCGCGGAAAGAAGTAAAAAAATTATATGAAAAACAACAAAGAATGCTGCATTTCACGCTCGTAGTGGGAAGCGGCCCTTAACGTGCCAATGTTTGTTATGGCACAAAAAGAATTTAATAAATTCTACTTTTTATGGAAAAATGTAACGTAGCAATGACATTTTTTGCTGAATTACAAACGTAGAACTCTTTTCTTTCGTGTAGTTTGTTTAGAAAATTGTTTTAATTACCTTCATTATTAGGATAGCATTATTTTGACAGTGTAAATACATTATATAAAAAATAACACGCATCGATTAGTAGCAATGTGGAAGAGGAAGCGGAAGCGGTACAAAATAAATCACTTTTGCTTTTCATTAAACAAACCTAACACAAGAGAAAAAAATAACTTTCAATAATTTGGCGCCTTAGAATTTATCGGTCTGTAACCTAAAACAAACCAATAAAACTTATTCAATATGTTACTTGCTAAGTTAAACCTTGACTGAACAAGAAGGTAAATCGAATATGACAGAATCGTTTTTATAAGATTTTTCAATTAGTTGCAAGAGCATATTTTTAAAGCCAAGATTAGATTTAGCTTCAAATTTAAAAGAAAACCGTTGTATTAATAAATGTGTTGGTATTTCAGGAAAAAAGCAAAGCCGCCGAATGCTATTATCCTCATTTGAAGGTTTCTGGAAAAGTTATGAACAGGGCACTTCCCGATAAAGAATGGTGGCCAAAACACAAAGCGCAAACCTTTTGTTAATCCGGTAAGAAAATCTTTACAAATGGGCCTACTTGTATAGACTATGTACAAGATCGCTGAAAATGAAAGGGCAATTGCTTACTTGCTCAGCTGTATTTTGAAAACGCAGAGTTCAGGGAAATAAGATAAATGCCCTTTGAAATTGGCAAGACAAAAGCATCATGTTACTTTTGTCACAACAATTATATAATCTCGACTTCTAATCAAGTTTGTGATGTTCCCATTTTAACCAGATTATTAAATTTTTTTGAAAAAAGGTGCATAATAAAAAACAGTGACAAATTTAGCAATGAGGACAAAATTTAAGAGTTAAGTTTTTGTTAAAAAGGCATTCTTAACAATCGTATATTTTTGCGTATTGTAAAAATTCTTACTATAAAATTTGATGAAAACAAAAAACGAAAAAGGTTTTTTCTTTCGACAGGAACGTTTAATTTTTTTCTTTTATTTAACTTTAATTTATTAATTTTATTTGACACGTGAATATTTTTTATCAAAAATGTTAAAATTGAAACGCTTTTAACTTTTAGCATTTTTGATAAAAAATATTCGCGTGTCAAATAAAATGAGTATCGAGAAAAAATTTTATTAGTAAAGTTTTTTATTTGGTCTTGGTCAAGTTTTTAATACAAATTATCTTCCACACTTACAAGTTTTTAACATACAAATATGTAGGAAGTTTAAATGAGTTAATTCATGCTAGAAATTAATTTTAACATTTTGTCCCAGGTTAAAGCTGATTCATTTTCTTATTTATTTCGAGTGTAAATAACAATCTCATTGTTTAAATCAATCTTTCCTAATATTTTTTGGGCCAGTGATCCCTTTCTAAAAAAAATTTACAAAATCTGAAGTGCCACTACGCCCTCTTCTGTTAAAATAAATACATACTCGTAATAAATTTAAAGATTGTTAAAAAACATTTGCAGATAATGTTAGACTTAGTTATTTATTTAGTTATTTAAGAAACAACAATGTTATTGCATGAAGAAAATCATATGAGCTAAAAAAATTTTAAACTAAAAATAATAAAAAGACAGTCAAGGAATAATTTTTTATTTGACAAATGAACAAAATACTTTTTAGAATTAAATTAAATCTTTAGTTCCATCTAGCGACTAAAGATTTAAAAAATTGCATTAAGAAACTATATATGTTTTTAAAAATTTTTGTATAAATTATGGTAAATATATTGTTTTTATTGATTTATTTTAGCACAAAATTTTAGCAACGGCCCTCTTTTTTTTTCATAAACATTTATAGTTCTTAAAATATGCAAAACGCTGGTTTAAATAATGCACGAATCTTGTTTCATAACAAGCTGTGTGAAGGCAAGGTTTCTGGCGGGAAAAATACTTTTGTTTTTTATTTAGAATAATTTATATCAAAAATGTGGTCACGAAAGCGAATTAATATGTCAAATGTTAAGACAATATTTTTTGATTTTTTTGCATATTCGGTCTTAAAATCATAGAGATAACAAAATAGCAGGACATATTCGAGTTCTAGCACTTTAACCTGCGTTCTTGAAAAAAAAGTAACAGGGTGAGATTTAAATTACAGAAATTAAAAAAGAGAAAACACTTTACAAGACTCAAGTATTTTTTATTTGCAGGGTGATTATTTTATGTCACATTTTAGATGCAGTGATTTTAAATATTAAGCCGTTCGAGCCCGGAAGGGAAAGGGCATTGAAAAAAATTTTGTCAAAACCCGAATTTTTCGGGTACTGGTATTAAATCATTTGGGCATAATCGGAATTTTCGAAGCAGCAGCAAGGAATTATTTAAGCAAAATCAGAATTATTTGGGCACGATAAAGTTTGCCAACTGATTCAAATCAAAACGAAGACGCTTTTGTATAGGACAAAAATCGAGAATTTGAACCCTGATTAAAAGTAAAAACTTTTTTAGACTTCACTTTGATTTTGGACGACAACCAAGAATTGAGACACTGGTAGAAAATAAGGTCCTTTTTTTAGTCATTACTAGATTTTTGAGACTAATATGTGTAGCTTTTGTCACATCTATTGCAATGCCACAAGATCATGATTCGGACAATTGTCAATAAATATTTTGTTCCCAAAATTGTTTTGGCTGGTATGGCTATGTTTATAGCCCATTAAAATTATTACGACTGGCTTTAAATTTGATCACCGTTATTTCTTTATTTTATGTACTCTTAGCGCAGTGCCTCAATGCTGTATTAAAACCACTTGAGCTGTTTGTTAGTTTTAAAGGGATCAACTAATAGTTGCGTACTTCAGGGGTTTATGCATGGTTGCTTATAGATGAGTGAAAGAAGTTAAATTTTATCTTACATATTAAATGAATGTTTATTTACCTAAATTTTACGTGGTATTCACGTTAAACTGCGACGTGTTTTATTTTATAATCTAGAAAAACGTAACGACTTTTAAATTTTTTCGCCATTAGAGGCAGAATTAAACTATCTTTTAAGTTGATTAAAGATGTAATAATTATTGATTGATAATTTTGGCCCAATAACAGCTTTAAAGAACTATTTTTCCACTTACAATAATAATTTCATCAAAGTAATTTCGTTAGCAATCGGCTCAATCAGCATAAATTAAGAAATTTTTACAAACAACTGAGGTGGTTATTTTAAAATAGTTTTTAGCTGACTATTTGAAATCTAGGTGTGTCTTTCTATAAAACTATTATTTTTTAATAAACTTTTTTGCATTGCAGAAAGAAGTAAGTGCTCGATTAGAGATATGAAGAAAAGATTGGAAGTTTAAAGCCTTGTTTTGTTAATTGTTGCAGTAGCGAAATTTGAAATAAAATTGTGTTTTTAATTTTTGCGTGGCGGTTTACCAAACCACTGTACGTTGGAATTGATGAAAAAAATACTAGTAGGCTTATTATGATGTCTAAAAGTTGCAATTCAAAGTCAATCCAAAAGAAAAAATTTGATCAAACCTGACTTTTTCAACTTAATTCCAACATAATGCAACTAATAACGTTGTAGCAACAACTATTTTTATTTTTTTATGATTCAAATATACGTGTTTAAAAAGTATTCTACATTTTCTCGTGTTCTTAATTTGCTTGAGCGAATTCAATGTTAAATAATATTCTATTAAATTTATTCAATTTGCCAACGTATTGCCGTCTAGTGATTTCGTCAAGATGGGTGTTTTTTCGCATATGTTCATTGCAATCTTGTTTTTTTTGTGTGTGTCTGACCGTCAAATTGTTTATCGCTTTCAATTACAAATACAGTATTAAAATTTTTTTAACTGATTAAACTTTGTTGTTAAGAGTTAACTACTCGCTTATCATAATCTCATCTAGTAGTTTTGTCTGGTTTCAGATGCTATTCTTTCTTGAAATTAGCCACAAAAACCTACAATGTAAATCGTAAAAGTATAAAATATTAGAAAGTCTTGCCTATTGTGATATTATGGTTTCCTTATAAACGCGGTAGAATGCAACGTAACATCGTGATCACCCCAAAAGTGCAACTACACATTGTAACGTTGTTTCCACGTCGCAGTTAAACGTGGCAAGCACGTAAAATCTAGGTGAATAAACAACATAGATACAACGTGGAATATTAGTAAATGCAACGTGGCGTAACAACGTGGTCACCACGAAACCGCGACTCCACACTTTAACGTTGTTTCCACGTCGAAGTTTAACGTGAATTCCACGTAAAATTTAGGTAAATGCAGAACGTGGATACAACGTGGAATACTAGTAAATGCAACGTGGCGTAACAACGTGGTCACCACGAAACCGCGACTTCACAGTTTAACGTTATTTTCACGTGGAAATTTAACGTGGATTCCACGTAAACTTTAGGTAAATACACAACGTGGATACAACGTGAAATACTAGTAAATGCAACGTGGCGTAACAACGTGGTCACCACGAAACTGCGACTTTACAGTTTAACGTTATTTCCACGTGGAAGCTTAACGTGGATTCCACGTAAAATTTAGATGAATGCACAACGTGGATACAACGTGGATACAACGTGGAATACTAGTAAATGCAACGTGGCGTAACAACGTGATCACCACGTAACCGCGACTCCACACTTTTACGTTGTTTCCACGTCGAAGTTTAACGTGGATTCCACGAAAAAGTTTCGTGGTCACAACGTTGCAGCCACGTGGATGTGTTTATTGGGTAAGCAGTGTTGGCAGTGTAGGCAGTGTATAGGCAGTGTAGGCAATGTAGGCAGTGTATAGGCAGTGTTAGCAGTGTATAGGCAGTGTAGGCAGTGTTGGCAGTGTATAGGCAGTGTTTAAAAGAACGTGACTCATTTTCGAAATGATATAAAATTTAATAACAAAACGAAAATGACGAAATCGTTCGTCTGCCAATAAAAGAAATAAATAATAACACGACTCAAAGCTAAACACTACTAAGCTTACTAAGTCTGAACACAACTGTACAGGCAAATGACAAGGCAAAACACAACTGTACAACAAACCCCATTGTTACGTAATAGTACGAACTATCAAGCATTTGTACATCCCCCCCAACTTCGTACTATTCCGGCCAGGTATAGTTATGTAGTTGATCCCTTGATCACCCATTGACCAGAGGTCGGATCCAATTCGACAGCAGGTCGTCGTAGGCGAGAGGACCGTCTAGGGATCATTGATTTGTTGTTTTCGTGGGTGTCAGGGTCAGTCTCCTGCGAATTAGTGTCCGTCACAAATGTGGAGTGTGTGGTTGTAGGTACAACATCATGGACGTCTTGTGGTTGCCCATGATCTATGGCCTCAGATGAAGTTGCATCAGCAACGTGGGTGGACGTGGAGGGTGGGTATTGAACGTGCGTTTCATGTTGGGGGGGCACTGTTGGTGGTGAAGAAGTTTGCTGGGACTCGGCAACATCAGGTATTATACGAAGGAATCGTCGATTGCGCCTGGTTATACGACCGGATCCTCCCACTTTAACATTATATTGGTCGAAGTCCAATGCTTCGACCACGGTGCCGACTTTGTCCCATTTACGTGGGTGTGTGCCTCCTTGATTTTGGATGAACACGCGATCACCACACCGCAGCGGGCGCAATGAGCGTGTACGCGCGCTCAATGCTTCATTGGTCCGTTTGGCTCGAACTCGAAGGGCATCTTCTTTAGCTCGCCATGCTTCGCGCCAAGTACGACGAATAAAGCGATTAGAAAAAGTAGCAAGCCGATTAACAAACGAAAAAGCGTCTCGCAAAGGGTGACCAAAGACGATTTCAGCTGGGGATAAATCGCAGTCAGGATCCGGGGTATTACGCAGTTGCAACAGGGCGCGCAGAAACGAATCATTGTTCAAATCCCCATTAGGGCTAATATTGGACATGAGAAGTCTTTTAGCGGCTTTGACTGCAACCTCCGCGCGGCCGTTAGATTGGGGGAAGTAGGCGGAAGAAACACGGTGTTTAATGTCCCACTTGCGCATAAAATCCTGTGTGACAAAGGCAGTAAACTCTGGGCCACCATCTGAGGAAATTTCTTCAGACACTCCAAAAGTGGCAAAGTATGATCGAAGGAGGCGAACAAGTGCATTTGCGCCAGTGACGGTGGTCCCAGCTGGTGTACCAAACACATCTGACCAACCGGACAATCTGTCTCCAACGATCAAGAAGTGCCGTCCTGCGTAATCAAAATAATCCGCAAAAATTTTTTCGAAGGGCGTGGTAGGTGGGTGGGAGGGCAACGGGGGGGTTGCGGCTTGCGACGGCGCATTTCGGTTGCAATGAGCACAAGAATCGCGAATATTGTGAATATCTTGAGTCATCCCCGGCCAGAAAACGGTTGCTCGCGCACGCCGTTCCATGGCCGACACCCCTTGATGGGCGGCGTGCAATGTGCGTAATACTTGATAGCGGAGTTGCGGCGGAATCACAACACGATCATTGTATAAAATAACGCCGTCAGATATATAAAACCCATCGCGATATGGGAGGTATTGACGAATACCTCCTTCCGGCGGTAAGTTTACATCAAAGTTTGATTGTATGGCAGACAGTAGGTCATTGAGTGCAGCGTCACTGGCAGTGTGCCGGGCAATTTCATCCCAGTTTAAAGTCAACTGATCACGCGTATTTTGCCGCACCGAAGCAAGAAGGGCTTCTTCGAGAGAGTCTATAGAATCACGCTCGGCACCCGAAATGGTAGCAAAAAATTCTGATGTGGCTGGGTGTCGCGATGCAGCGTCCGCAGCAATATTAGTCGACCCCGGCAAGTGTGCAATGTCAAAACGCCACATTAGAGTGCGCTGCTTTAATCGGAAGAGCCGGGTATTGCTGATTTCATCTAGAGTTCGATCCCCGAAAATTTTCGTTAGCGGCTTGTGGTCGGTAACAACTACTAAATTATCGCAGCCCTGCGTAAAGTATTTAGTCTGCTCGAGTCCCCAAGCTACAGCTAGGGCTTCTCCTTCAATAGGGGCGTAACGTTGTTCAGCCGACGAGAGAAAGCGAGAGCCTGCGAGAGTTACTCGCCATCCATTGGCACAGCAATCTGGAAGGGTGGACGGGCATGCACAGTGTTTTTGAAGCAGGAAGTATCCGATGCCCCGATTTGACCAGTCCGGCCTTAGGCAAGTACGTCGAGTCGGATCGAAAATTTCTACGCCGTGACGTATGGCGTCAATGATAGCATCTTTCGAACGCGCAAATGCTTTATCAAGATTGTCATTCCACTCGAACTTACGTTTCGGACTGAGAAACGGCTTGAATGGAGCCATCAAGTCTCGAATTTTGGCGTAATTGGCCACTTGATTAATGAGACCAAACCAACTTCTTATATCCTTGATGATCTTAGGCGTAGGAAACTGTTGAATCGCATTCAAGTACTTGGGCAGGGGTTCTACACATGATTCAGAAATGCGGAATCCTGCAAAGTCAACTGACCGTTGGGCAAATTGAAATTTGCTGGGGTTGAGAACGATACCAGAGCGGCCCACGAGAGTAAGAAATTGGATGGTGCGCCACCAATGTTCCTCTAGGTTCTCGTCAAAAAACACGGTGTCATCCACACATCGCTCCTTTCGCATAAAATCAGACAAAATAGCGGCGAAGCGACGATTGTAGCCATCTCCCGAAGAAAGGAAACCTTGTGGTGCCCTTGTATATCGCCAGCGTCCAAATGGTGTAATGAAGGTGGTAAGATGACGGTCTGACTCGCGTAGTGGAACGCTATGGTATCCATTCCAAGCGTCGGTCACACTTTTCCAAGTGTTACTTGGTACACGACGGGCTAGCTTGAAGGGTGTTTCCGACGCGAATGTTTCCCGACGACAGAATTTGTTCAGCGGCGATAAGTCTACAGTCCGTCGGGGTGTACCGTCATGTTTTCTGGTAATCACCATGCGATGGCACCATTGAGTAGGCTCTCCGTGCGGGACTTTTTCGAGAATTCCTAGGGCTTCATCCCGAAGGAGGTCTGCATGGACCTGTTGTTGCCAATGTAGAGGAATAGAAGCCGGGGTATGGAACGCTCTTGGTTTCGCTGAGGGGCTGACATGGATTTCGATGGGTGGTCCCGCCATGCAATGAAGAGGGCGATGCGGGCATGTGTTAAATGTGGAGGAAGCATATCGCTCCAGTAGCCAAGTTTTCATTCGATCATTATTTTCGGGAGTACAGCGAAATGGTAGCGAACGTGGGGGTGGTGGCACGGCAGTACGTTGAGGGCAGGTGCAAGAATGATTTTGATCGCCCGGTGAGGCGCGCCACCAGTAACAGTGCGCGTGAGGTGCGCATTAGTGATGGCAGCAGGTTCACCAGCGCATTCCTGCGTCTCAGCATAAGCATGTTCTCCCAATGATGGAAAACTGGGTGATAGGACCCCCAGGGTCGACAGTGTTCCGTGCGATAAAAAGAGGGTCTGAATGTCGGCGCTAATGTAGACCATGGCCCGGCATTGCACAACATAACCGTGACACGACAGTCCTTCAATGATGGCGAAGAACGCTCCCACAATTGATATGGAGGAATGATTGGCGGCCACCAGGTTGGATGCAGGGGTCAGGATGTCAGATGGGAAGCCATACTTTACAAATTCGTCCAGAGACCATACATTCACTTGGGCGCCGGTGTCAGCGATGGCGGTAACATTAGTAGCACGGACTGATGTAGATTCGCCATGAGCCTGAGCGCGATCGACTGAAATCGTTACGTGGACCTTGGGGTGCTCTCTCATACGTGCTGTTGCCCACTGTCCATCTTTGAATATATAATGGGGGCCTTGCATGGTGGCATTTCTATGTACTGCAGACAGAGGCGTGTTGCACTTGTTTGGCCTGTGCCTCGAGACTGGCCTGTGATTTGTTCTTATCGAACTCAACTGAGGGTCAGCAGGCGACGTGACTTCAAGAGTTTGTAGACCTGGTTCCGGTGGTGAAGGACCCACTTTATGAGTGAGTTGGCGTCTTCGGCGTTTCTGTGACCGGTAGCATTCAATACACAAGGTATAAGGTTTGGTATTCCAACCACGAGGTCCTTTTTTGTAGAGCTGAAAAAGTTGCTGGCAGAGAGGACAACGCGACTGTTTTGACAGATCAGGTAAATTGTGGGATTCCCTGCATGGGGTTGCATTACGACATGCTCTGTGGTCTGCGTCATGTAGGCGGCGAACGGCTGACACAGATGTGACCTCGGTCGGGGGGACGGCGTTGCGAGCCATTTCTTTGCTTTCAACAAGGGCAACGATCTCGTTGACGGCGCGTGTGAGTATATCCGCGCCGCCAAGAATTTCCCGGCGAATCTCATCGTCAGCAATGCCATTCAGCAAAGTATCCCGAATCATGTGGTCCGTATAATTGATTTTTAAACCACAAGTACAATCAATTGTGAATGCACATGTGTCTGCTTTGCCGCGCACTCTCGCTGCAAATGCGCGAAAAGGTTCGTCTCTCAGTTGGCGCATCTGCATGAGATCGGATCGCAAGACGCCAGTAGCTACTGGGATAACTGCAAGTCGACGCATGGCGGATAGTAACTCCTGCAAAGGCTTAGAGACAATCTCTGCATCTGATTTTAACAAACTATCTCCTAAGCTCTGACTGGCACACTGAAAGAGTTGCGCGGTGGCTGAAGCTTCGTTGATGCCTGATCCTTGCCTAAACATTTGCCAGCGGCGAGTGAATACGTTCCACGCTTCTAAAGACACGCCTACGTCAATGCTGGGTCTTGTTAGTTTTGGTCCCTCTGAGGGAGCGCGAATGGAATTAGGCCCAGGAGTAGCATGACTAAATGCGTGGCTCTGTAAAATAGCGCAAGCTACAGCTTCTGGTGCGTCTTCGGATTGAAAAGCGCAACCCGGGTACGCACAATCTATAACAACCATTTTAACAAAAATTAACTAGCCTTAACGATTTCGTCATAAAAGAACGTGACTCATTTTCGAAATGATATAAAATTTAATAACAAAACGAAAATGACGAAATCGTTCGTCTGCCAATAAAAGAAATAAATAATAACACGACTCAAAGCTAAACACTACTAAGCTTACTAAGTCTGAACACAACTGTACAGGCAAATGACAAGGCAAAACACAACTGTACAACAAACCCCATTGTTACGTAATAGTACAAACTATCAAGCATTTGTACAGTGTTGGCAGTGTAGGCAGTGTAGGCAGTGTATAGGCAGTGTTGGCAACAGGGTTATGGGGCGGGATTCGGAGCCGGAGTCTCACTTTAGGAAGTAGTCGGAACCGGAGTTGTTTTTCAGATTTGACAGAGTCAGAGTCAAAAGTTTTTAAATAGCTGGAGTCGGAGTCGGAATTATAGCCGTTTTTTTTATTTTTATTTTTATCTCTATATTAGCCGTAAAGTAGAGATGTCAACCGCGCAGCGTACACGGCGGCGCGCGGGCACCGCGTAACTTTTTGATCAAATTTACCGCGCCGTGCGGACACCGTGCAATCGTATGTTTAAAGTTTGCATGTGGATACTTGCTCTTATGTTTAAAGTTTGCAGTGCAGTGCGGGCACAGTGCGGTACTTAAAAAAATTTTGCAGCGCAGTGCGGTTGCGGGCAGAAACCTTGCAGTGCAGTGCGGGCACAGTGCAGGAAAAGTGTGCCCGCGACAACTCTACCGTAAAGGTTTAAAAAGTTGCAATGGGAATAGGAGCCCAACAATTTTGAAAAGGTGGGGTCGGAATTGGAGTCAAAAAATCTCTTTACAATCTTGCTTGGCGTCATAGACATTGTAGTGTGGGCAGTGTAGGCAGCGCAGGCAGGTTTTTTCATTGATTTTGCACTTGCGCATTTGTAATAATGCTATTAAATTGACTAAATACAAGATTGATTTGATCTTATTTTTTTTAATTAATAATTTTTTTGAATAGCTTGCAAATGCAGAATACATTTTTTTAATGTCATTTTTGGAAGCTCTGTATGCTCTTCAGCATTTATATTTAAATGATTACAAAATTTTTGTTTTATATCTTCCTTAGAATTTTTTTAAGGTGTTAATATGTTATGCTAATTGCAGTACTTGAAATGGATGAAACAATCTAGTAAGATTTGTTTTTTTTCAAGTTATGGAATGAATGAATGAAAAAGGAAAACAATATTTTCAGTTTTGCTAAAAATTAATAATGTTTTTTTTGTAATTAAAAACACATTTGGTTAAATTAGTGCAAGAAGGCATCACTGTTTATAATTAGTACAGTTTATACTTTATAAAGTCAATCAATAAATTTATACTTTTTAATTTATCAATAATCTGATGATTTCTTGCTTTGTATTGATTATCTTCATGTTTTACATGGAAAGTATGTAAATAAGCATAACCTGTGTAAGAACTTTTAGATGTGCCACTACGGTATTTTTAAAACATTTGTATAGTTTAATTTTTATTTACATATACA
This sequence comes from Diplosoma virens, assembly GCA_963680785.1. Taxonomy (NCBI): domain Eukaryota; kingdom Metazoa; phylum Chordata; class Ascidiacea; order Aplousobranchia; family Didemnidae; genus Diplosoma; species Diplosoma virens. The sequence goes on from OY796880.1 coordinate 14,855,135, forward strand.
CTTTTTTTAAGCAAGCTAAAAACATTGTAATTTTGATATAAAGTAAAATTTTTGCAGCTTTTAAAATTTTATACATTTAACTTTATACTTAAGAATAAAACAAACTAATGTATTTGTGTACATCTTGCCACAAGGAATGCATAAATAAATGCATATTTTGTGAGATTTGTTGTAATTGGCAACATTTTAAATGCTCAGGAATCTGTAAAAAGGACTTAAAAGAATTCACAAACAGCAGTATAGAATTTTATTGCTACAACTGCCAAATGCAAATAGATGAGTGTTTTGATTTTGAAAAATCATTAAAAAGATTAAATAATATATCATCGTATAAACTACTTTTTCGTGCTGCTCAATGAGAGCAATAATTTTTAAATAATGCAAAATCAATGAAATTAGAAACTCCCAATGATTTTTCAAATTGTAAAACAGATTACATAGCAGAAAAGGTATTGTCTAGATGTGGAACCAATAATTTAAAAGCATTAGAAGTATCGGGAGATGGTAATTGTTTATTTAACAGTTTATCAGTGATAGTATGTGGAAATGAAAGTAGAAATTTTGAATTACGACTCAGATGTGCCTTGGAATTAATTTTACATAAAGAATATTATACCAATTATTACAGTAACAATTCTTTCATATGGTAAGCCTTTCATATGAGGAAGCTTGTAAAAATGCTGTAAAAAATGGATCATTTTCATCAGTCTGTCTGCTTCATGCTGCAGCTGGTGTTTTGCAACAACCTATACATTCTGTTTATCCCAATATTAATGGTATATTAGATAAAACAGCATTGATTCTAAACCATATTTTGTTACCAAAGAAAGGATTACAAAAAAAAAAATCTATTTGTATAATGTGGTCTTGATGTGGTGATTCTGGAGTTCAATTAAAAACTTGGCTTCCAAATCATTTTGTTCCTTATATAGAAAAACAAATTAATGCAGATGAGATTGAGGTTATATCCAGTGATACAGAAAACAATGAACTTAACAAACAAAGTGAAGATAGCTTGCAAGAAAGAACAAAACCTGAGAAAAATGAAACTAAACTTACATGTGATGGTCAGCTAAATTCAAATGCGGATTGCATGTTATATTCTAAAACAAATATAAAAGATAATTTAAAAACAGAACAAAACAAAATCAGCTTTAAAGAAGAAGACTGCATAAGTGCAACAAGTCCAGAATTGGATGCCTTAACAACTGAACAACTAACTAAAAACTCAGAGAAAAGACAAGATAAATTCCAGTTTTTGAACAGAAGTTTTGATGACAGTTTGGATGAATTTGTTTCTGATAACTATGGTAATAAATGTAGCACAAGTACATCAAACAAACAAGCACAGAATGAGCCCAACTTCTCTAAATTTAATGAACTTAATATGACTTTGGCAATAAGAAAGAAAATCCAAATGAAAGCAAGACAGATGTTTTAGTCAATGAAGGTAATCTTTCATATATGGATTTCTTGTCTACTAGAAATGTAGTCAATATATTATCTAATAAATTATGTACTGGATACCCAGCAATACCTTTGGGAAAAAAAGAAAATAAATACTTTGTTGTTAAAAATACAAGAAATGAAGAGAGACGTAATAAAGATGTTAAAAGAAAGTTTTATGATGATTGTGGTGCTTGGCTAAAGGTTTCATATTACAAATCTTATTACATTTGCAAAAGTTAAATCAGGTTTACTTTTTGAAGCAAAAATTATGTATTAAAAAGAAAAGTGAGTATGAAGTTCTCAATCCACAACCAGCAAAATCAGAAATTCTTGAACTTACAAGGTACAACACAAAAAACAAAAAAAATCATTCATACAAAAGACGAATAACATGGATAAGCAATAACGTTAAAGAATCTACAGAATCTATATTTCTTGTGGAATATATTAGAAAATTTTTAGGTCACAGTCCACATGGTAATGCTCAAATCAATTGTAGTGATTACATTGACAATGCCAGAAATTTTGGATTATATACAAACACACATACAGTTTACAAGTGCTAAAAATTTATATGATAGTAAAATGCATGACATTAATAATTTTTTAATGACTCCAAGAGATCTTCATCAGATGCATAATAAAAAATATTATGAGAAACAAAAACGTAACTTAATCACTTAATTCACAAAAATTGTACAGAAGTAATTACAGTGATGATGTTCTGCAAGTGATAAGTATGGCCCAAACAAATCCTTTTGTGCGTAAAGTTGTGCACAGCAAAGATGAACCAATTTCGGTAGTGTTTTTTTCAGATCAGCAGATCCATGATATTAAAAGGTTTTGTGTTCATGGTCAGACAGTTTTGTGCATTGATAAAACTTATAACTTAGCAAAAGCATTTGTTACATCACTGTGTATAAAAATTTGAGTGTTATAAGAAATAGTACTGGTTAGAGTCCTTTGTTTTCAGGTCCAACTTTTATTCTTGGGAAGTCAGATTTAAAGACATATGTAGAGTTTTTTAATACTTTAAACTTTGCATTAAAATGTAATTCTTATCACAAACTAATTATTGGCACAGATGATGAAACAGCTATGCATCAAGTTGTTTTAAGAGCTTTTCCCAATTGTCAACATGTTTTATGTTGTCACCATCTAAGAACAAATTTGCAGCAATACATGTCTGATAAACTTGGTGTTAGTCATCATTTATGAAATAAAATAACTGAGCTAGTTTTTTTGCTACTGAAAGCTGAAGATGAAATAGAACATAAAGAAAAAAAGAAACATTTATTAGAAAGATGTGAAACAGATTGTCCAACTATCTGCAACTATTTAACTTCAAGATTGTTGCCATTAATGAAAGAAAAAGTATGGAATATGCGACATATAGTAAGCATGGAATGGAGCAATAATTATGCAGAAAGCATGAACCATGTGCTTAAACAGAAAGCTGATTGGAAATCACAAAGAATTGCTGAACTGATTACCTTGATAGAAACAAATGTCAAGTTGCAATATAAAGATGTTGAAAGAGCTATGGTAAAATTAGAACCTTTTCACTTAGCTTCAGCATTCACTAAATTTGAAATTAGTTATCATGATTGGTCTCAAAAAAATGAAAATGAAAGGAAAAGGAATTTAGAAGACTTTATGAATCATTTTCCTAAAACAAAAACTGATAGCATTTCAACAAATGCTAAACTTATAATGAAAACAATGTTCCACCAGCACAACTGCAAAAGACACCACTAAGCCGCAAGGGCATACTGGCGGCGGTTCCGATATGCTAACCACATCGAGTTAGCTAACACGGATACAGGTTAAGACAAGCAAAACCCTGCAGTTCCCATTACAAACATATAGTAATGCAGTTGCACTGGTGGAACATTGTTTTCATTGTACTAGCTACCCAGCGTTCAGGTCCACAACTGGATGTTTGAGGTGTAAAAACCACAAACAGAAAGTTGTGCCAGCTGTTTAAGTTCAACTTTTTCAGCTGGGGTCAACAACAAGCTGTAGTGTCCTGACGAGTCCTAATAAGGATGAAACAGGTCTGTCGGCACTTGCTTGTTGATTGACTTGACCATTCTTACTAAATGCTAAACTTATCACTTTTGTTCCATCAAGCACTTGTTGTAAAAAGCCCAATTAAAGAAAAAGAAGAGCAGAAAAATATTTTTCAAAAGACTCGATTAAAATTTTAAAGATTCCTCAGTTGTAGTATATTTAAGTAAATTTTTTTTGTTGAAATAGTATAAGGTTGCAGAAGTTTTTTGTTAAGTATGTATCCAAAACAACAAACCAAAAAATTAAGTAGACTTTTGGGCACTGATATAGTCATGAAAATATAATTATTTTGGCACTTTCTAAAAAGTGAAGATACCAGAGTACAATTGACCAAAAAAGCCATTAATGATTTTGGAAATTTTTTACATTACTATTGTGTCAATTAATCCTCCATGTTTGGACTGTATTACAACTGCTTGCAAAATTATGTTATTTTGTTTGTTTGACAAGAAAACAGTACTAGCCATTAATGATGTTTGAAATTGTTAACAGTACTATTGTGTCTTTTATTACACTTGCATGTTTAAGCTTTATTATAAACTGCTTCCAAAATGATTTTATTTTGTTTTTTGACAAGAAAACAGTATTAGCCAAAATGATATTAGAAATTTTTAACAGTAGTATTGTGTCTATTATTACACCTGCATGTTTGGACTTTATTATAAACTGCTTCCAAAATGATTTTTTTTTTTTTTTTACTATAAAACAGTATTATGCTAAAAATGTTTAGATTTACTTTTTACTTAGTTTAAAATTCTTTTCAGATATTGCAATTCTTTAAAATATGTTTATATTTTTTTATTGGTTTAGAATTTTCTTCACTTACTGTCATTTTTAAAAAATTTTGTATCTTTTTTATATATGTTTTCAGTCAAACTTTTGATTTGGTTTCAGTATTTTTTAAATTATGTTGTAATTTTTTGGAATTTTTAGTTAGTTTAAATTTTTTTTTTATGTGCTACATTTTTGATTTGGTTTCAGCATTTTTTAATTTATGTTAATATTTTTTGGATTTTTAGTTTGTTTAAGTTTTCTTTCACTTACTACAATTTTTTTAAATACTGGAAATGCTTGAGTATAATCTGCACCTTTCCCAAAATGAAAGGACAAAATCCCTACTGCATATTATATTTTAGGTTAATAATGAAAAATGTTTTTTTGCAATGTTGATGTCTCTGGTGTCGGGGGCAAAAATTATAATACGCATGTGCAGAAGTGTTAGTCTAACTACCAGTAGGTGCTGTTTGCTTAGTTACAGTGGCCCTGCATTACTTTGCAATTCATGACTTAACAGGTTTATATGTTATATATGAAGGCTATATCATGGATTTTCTGGAATAATTTTAAAAAATCAAGATATAAAAGCATAATACTATGCACTTATATGGTACTGTAAACTTACTTAAGAGGTGCATATTATTACACACAAGGCTTAAGTATTCCAGAGGTACAATCCCCTAAAAATTCCTGTGTATTATACTCAAGGACTTATGGTATGTTTATATTTTAATTCTAATTATAATTTTTTTGGTTATTGCAGTTTTTAAAATTATCTGTTTGATCATGTGATTATTTTTACTGGCAGCTTGATTGGAAAAAATTAATGCTTTGCTAAAATTTTCTTGACAAAAAGGTTTAGATGAAATTGTAATATGACTGCTAATTACTTCATTTTCACTGTGCTTGTTAAAAAATCTGTAAATAGAAATCTAATTTATATAAGCTGAATCTTTTCATCCCATGTAAAGTGGACCACAGTTCCAATTTGCATAATAGAAAGCATCCATTTTAACAGGTGAAGAAAAGTGTGTGTTGGGCTTAGTTTATTTTTGTGTAGCCTGTAGTAATGCTATTTGTTCTGTTGCAAAAAGAATATTGATAGCTGAGCTATACTGGCAACTAGATACAAGAATTGGAAATATTATAAATTTTTTGTTTGGTGCTATCAGCTATCAGGTTTAACTTTTACATTTGCCTCAATTACTTAATTTTATGTATACTTTATTTGCAGATAATTATGAATTTGTATAGTGCCTGATCATTAATTGTTTTCAAAATTTTACATTGAGCTGCATAAAAAAACAAAGAAGTTTATATATATATGTGAGGATGACAATTTTTCTATTCTTTTATATTAATGTAAAATCAATTAAATATAACCATATGCAGAACATATGCAGATGATCATATAATATAGAAGATGGTAATATAACCATATGAAGATGGTCATATGAAGAACAAAGAACAAATGTGTACGTACTGCAATTAGATTAAATTTGAAAATTAAAATGAAGAAAAAATGTAATATATACGATTTTACGACAGCTTTTCATCAGTAAAACTTTAAATTCGGAACAAAAAAATGATGATGCCTAAAGGGATTGGTCAATCTAAAATCTTTCGTAAACTCTTGAATTAAAAATAAATTTGTACAAACTCTGAATGCATTGTACTTAAATTGACGAACTGAGATGTAAAAGTAAACATGTTGTCTTATAGAGGAACAAAATCATATAATAATAGAATGAAGTTGATATAACTTTCGAAAAACTTTTTTACATATTTTTTCTCTATTTTTATCCTCCTGATTTGCAGGAAAGCGATGGAGGCGCTAATACCAAGGGCAAGCAATTATCCCCACCTGCTTTCGAAGATGTCTGGTTAAAATTTTTTTATTTTGGTATTTTATTTTTCATAGAGATAAGACTACAATTTAAGAATTGTTGGCAAAGACCACAAAGCAGGGGAAAGTGCATTAACGTGTTTCCCGAGGACCCAACAGATTGACGCGAGTAGGTTTTCAGCCGTAACCATGTCGATCATAATCTCGACGCTTTAACCACTCGACCACACTGCCGACTTAATTTGGCTTCTTTTAAAAAAGTTTAGGGACAACTTCTAGTCCTATTTATTCTTATTAAATTCTGTCTGTTGCAGTAATCATATCACTTTGGACTTAATATCGGCATAGTAAATACATAACAAGCATGTCAACATCTTGAAGAATAAGCCTGCAACGTGATGCACACGTGATAACCTTGCAGGTTTACTATAAGATGTTCAGTTCACATGCTTATTATGTATTCAACTATCTCGATTTAAAGTCACTGATTATTCATGTACAAGCCATTTTGTATGTTAAAAACTCTGGAGTTTAATTTCTTAAAAGTTTATATTTACATTTTTTAAATTTTTTTCAAAGTGTTGAACAGAAGTACCGGTAATTAACAATTGTATTTCTTGCTTAAAGCGTAATAGTTTTTTTGGTTTTCATGTTTAGTGCTCTTATTACACCAAAATGAATTATTTTTTCCTGGACATGAAAAATTTAGCTACATTTTAAAATTTACTGCGTAATTATCGTTTTTCCTGTGTAAATATAAAGTTTTTTTTTTAATCGATATAAGGTAATAAAAGATGAATGAGTTAGCATTATTGCAAATATACAGGTTGTCTCAGGCTGAAACTGTATTCTTTTTCTCGTAAAGTGTGGCCGATTTAATAAAAGCGCCGTATTGGTGGCAATCAAACGCAATCGACGTAGTTTCAGTTTAAATATCTGCCAAGTCTTTCTGTTTGCTCGGAAAAAACACTCTCCTCTGCTTGGCAGTGTTGGCAAGCAACTCTGAATTAAATTTGGGTCATTTTTAAATGAAACAAGTAAAAACGGTTTAAGTAGACGATATTTTGCATTTTACCAAACAGAGGCATGTAAAGTTTAACAGCAACAACGTGGACTTGCGAATCAAGCAGTGGAGAGATTACAAATGATGATGGCTATTCGGAATTTAGTTTTCGGTCAGATAATACCAATAATGGCATTAAGCCAGCATTTGTATTTATGAAGCGCTGTGAAATAAGGTGTTCAGTGTTTAATACAGAACTGCCTTTTTGTAAATTTGCTGAAGAATTGGACATCAAACCATGGACAAATAGAATATGGCATCCTGTAGCCCAATTTATTTCAAGAGGCTTAGCGCTGGGTAAGCCTTGTAATGAAAACAAGAAGTAAAATTTAACTTTTTCTGTTTTAAATTCGTTCCCGCAGTCGTGCGATAACTTATTAAATAAATTCATGATGTAAAAAGCAAATGCTTCTCTCGCTTAGAATATTTCTGTTTATGCTCTTATATTTGCGATGTAAATCTGAGAACATTGCTGAAAAAATATAAATCTGCAGGTTATAATCAGGACGTCAAACTGTTTAAAATAACGTTCCGGTTCAGGTTTGGCAAATTTTTTTTTGATGGTTCAGCTCCTGTTCCTGTTCAAAAAAAAAACAATTAGCGCTTAATTTGATTTTCCATTTATGTTTGGTTCAATCCTTATAATTGTATACATAAAATATTTTTTCTGTCCATTTTGGCAAGCTTATAAACCAAGGAAATGGCATGTAAATCGTGGCCATGGACATACTAGACCAAAGAGTTTGGTAAAGGGGAGCAAAACAAATTTGCCGCATTATGGCTTTGCACGGTTTTACCAACATAACAAATAGGGTTATACCTGAACAGAATGCATTAGCTTTGTTATGTCTCCGAAATCATTTTGGCGCCTAAAAATGAATTTAAAAATGTTATGCGTTGAAATAATAAATATTACCCCCAAAAAGACAATTGTTTAATTAAATATGGTGCATAGCACAATTAAATAAACAATTATTTGGACATAAAATAAGTTCCATTCTTCCAAGAAACATTTTTTCAGGTGTATTTTACGCCTCAAAAACATACTCATTTCCCAAAAATTCAGACTGCTCTTGAATTTTTTAGCTGGTGAACAGGTTGAGTTGGCAACTATGCCCCTATTTTTCTCACATTTACAAGGTTATGTTTGTAGCCAAATGATATCTCATGGGTGTAAACTAGCGTGCTTGTTGAAAGATTGTGGCAAACAATTGCAACTTCTAATTCATAAAGTGAAGGTATTTCAGACAAGAAAATAGGTTAAACACTAAATCTATTTACTGGCAAGCTATATTAAGTGTGAATTGCAAAACCGAATTTGAATCATTCGACAAAGTTGAATTAATGTACTCTAGTGCATAATGATAATTTTGCAAGCCCGAAAAAAGCAAACAAAAACTTTTTGTAATTCTAGTTTTAATATCAAGTTTTTCAGGCTATTTTACGCTAGTGACAAGCAAGGGCGTTAAAATTTTGGAGTTGTAAATAAGTAATAGATTTTGTTTCAATACAGTACTTGGTGAAACATTCGACCTGCAGTATGATTTGCTTAAGGAAGTAACTCAAAAATTCAACTTTAACAAGAAAAATGTTGCTTTGTGTGCAGATAATTTGAATACCAATTTTGATGGCGATAGAAGACTTGGCCAAAATAACCACTGAGAAGCAGTCACAGGAATGGGAAGACCACATGGTTCGGTCTGTTCACTTGATCGACGAAGCAATGGGTTCCTATAAGTTGCTTTTTGATCGGAAGAAGAAGCAGCGAAAGCAATAACTTTTCATCGCAATGTTTTTTACGCCTCGCAGAAAACAGCCAGCTTCTCTTGCTACTGCGCCACTACAGTCAAAATTCGAAGTATAAACGCACTACTTTACGAAAATTCACTTATCGCAGCTGTTCTCAAAATGCATCTATACCGCGATAACCGAGGGAACACTGTACACTACCGACACTGTCTACACTGCCTCACACTGCCCATACACTGCCTACACTGTCTATACACTGCCTACATTGCCTGCACTACCTAAACACTGCCTACACTGCATAACTAGTACTGCCTGCATTGCCCACACTGCCTAAAAATGCAACTCCGGCTCCGAATCTCACCCCATCTGCACCAACGGCAAGCCACTTTAATGTTGTGGTGCAGTCCTCTTCCCTGCACTAGGGAGGGTCGAAATGGCTTGTTCATTCCCCAAGGATCTCATATCCTCGGGCGGCTCTGTCATAGACTACCTTTCTCATTTTTTATCCTTGTTGTTCAATGTGCGGTCACAAGTGGGCAGCGTTCTTAAGCTCAAATAACCGCCCCCCACCTCATTTACCGTCCTAAAAACTTTCCTTAGGTTCTTTACCCTCCAAATCTCCTCTTTACCAATCCTACCCACCGCTGCTTCTTATCCTTATCCTACTTCTCATCAGCGATGACATTCACCAACCCAGGCTCTAAGGATCTCTGCTCTGTCTGTTCCCGTCCAGTTACCTCTCTCCCGCTGAGTTCAATAAAATCTCCCCGGGATCACTTGGACCTGTCCAATGTGCCCATCCTCCTCTTAAACTTCCTCCTCCCACTCCCAACCTATTTCCATATCTCCATCTACAAACACCCACAAACTCTCATCTTCAAAAACGAACCCCTCCCAAAATAACTCTCTACCATTAATAAACTCTCCGACTTTCCTAATCACCCCCTATTAATTTTTACTTTCCCTCCCTCAGCGTAATCTCTGCCTCCTCCTCAACTCCAACCTTCCATTTCTTCTCTCACACAATCTTTTTTACATCCTTACTCTCCCTTTCAAAACAGCCTTGGAATCCTACAGTGCAACGCTAATGGAATTCGTCCCGGGTGTACTCAACTAATACAACTTCTTTCTCTAAATCAGTAAGACCTCATCTTTATGCAGAAGTCGCACCTCTCTTCTGACTCCACTTTTTACGCCCGGCTACAAAACTCTTAAAAAGGACCGCTCTATGACGAGGAGAGGAACTACCAACTCTACGGGAAACCTGGGAGGTGGTGTCTTTGTACTTGTCAAAAACGGTCCAAACTACTTCCCCCTCTCTACATAACACCTTTCCTCCCTCTATCCCAGCTCCAATTATTTAGCTATCACAGTTACAATAAAAGGAGCCTCACCTATACACCTTTATGTCCCTCCTATCTGATCTTCTTCTTCTAATTCTCGCCCTAAATCCTTCTCACCCTTCCTCTTACCATCACCTCCTACTACTTACATTTTCGGCAATTTTAATTGCCATCACTCATACTGGAAGACCAATTACGCAAAGATTTGTTTAACTGGCTCTTTTCTGATCTCTTACTATGACCTTTACCTTGACACATATCTATACAGAGTTGGTTGAGCCAAGACTCCTTCAGGCAGCAACTGTGGTTTTGAATCACAGGACCTTTCCCATCACGTGCTGTACTGCCCTGTACTTGACCCTATGCGTCGGGCTATCATCGGCGACTCCCTCTTTATTCTGGACCTCTGGTCCCTTCCGTGGGGAGTTTCCCGATTACTGGGGCTCCGCGGAGTTGATCCGCGCCCCCATCCCCAGGAATGGGTCGGGTAAACTCACCACCACTACCACCAACCCCGCCCCATAACCTAGTTGCCAACACTACCTGTACTGCCTATACACTGCCTATACACTGCCTACACTGTCTACACTGCCTACACTGCCCACACTGCCCACACTGCCTACACTGCCAACACTGCCTATACACTGTCTACACCGCCTACACTGCCTTTAGACTGCCTACACTGCCCATACACTGCCTACACCGCCTACACTGCCTACACTGCCAATACTGCCTATACACTGCTTACCAGGGTTGCGGAGTCGGAGTCGGTCGGAGTTGGAGGTTTTCGGAAGGAGTTGGAGTCGGAGTCGGACTGTCAAGTAGACTAGGAGTCGGAGTCGGAATATTTTATCCAACTCCGATTCCTCATGTCCAATTTCTTCACGTATTAGTGATGTTAACCGCGCAACTTACGCGGCCGCGCGCGCCAGTGGAGTGCAGTGCAGTAATCTTTTTAAGAGAATTTTGCCGTGTATCGCGCGACACAGCGAGCGACTCATAAAAAGTTTACATTTTAATTTGTAAGCAAATAGTATTTTACGTAATGCTATGCTCGGGCACCCAATTTAGTTGCTTCCCTTTCTTCAATCCAATGACAGGAAGCAAATGCCAGGTGCATAATCAAGTTACTATCCTAAGCAGCTTCTTTCTATAATACGTGGTACCTTGACATACGAGTTTAGTTTGTTCCGTGACCGAGCTCGTACCTCAATTTGCTCGTATGACAAAGCGAATTTTTCCATTAAAATTAATGTAAATGCCATTAATCCGTTTCAGCCTCCAAAATGCCTTCCCTTTTTTTTATTTTTGACGTGTCTTTAAATAAGTACTTCCTCCAACAGAAGCGAGTGTTGAACGTCTGTTTTTATCACTAAGACCAAAGGGCTGCAATAAAGAAGAAACTCACAAAAGCAAAATTAAAATTTTTGAAAATTAAAACTTACTCTTGCTCTATTCTTTCAAAAAAATATCAACCAAAAGTTTATAACCAAGGTGATTTTTTTAATAATCTCCTAATATGAATGTCAATCAACGGCAGGAAGCCTGCATGACTCAGTCTCGTACAAAATTAGAATAATTGAAATAGTTATCAATCAATCAATCAATCATTTATTTTGTTAGGCAGTAAGGAGGAAGAAATAGATTACAAGGATAAAATTTACAACAAATACACACACTGTTACAATAAACAAACAAACAATAATATAAATTGTACCACCATAACAGATGGTAGCGAAAGACCATTAAGGTCATCAAAGTCTGCTACCACCAATAAGGTCAAATGATAAGATTTTGAAATAAGTATATATATATATAAAAACACAGATGAACATACCAAATATTTGATAACAGGATAACAAGTATTTTATAACAACTGTTTAATTATAATATATGTACCGGAAGTGGTTAAGTGCGTTATGTCCAAGCTTAATTGTAACAGTTCAAAGTCAGAAGGTTAACTACTAACTTAATTCTATTTACAGGGTATATTTATTCACTTATTCAAATAGAATTGAAAACGAAACAAATGTTGAAATAAATAGTTACAATAATAGAAACAATTTAATATAGCATAATTATAACATAAGTTAACTTATCTAACCGATATCTGCCGGAGGGTAGCTCAATTTATTACAATTTATGACCGAGCCATATCGCTGTATACGAGAGGGCGTATTACCACGTGATCATACGATATGGAACGGCAGGATGTGAAATTTAAAATTGCGTAAAATGGAGCATGTGAAAGTTAAATTCAACGTTTTGAACCAAATTCTATAATTCCCATAAAAACTAAAGTTGTGTTTCATGTGAAAATACGTATTTGGGCTGTCCAATTAATCGCTACAGATACCCCCCGTCAGAAAAAAAAATTTTTTTTTTTTTCGAAATATAGCATAAATTTTCAAAAATGCAATCTGCAGCACGACAACACGACGGTGAAAAAGGAAGTACATGTAAATACAGAAAATGATTATTGCACGACTAAAAACAGACTAAAAAAGTACAAAACAAATTTTGACAATAACAAAAACTGGTTAATAATTATATCTTGATTAAAAATTTAGTAAAACAGAACAAAATAGTATAAATATATATAATTAATATATAAATATAAGAATAAATATTTTATAACAATTGTTTGATAACAAGAATTTGAAAAATAAGTATAAAAAACACAGATGAACACACCAAATATTTTTATAAACTTAACAAAGTGAAGCATATGAATATTTTAGCTCAAAAAAACAACCAACAAACCAAAAAAGAAAAAGAAACAAATGAATACCAGTATATACTCAACAATACAATTATAAGTACCCTAAAAAAAAAAGTCATAATTTTGTTTTATTTTTGTGTGTCACTGGCATAGTTGCTAATAAGAAATAATTTGTATTTATATTTAAAACTATAATACGAATTTTCTTTGATTTCTTTTGGAATTTCAGCCCATATTTTAATACCAGCAAAACTTAGCATTTTTTTACCAAAGTTGGAAGAAACAGTAGGTAAAAATAGTTCACGTGTTTGGCATTGGCGAGTGTTATAATTGTGTATTTGCCTAAGATGTCTAAAATAATCAGCAAAAACATGAGGCAGCATATTATTAATATATTTAAACATAAATTTAGCATGATCAATTTTTATTAAGTCATTTATTTTTAAGACATTAAATTCATAAAAGAGATAATTTATATTAGTTGACTTTGATGAAAACAGACAGGCACGAATAAACTTATTTTGAAGAACTTGTAAAGGAGCTGTCAATGTTTTATTAGCTCTTCCCCAATTGAGAATTGAATATTGGATTTTGGATTGAAATAAAGCAAAGTAAATCGTTTTTAAAGTTGATAAAGGAGCACAATGTCTAAGTTTATATACTATGCCACAAACTTTGGCCAGCTGTTGACGCAAGTTTGAAATAGAAACTACAGACCCCCTTTTATTTTGTTTACAAAATCCGACAAAATTCACATATATATTCTTACTATCAATATATAACCACGAATCACTGTGAAGAAGACGGATTCCATGCCATCAAACTAATGGCTGAAGTTTATTTGAGAGAAATAAGGATGAGCTTATTATTAGTATGGAAATGTCAACATTTTTCTCTGGAGTTTCTTTATATGCAGTGGGTGATTCAGGAAAATTCTAAAATTAGTCGCATTTTATTGTTTTTCTTGTAGTCTATAATTGTGGGTTTAAATTTTTAATTCTTTTACATATGGTTTTTTGTTGCTTTTACTTTTATAAACTTTTGTTTTCAAATTTTCATTGTCAATAAATTCCATAGTTATGACTAACATTTGTAAAAATTTGTATATTTATGAAATTTTCATATTTACATTTTAACCTCATTACCTACTAATAAAGACGAAACTAAGCCACCTAAAACAAGAAGCACCAGACTCGTGTTTGGTCTTGTTAAAGCTTGTCAGTGATGCATACCTCATTGAATTTCAAACCGACTAGATGTAGTCCTACACGCAGGAGACAACACTCAGGGTCTAGTCCTACACCCAGGCCCTACACAAGTCATTAATTGTATTAACATTAAGGTTTGTCGCGGGTTTGATTTACCATGGGAAAAATAATAACTGTAAAATAGACTAGAGATAACATCATATTTATCTATAAAATACTTTGATGTTCAGAAAATGTAATAAGCATTAAGTATAGAATACATATTTAGTTTCGAGTTATGTATGCCATTTCGAGTTAATTTTCCAAATGTGATATGTATTAATGTTTCATTCAAACACAGTAAAAATTATAGTTAATGGGTTGTGTATATAATATAATTATATGTATATACATATTTATCAAAACATAAATATAACAAAAAAACATGTTGTATTAAAATACACGTAGTTCTAACAAATTGCTTCGCCTGTGAGGCTCAACAATTAAAAAAAGCAATATTATTTACGTTGAAAGAAATAAAATAAACAAAAATTAAAAGTTAAAATAAATTTTTAGGCTTCAGAAGAAAACTCGCATCTTAGAAAAATAACGCTACCAACAGTTTGGGTTTAAACAATTATTTTACTCAAGTTAGTGATTGATTAGCAAATAATTACTTTTGTTACGAGATATCAAAAGAAACATGCTGTAGGCTAATGTTGCGCATACTCGTAGATGTATTAAACTTGGCCAAGTTGCCGAAAAGATTAAAGTGTAGAAAAATTGAGTTGAAAAAAGCGTTAAGAGCAAGTGTTATAAAAATTTTTTTTATACTGTATAAAGCATTAGTAGGGATCATTCGTTAAGAGAGAGTGTGATAAAAATATTTTTTTATAAAAAGATTCTTTTATAACGCTTTCTTTTAACTAATGATCCATAAACTTTTTTACGCTTTACCGGTAATCTTTTCGGCAGCTTGGTCAAGTTTAAGAATACATCTATGCGCAACATTACAGCATGTTTTCTTTTGATATCTCGTAACAAAAGTAATTATTTGCTGATCAATCACTTACTTTAGTAAAATAATCGTTTAAACCCAAACTTTTGGTAGTGTTATTTTTCTAAGATGCGAGTTTTCATCTGAAGCGTAAAAACATATTTTAACTGTGTCCCCTGATGAGCCTTACAGGTGAAACAGTCTGTTGGGACTATTTAATAAAATATATTTTTTAATATTTATGTTTTGATAATCAGGAATAATCATTCTGACTATTGAAGCCATTGAGCACTCTTCTGAAGAGCACCAGTAATTTGGAATTGTATATGTATATACACTCATATACATAATTTTTTAAAGTAAATATCTCTTTATGTACAGTATTTAAAAAAACCTGACTTATTTTGTGCAACTAACAACTCGAAAGGATGATTTTTGCTTAGTTAAATCTAATTTAAGAAAAATATTTTGACCATAGTAGGGAGTCGGAGTCGGAGTCGGAGTCAGGAGTCGGAGTCGGAGTCAAAGTTAAAGTCAGGAGTCGGAGTCGGAAATTTAGAAATTCTCGGAGTTGGAGTCGGATCATAATCTTCCGACTCCGCAACCCTGCTGCTTACACTGCCTTTACACTGCCTACACTGCCCATACACTGCTTATACACTGCCCACACTGCCTACACTGCCTACACTGCCTATACACTGCCTACACTGCCTTTACACTGCCTACACTGCCCATACACTGCCTACACTGCCCATACACTGCCTTACACTGCCTATACACTGCCTACACTGCCTACACTGCCAACACTGCCTACACTGCCTACACTGCCTATACACTGCCTACACTGCCTACACTGCCTACACTGCCTACATTGCTTATACACTGCCTATACACTGCCTACACTACCTACACTGCCTACACTGCCTACACTGCCTACACTGCCTATACACTGCCTACACTGCCTTTACACTGCCTACACTGCCCATACACTGCCTACACTGCCCATACACTGCCTTACACTGCCTATACACTGCCTACACTGCCTACACTGCCAACACTGCCTACACTGCCTACACTGCCTATACACTGCCTACACTGCCTACACTGCCTACACTGCCTACATTGCTTATACACTGCCTATACACTGCCTACACTGCCTACACTGCCTACACTGCCTATACACTGCCTACACTGCCTTTACACTGCCTACACTGCCCATACACTGCCTACACTGCCCATACACTGCCTTACACTGCCTATACACTGCCTACACTGCCTACACTGCCAACACTGCCTACACTGCCTACACTGCCTATACACTGCCTACACTGCCAACACTGCCTACACTGCCTACATTGCTTATACACTGCCTATACACTGCCTACACTGCCTACACTGCCTACACTGCCAACACTGCCTACACTGCCAACACTGCCAACACTGGTAATTTAGAGTAACCGGTTTTGGAGTCGGATTCGGAG
Organism: Diplosoma virens; assembly: GCA_963680785.1. Classification (NCBI taxonomy): domain Eukaryota; kingdom Metazoa; phylum Chordata; class Ascidiacea; order Aplousobranchia; family Didemnidae; genus Diplosoma; species Diplosoma virens. The sequence continues at coordinate 14,871,822 of OY796880.1, forward strand.
TAGAAAGGTTTTTTTAGATGTTTTGGAATCGGAGTCGTAAAATTTTAAACAGCTGGAGTCGGAGTTGGACTCGTCAAATTTTACATATCTGGAGTTGGAGTCAAAAATTTTTGGATAAGTAGAGTCGGAAAAAATTTATCCGATTTCACAACCTTGTAGGCAACAATTGCAATGAGCATGCAAATTATAATGACTTTATTATATCTATACAATGTATTGTTAGCATGTCCTACAACGTATATCGTTTTTTACTGCTTCCTTTTTTTCAGCTTTTATTGTGTTTTTGTGTTGCGGCTGAAAAAAAAAAAAAAAATACAAACATACAATTTAATACATTTGAAATAGAAGTGTCTACGAAGCAAATTCTTTTGGATGCGAATAAAAAACAATCTACTACTGCTGCTACAAATTTTGAGCGGACATCCACAAATTTTAGCATATTAGGAGCGGTTTTGGATATAACTTTTTCTTAGATTGCGAATCCGCAACTGGGCACTGCCCACTCTTCCCACTCTTCCCACTCTTCCCACAGTGTACAAAAAAGTTTTAGATTAGAACAAAGTTGCTTAATTTAAGAAAAAGTTTTTTTTATGGCAATGTGATCTGTTGTATGATTTTGATTTGGAATCTACAATCCAAACAAAATCTTCAAGTAAATGCATTTGTTTTGTTGAAGTATATCTAGTTTGTTTTTGTGGTTTCTAAAACACTTAACTACTAATTTGATTAAAAAAATTCAAGCTTGGGTTTGGTAAACTGAAGTAAAATTAAGTTAGTCGGATTTTTTGGTTTGCAACCTCGTTTTGCTTAAATTACTTTTAATTTAGTTATTTATACCGAACGTTCAATTGATTAGGCTGTTGGTAATAAAACTGCAATATAACTCTTAATGAAGGAATTTCAAATAAATAAGCATTGATACTTTTATAGCCTACTGATATAGGTACTAAAATGTCAGCATTTCAATTTTTTCAACTCAATTTGAAATTAATGAGGTTGCACTTATGTATTGTTTAAAAAATTTTTTTGAAGTATGTGATATGCTTTCCATAATTGATTTAAACACTTTATGTAAAAGAACATTAAGCAGTTAAGTTCTTGTTAAACCACATAAAAGCTCAACTCTTACTTCTATTATAGTTTTGCATTCCTGTTACAATTTAGGCTACACTAATCTGTAAATATTTTTTGTTACAAATAATTATGTTGAAGTATTATCTGTGGTTACATTTTTACATTACTAAGTAGTAGTGCAATTTCATGCAAATGCCAAATCCCAGCAAAGTTGTTTAAAAGATTCTGCACAGCTGGCAAAAACAGTGTCTAGTTCTTAATCTCTCTTGGTGAGCATCTGAGGACACACTTAAAAGACCATGCAACATAGGGTCAGGGTCCTGGGATTTACAGTAAACCAATGAAAATGTTGCTACTAGTTGGCAAAGCTCAGCTAGATGAATGCCTGAAAGTATGGCTAGGTGGTCTGTTTGAGTGTGATGCAGGCATACAGCGACTATTTGCAAGGTGTCATTCAAGACACTCTCTATAAAGCAAGTGTGAGTGCTACAACACCAGATTGGTGGGCATTATTCAGCTGTTGAGAAAACCAGAGAGATAAGGCACTGTGCCAGCACCCAATCTTGAGCTTACAAATTGTCTCAGCAATATGATATGTAAAGATAGTTTCAAGCTGTACTTAATTCATTTGTTAATTGTTTAACTGTTTTTGTTATAACTATATCTGCCAATTTGATCAAATATTTCATATTGCTATCACAGTAAAATGTTATTGCAGCTTTTAAAAGATGGTTGATCCAGACATCATTGAATTTTTTCACATTTACAATTTTCAAAAATTAAGAAACCATTTATTGAACTTAATTATGTCATTTTTATCCACGATATTTAATGTTGTGTGTACTTCAAGAGCAATAGCTGTCATATCAACAAGAAAACATTTTAAGCAATATTTATAACTTGTGTGTTTAATTGGCTTTAAATATATAGGCACATTATTCAATTTTAGAATGTTTTAACAAACAACCATTTTCAGTTTAATAAATCTTTGTCATTATAGCCAAGATCATATGAGCCATAGCATCAGAATTATTTTCAGCTTTTTCAAATACTTTTCCACCATAGTATAATAAAGATGGTTTAAATCTTACAATCATAAAATTACACTGCATAGATACTACATTTTCAAAATTAATATTTAAAACATCTAGGGTAGATGTCTTATTTTTGATGTTCAATGTTTTTACACTGTGCAATTGGTGATCTTATTTAAATTTTATTTCAGTAGAACTTGCCTAAGTTGCCACACATTGCTTGGTCCCAGCAAAGAGCCTTTTGTTTTCTGTGTTAACAAGTTTGGCTAAGTTGTCTTTGCTTAACTTGCCGTAATTTCCTCACCCTGAGCAGAAAAATTAGACTTTGCCATTGTGATTATATTCCAAACTTTTATTTTGCTACCACTACATTACAGTTGTTTGGTATCTGTCTGCAATCTTTACTCCTGTGACACAACCCCACTGAACATCACAAACTTCTTTTATAACTACATTATTTTATCATTTTAAATTGTTTTCATTAGTTTTAGTTTAGTTTAGTTAGCCATCTTATTGCCATTTGAAGCAGCCTAACTATGGCAGTTACAAAAGCTATTAGCTTATTGTAATATATGAAATGAATCCAAAAATTTTACTGACACCAGTATTTTGTTATTATCAAGAATATTATCTCTAGAAATTGTTTCCAATCATCTTTCTCTTTTCTCATCTTTTAAAAAAATTGGTGTTTTGTCTTTGATCATGCCTGGGTCAGCAGTTAGTAATACAGCTCTTCACATTTTTTATTCTAAATGAATCATGACATGAACTTGAAAACATTACATTTGATTTCTGTATTAACTGTTATAAATAATTCATTTTAAAAAAACAAAAAATTTTAAATTAAAAATCGTTTAACTTATGATAGTTTATTATATTATAAACAAATATTTGTTTATAATATAATAAATTATCGTAAGTTATTAGTCATTTTTTGTGACTAGTATGTTTAAGCTGTTTTTAAATCTGTTTTTTTTTGTTGTTGTTATTTACAATAACTTGTAATAACATAGTTATGATTGAGCTTATGTAAAATAAATTCTACTAAATGTAAGTCTACAGGGTGGGGAAAAAATTTCTGGAATTACTTTTAAGCTTTAAATTTAAACAAATTTTAATTGCTCTAAAGCATAAATTGATGATCAGTTGAAAGCTGTATTATCATTCTTCATTTCCAGTTTGGTTTTTTAATTTTAATTGGCATAAAATTTGTCAAAAAAGAGTAAATGTCATGCCATTATTGAGTTTCATCATGCAAGAGTTTTCATGTGCCGTCCTTCATGAAGTTCAGGACACGAAAAGAAGACATCGTGTTTTCAGATAAAAAATTGTTTATGGTGGAGGCCAAATTCAATCTTTAAAATGACAAAGTGCTGGCAAAGAAACGTGATAATATCCCTGAATATCTGAAAACAGTTTATCACTGACAAAAACCGGCCTTGGTCATGGTTTGGGCAATGGTCTCTAAAATGTGGAAGTCACCCCTCATTTTTATCAAACAAGGCACAAAAATAAATACAAATGTGCATATTAAAAATATTATGATCCCTGCATCTCAAGCAATGAAGAAACACTTTGGAAACAAAAACTTCACCTTCCAACAAGATGGTGATCCTTCCCACATGTCCAGAAAAACTAAAAACTCAAGCATGGTGCAGAGCCAATTTTCCAAATTTTTGGAGCAAGAAAATGTGGCTCCCTGCTTCACCTGATTTAAATCCTCTGGACTTTAATATTTGGTCAATATTAGAGGCTAAAGCCTGTGCTAAAACACATGGCATCATTGAAGGTGTGAAGGTGTCTCTGAAGAAAACCTGGGCCAAAATACCACAAGAAAAACTTCGTGTTTCAGTTGAGAGTTACAGAGGAAGACTTGAGAGAGTAGTAAAAGCTAAAGGAGACATATTAAAATATAGACACATATTTTGTTTTGTGATAGTCCTAGTAATAATATTATAATATATTTATTTAATATTCCTTTACCATAATTGAAATATTGTCAATTCAATTTGTCCGGAAACTTTTTCCTCATCCTGTATAACAGCGGTTCCCAAACTGTGCGCCACGAAAGCATGTGAAAGTTGTTGTATTTACTGCTTTTCTCACAATAATTGCAGTGTGAAAGTTGTTAGCAGCAACGTTCCCTTCAGAGAACGATTCCGATTGAGGACCTTTATTTTTTTTTAGAGAACATCCTGATTTTGGGAGGAAAATAGGGAAATCAGAGATGAAATCAAAGTGAAGACCTTTTTTTTTTTTTTTTAGAGAACACCCGATTTTCAGAGAAAAATAGGCAAATAGGAGATGAAATCGAAGTGAAGACCTTTTTTTTTTTTTTTTTTTAGAGAACACCCGATTTTCAGAGAAAAATAGGCAAATAGGAGATGAAATCGAAGTGAAGACCTTTTTTTTTTTCAGAGAACACTATGAGTTTCGGAGAAAAAAAGGTTGTTCAAAGAAGTAATTGAACTGAATACCTTTTTTTCATTACGGCGCCATGAGTATTGTTAAGTTTTCAAAGGGCGCTGTGAAAAAAAAGTTTGGGAATTGCTGCTGTATAACATAGGCTATTAACTGACCAAAGTTTTGTGTATTGTACTATTATATTTATAATATTATTTAGTTATTGTTCAAAATATTATTTGTATTATCATCAATATTTTTTTACATCAATACAAAGGCAAAACAAGGCATTGAAATTTTTTTTTTTTACTTTTGACTATGAGTTTTAATCTTACCTAATCAACTGGCTTATTTTGAAAAAAAGTTGTTCAACTATTCTAAGAATAATGATATATGTCATATTTTTTTATGTACAGATTTTATATTGATGAGATATAGTTTTAGATTTATAAATAGATATTTCACATCTTATGTGAGTATAAATTGACCTTACAAATCAAACACTTCTGCTATAATTAAATTTGAACTACATAATAATGCTAAAAATAGTTACTATCTCTATTAAATAAAAAAAATATTTGACTGTAGTTATCACAATCATAACACTGTTACAAGCATGCCATTACATTATTATTGGTTTTAAAGCTTTTATGTTTGTAGAAAGCTGTGACAATATTTATCTTTTGTCTCTACGAAAAGATCAAGAACATTATGCATGTGCCAGTTGACCTTCAAAAATTTTATTTTAAAATTCGACTTGTGTATGAATTAACCCATAGGTTTTTGTTTAATTGGTATTTAATTTTTTTTCTTTAGTCTAAAAATCTAATTAAACATCATTTAAGTTACTACATAAATAAATTAATATTGTTTGCCATCATTAGCTATTTTGATTTTTCAATATAGATGCTTTAATTTATTTTAGACAACTAAATGATTAAAAGTTTGGTTTTTTTATGTAGCAATAGTACTTCTTTCAATGGATGTCAATTTTGACACTAAGTTGTCTACTGTGGGTGGACCTTTATCTGCAGTGTTATCTTCCCTTGTATCAAAATCCTTGGTAGATGAAATCAAGCAAAGTGACCAATCATGTGAACAGCCAGAGTATTATTATGATGAATTTGGTTTTCGTGTTGATGAAGAAGATGGGGCTGAACCTGAAAGTAGGAAGATTTTGGCTCAACCTTTGACAGAAAACAAGCAACAAAAACTTCTTTGGCAAGCTCATCTTGAGTTTACCTTTAACTCAAATGTTGAAGATATGTCATGGGATAAAATTGGAAATAGCATTCCAAGATCTGACAGGTTAACACAACTTGTTGAAGCTGGTATTCCTCACAGTATGCGATCACAAATATGGTTGCGATTATCTGGAGCATTACAAAAGCAAAACTCCAGCAAAGTAACTTATGAAGAAATTGCTAAAGCAAGTGATAATGGAAATCCAAGTACTTTAAAAGCCATTGAAAAAGATTTGCTGCGTACCATTCCTAGTAATATTTGTTTTTCTGATTTAAATAGTCCTGGAATTCCAAGATTACGCAGAATATTGCGTGGCTTAGCTTGGTTTTATCCTGATAATGGTTATTGCCAAGGAATTGGAATGATTGTGGCACATTTGCTTTTATTTATGGAGGAAGAAAATGCTTTTTGGATGATGTGTGCAATTATAGAAGATTTAGTGCCTGCTGCTTACTTTTCAAACAATCTTTTTGGAGTTACTGTTGATCAAAGAGTGTTAAGGCAACTAGTTGTTATGTTTTTGCCTCAAGTTGAAAAAGTATTTCAAGAACATGACATTGAGCTTCGTTTGATAACACTGCATTGGTTTATTACATTATTTGCTGGTGTGGTTCACACAAAAATTCTTCTTCGTATTTGGGATATGTTTTTTTTAGATGGGTCTATAGTGCTGTTTCGCATTGCTATGGGCATGCTTAAATTGAAAGAAAATAATCTTGTTACTTTAGACAATTCTGCTGATGTTTTCAATTTATTGTCAGATGTTCCTTCCTGTGTTGAGGATCCTGATTTATTGTTCAGTAATGCCACCAAGATTGTTGGATCTTTAAGCCAAGTAGTGCTTGACACACATCGTGCAAAACACCAAGTTTATTTGACAAAAGAACTTGGAAAATCTGGTATTGATGGAACAACAACCCGCAAGCAAATGATTCGACGACGGTCTTTTATTGGAAAATTATTTACTGGTTCAAGTGTTGATGAAAATTTTGAAAACTTGAAAGCAAAAAATATTAAGCAAACTGAGTTGGTTTCTGATTTAAAAAAAGCAATTCAAAATATTTTAGATCATTTTCAAAAGTATGAAGCTATTGATAATGATATTGCCCCAGATTATTCTCCTGAAAGCCACACAAAAGATCATGATGACTACATGAATGTTACAACACGCAGGCATCAGCGAGCCAGGGCACTGCTCAGCTTTGAAAGGAGTGATAATGATGAGCTTGGATTTCAAAAAAATGACATCATTACTATTTTAAGTATGAAAGATGAGCATTGCTGGATTGGGGAATTGAACGGATTACAAGGATGGTTTCCTGCAAAGTTTGTTGAATTGCTTGATGAACGAAGCAAAATATATTCTGCTGCTGGTGACGGATGTGTAAACCGTGTAATAATAGATCTGGTTCGAGGTGAACTTTGCCCAGCACTTCTTGCAATATTTGAAAATGGCTTGAAGCGATCAATGCTGCTTGGAAGTACATGTCATCCATGGCAGTTTATTGAAGAAGCAGCACTTCATGAAGTCAAAAAAGATTTTGAATCTGTTTTTTCTAGGCTTGTCCTATGTAAAACGTTCAGACTTGATGAAGATGGAAAAGTATTAACTCCAGAAGAGGTCCTTTTTCGATGCATTCAAGCTGTGAATATGAGTCATAATAATGCTCATGCTCAAATGGATGTCAAATTTCGTTCGTTGATTTGCTTTGGCTTGAATGAACAAGTTCTTCACCTGTGGTTAGAAATTCTCTGTTCATGTTTGCCTGTTGTTCAAAAATGGTACCATCCTTGGTCTTACTTTTTATCTCCTGGTTGGGTACAAATAAAATGTGAATTGAGAATGTTGTCAAAATTCACTTTCTATTTGCCTCCAGACAGTGAATTGCCAAAACAAGGCAAATCAAAAGAAGCCTTAAAGGAAGGCGTTCGTGATATGTTGGTAAAGCATCATTTGTTTAGTTGGGATCTTTAATACATTTTTACCATTTAAATGTCTTGCACATGTTTTATAGGATGTGTATATAGGATCCAGAGTTGCACATGCTTCTTTAATTTTGTTGAGCATACTTTTGACCAAAGTTTCCTTTGATGTAATTGCGCCCAGTCAACAAGGTGCTATTGTTCAAATTTTGCTGGTGCCTACATGTTGTTCTGGTCGGTACAATATTCAAGATTTTATTTTTTATGTTTTAAATTAACATTATTTCGAAGCACACCCACAGTTCGATTTATTTCTTCATATTAAAGTTGTTTTTTTGTGATGCTTTTTTATGCTTATTTACCAAGTCTAAACATTTAGAATAATGCTTTTACTTGATCTTTGATTGATGTTAAGTCTACATTCCGCCTTAGGGTGCATACTTACCAATAATCAAATTTTCTTGGCATTTGTGATGTTTATTTGTTTATTTTTTAGAATTAAGTGAGCTGCTAACAATTTTCTCTCATGTGAACTTGTTGATTTCATTCAAATTTTTGTTTTTAAACTAAATAATAGATTTGTTTTATCATCTGCTCTCATCAGTTTATTATCACGTTATTTTTTATGACTTTGACTTAACAGTTCATTTATTGATCCAAAAATTTGTTTCTGTTTAGTTTGTTTAGTTTTAGTTTGCAAGCACTGTTTAGAAGTTATATGCTTGTTTGTCTGCTAATGTAGAATTTGAAGTTTTTTTATTGCTGAGGTGTAGAGAGAGTTTAAAGGCCAACAAAAAGTTTGCCCAACTTTTTAAAGCTTTGTACTTGTCTATTTTTTTAAAAGTAGAAATTGTGAAACTAAAGATCAGAAAGTATGAGGGGTAGTCAAAAAGTAATGCTACTAAATTAAAAAAAATTTAATTGAAATATTTAAAGACAAATTTTTATTTTTGTTTTTCTATGTATTCTCCATCTAAGTCTATGCACTTCTCAAGTGATGATTCCAGAGCTCTAACCCTCCTCTAAAAAATTCTGGAGACTTTGCCTAAAACCAGGTCAAAGTAGCCTTTTTAAAATCATCAGTAGTCGGAAATCATGTTCCTTTGAGGTGTTTTTTCAGCTTAAAATACAAAAAAGTTGGATGGGGCAGGATCAGGGCTGTAGGGTGGGTGTGGCAAAATTTTTCAGCAAAATTCTCTTAAGATGGCCCTTGCAACTCTTGAAGAGGAGCAGGCGGATTGTCATGATGGAACAAGATGCCCCTGTGCAACTTTTCCAGCCTTTTTTTGATTAAAGCAGATTTGAATTTTTTCAAAACAACTTTATAATAAATTCCTGTGATTGTTTTTATTCCTTCAAGGAAATCTTTGAGAATTATTCCTTCCAAGTCCCAAAAGACAATTGTTCACTTTGTAAATTGATCTTTCACTCAGACTCAAACCCTTTGGTGCCAATGCATTAAGTGCACTTTGCGCTCAGGATTGTATTGGTAAATCCATGTCTCGTCAACAGTTACAATTTGTTCTGCAAAATCATTATAAATTGCTTTAATCTTGCTTAAAAGGCTCATAGAAAGTTCAGATCTCTGGACAAGCTGATCTTTTCGCAACACTTTTGGTGTCCACCTAGCTGAAAGCTTGCTGAGGCCTAGGTGGTCTGTCAAAATCATAAAAGTTGCCCCATGTGATATTTCAAGTGTAGTAGCTATCTCATCAATAGTAATTCGGCAATCCTTTTCAACAAAGTCCTGAACTGCTTTCACATTTTCTTTTAAAGTTGAGTTTGATGGCCTACCTTCTCTAGGGTCATCTGTAAGGTTGTTTGACCTTCTTTAATGCGCTTAATTCATCTAAAAACTGTTATCTTATTTGGTACAGAGTCTCCATATACTTGATGCAGAGTCAATAACTAATAAAGATTTTCACCCAATTGTGGTCAAGAACTTAATTTTAGCTCTGATTTCAAAATTTTTAGTTTCCATGGGTCAAAATATATCACAATTTTGAAGTAACCCTGATATTAAATGCAATTATGGAATACTACAATTTATTCTCTAAAAATGCAAAGTCATCCAAATATGACTGAATGCATATCACATGAAAATTTGTGTTTGTGCATGTTTCAGAGTTTTGAAGCAAAACTTTTTGACTCCCGCTTATATTGTAACTCTATCGTTGGTTAAACTGTTTAATATCAACCGATTGTGTTCATTAGAAACAACAGTTGAACACAATCTGTATCATATAAGATTGTGATTTTGATTGATTGTAACTGTGATGCAATTATGTAATTTAATATAAATTTTTGTTCCGCTTTTGTTTTTAGAGTAAGTTTTTGCTTAAAAAGCCTTTATAAAAATGTCAACAATATAGTCTTTCGCGTTGTGATCTTAAAAATAATTTTCTTTGTGTCAAAATTATTTAAAATCAACAAAAAAAAGTCCTTTATTTCAAACAACTTTTTAAAGTTTTCAACTTTTTTTATTATAAGTTGCTTCTTTAGCGGTTGTGGAATCACTATGAAAATAGTAAGTTAAAATGCATAAAGCTGCAGCCTATCAGTAATTAAACTGGCCAAAAAACAGTGACTTATTTGCTGATGTGTTAAAATGATCTCCATTTAGATGCAATTAAAATTTTCTATTCGTTATGTGATTTCTTTTAATAGAATTTGCTTGTTTAGTGTTAAGATAAATAATTTCGCTTTTTTTGTTTTTGCTTGTTTTGCTGTTTATAAATACCTTTGTTATACTTTGTATGTTTCATTTGAAAGCTTATAATTGTCGTATTGTTGTTGTCTGGTGCAATAGTCGGTTGGCGTTGATTCACATTTTCGGATAGACACTTATTTTCAATAGGATTTTATTGCTTGTTGTTTTTGTTTAAATCATGGCGTGGTTGAGTGGTTGGAATGGAACAATGTTACAACTTGCCCAATTTGCCTGTTAAATTGCATTCATATTTGCACACGTTTATAAGTCGTTTATATGAAGGTTAATAACGCAAACTACGAACTATAATATAATGCAAATAAAGAAATCAACGCAGATTAATATGTTTATTTGAAACAGTTGTGATCAGCATGCCCTTAACGAGACTTTTCAAAAAATTTGCTTTGCATAATCGCCATTTCTATTAAAGTAGGCTACCCTAAAATCGTATGTATCGAGTTTTCAAAGTATTTTTTTTGTTTTTAATGTTTATACATGCCACTCGCTTAGCAAGCTACATTGTTGTGATTGGGCAAACGGCATGACTACGGTGATAATTGGTTGCAATTTATGTCTAGGCTTCATCACACTTTTATGAACGGCTACCACGTGATAATTTTATCTCAACTTTTATCGATTTACTAAATAATAAATCATAATTGTTCGACTTCGTGTCATTGCGTCACAGCGATAATTGATCGTGCTGCAATTGATTTGTTTGTTTTATGTGTGTTCTTTTTTTTGGTTTTCTTTCAGTTTTAAATGTGATTCTCAACTAATTCTGTAGACTCTCAGTTACAATTTCAAAAATCACAACAAACCTCGACAATAATTGCTATTAGTATATTTTGATTCTGGTAATGCGAACTACAGTAAAATATAATTTATAGTCACTTGAAAAAAGGTCTTCAATACGGTTAGAATGCAGAAAAAAAGTTTTGACTAATGCTGAAAGAAACATTTTTTTTGATAACTTTATTGTTGAAGGCATTTTCAATAAATGCATCAGTCAATTCAATGACCTACAAACTATTTTCAAATAATTATTAAGTTTGAAAATCTTTGGGTCAGGTTAATATTGACTCTATTTTGTGCCAAAACGCCCTAGCTGTAGGTATTTGTAACTGTGACAAATCTTAAGGACACCTAGCGTTTTCACCTATTCTTTTCTCGAACGACCATACGTTTTATCTTCCTAACCAATTTTATACGTCTTGTTAATGATTTCTTTGCTACCTTGTCTAAATGTTTAATTGTAACAGCTTTTTGAAGATGTAAAAGAAAACCCTTAGGTTTAATGCTCAATTCCAAAAGCATTCTGCATTGAATTGTTTTGGTATTGACTGCAGCGCCAGTTCCCATTTAATTACCTTGATTATTTTTGGGAGAATTCATTAAAGAAACCAACTTACTCATAAGGCAATCTACTCTGCTGCTAGAAATGATGGCATTATACACAGCCGTTTTTCTAATCGTAATCTTTTTTATCTGTTTGTTGTGCAGAAAACTTTAAATTATTAGTTAAGGTTACGATTTCTTTCGGTTTTTGTGTTGAGAGATGCCTTTTGAGCCATCTTAGCTTATTGAAAAGTATTTAGAGTTTTGGCAACGGCCTTAAACTTTTTTCACGAATTGTAATTAAAATTAATAAAGACTTTAGTACAAAATGCAAAAAAAAATCTTCTGGATTCCCAAAGAATCTCTAATTGAGAACTATTTGTCTTAGTTGAGTATAAAAATATTTGTTTTTGTTTCAATAGTGTAAAAAGTATGAATTTAAAAATATAACCTACTGTAGTTTGTCGAAAAACTTCAAAGTAGCAATAAAGAGAAACTTCACTTCAGTGTTGGCTTCAGCAGCCGATCTTGGAACAATCTTTATGTTCAGGTTTTATTTGCGCTGCTTTAACGCGTTGTTCAACCTTCATCTTTGATGTTTTTACGTTGGCACTTTCGTCATGTACACAATAAATGTTGTTTCTAGACTTAAGTTGTGTTTTCTTTTTTTTTAACGCAAACTTTTTTCTCCAATTTTATTCAACATCAAGCAAATTTTATAAAGCTTTTCAATTGATTTACATTAAACACTTTGTTGCAGGTCATACAGTATATAGTAATCTTTATGCTCTTAAATGGATTCGGATTTTTTACACGAAGAAACAAAACTCGGGCAAACACAGCCTAGTAGGCTGAATAGAAGCGCCGTATCGATCGCGCACACGATCGACACGTTGACGGTTCAAAATCTACTCTGCTGTTGTTGTACTCTTGAAAAAGACACTTAACGGCGTCTTTCTCCGTTTGGCAATAAAAAAAATTAAAAAGTTTTCAGCCGGACAGCAATTTCTGGGCATCTTCAAAAGCAAGTCAAAGAAATTGTTTGATTGTTTCCATAAGTAGGCCTGTAACGCCTTCGACTTTCTGCAAGTCCGGAGAATCAATAAAGATTAAAGAAAAAAAACTATGTGTACCTTGAAGGTGAAAAAGCTCGCTAACAAATAGTTTTTTCGTACCGCTCACTGTTAAATCTTGCAAAAATTTTTCGTAAGAGATTATGATTTAAAATTTTCAATAATCTTCGCACGACGGATGGTTAATAAATATGGACAAAAAAGGATTATTTGGCCTAACAGTATTCAGTTTACCCTCGTTAAGTTGGCAGCTTCGGGGGGAGGGTGTCCGACTTAACCGAAGGCCTATAGACCATAGCCTATAAGCATGCCTAGGGCAATGGAATTTAGTTAAAAATGCCCTGTTATTATATAGGCTATTTTCTTTTACTAAATTTAAACTTGATAATATGTGAAAACAAGCAGATTTATTTATTTATTTTGGGGAGTTAAAGAAAACACCGTACATTTTTTTTACTATGTACCATACCATACATTAAAGAATAAACATACAAACAATTAAAGAATGTATAATTGCCAATTTTAGGTCAAACATTTTTCCTCGGACATAGTCCGACTTATCCGATATCCGAGTTATTCGGGTCCGACTTAACGAGGGTAAACTGTTGTAGTAATCTTTTGTGAATGTGGAACTTAAAATAAAAAATAGTGAAATGTTGAAATAGAAATCATTTATTAAAGTTGAAAGTAGCCTATAGGGAGGCAAAAGACGTGAAGAGGACAGTCTTCATAAACACTTTTTTTTTAGCTAGGCGTACCCTGGCCCGAAAAGATAATTACTACAAAAAAACTACGTTGCTTACAACTGCTCTTGTGTGCGTAACAGTGCCTCATGTAAAAAAAATTGCTTTTTTTAAATATTATGACTCTTATATCCTGGTTTCTCCAGTAAGTTTTCCGATTCAGTGTATGGTGATGGTGGTGGTTTTACCCGACCCATTCCTAGAGATGGGGGCGCGGATCAATTCCGCGGAATCCCAATAGTCGGGCGACTCCCCACGGACGGGACCAGTGGTCCAGAAGAGAAGGGGTGTGGCCGAAAATGGCCCGACGCAGAGGGTCTAGTACAGGGCAGTCGAGCACGAGATGTGAGAGATCCTGTGGTTCAGAACCACAGTTGCTGCAAGAAGGAGTCTCGGCTCAACCAACCCTGTGGAGATAAGAGTTGAGGAGAGTGCTGTGCCCGTTGCAGCGTAAACGGGAGAGAGCACAGCGAGCGGAGCGAGGGAGAGTAAGCTCCTCGGGAGATACTGTAGGGATTTGGTGTTGAAAGAAACCAGATTGGACACTGCGTCTCCAACTGGTGTAGAGGGATAGCTGTTGGGAGGAGATAAGGGGTGTGAGGGATACTGATATACTGGAGGGATCGAGAGAGGCACCGGCTTTAGCTAGAGAGTCAGCTAAGTCGTTACCTGGGAGGGAAGAGTGACCAGATATCCATTGTAGATGGACAACCTTGGATTGAGATAGAGAGTTAAGAAGAGATTGGGTATTGGATAGGGATTTTGGGGTTAAATATGGTAGGGGGGTAGAGAGAGTTGATAGGACGATTCAGTGTATCGTCAATAAAGTCGATTTTTATTTAATAAAAAAAAAACGTAAATATTTTTTCAATAGCAATGACAAAAACATTGTTTAAAAGTAGATTGCGTTAAAACTTTTAACTTTTGTGTTTTTTTTGACAAATTTTGAGTTAGTTTAAAACTTTTTTGCTACTTTTAAAGTGCTACCAAGTATCTTGATAAAGCAACCGCTTGATGCTGATAGCGAGCTAAACAAGTATTTGAATAAGTTCGATTTGGTTGCTAAGTACAAACAATGGGCCTCGAAAACTTTTCAAAAAAGCTTCGTTTACACTCCAGGTTATTAAACTGGCGGGTGCGAGCAACTGGCTATAAACTGATTTGAAAACTGCATTGACATAAAAAGAATGGAAAAAGAAAATATGGCAGTGGTTTATTAAAGTGTGATTTTATAGATTCCACGGTCAATAGTCAAGTGGTACCACAATGCGTGGTATAGATGATTTTCCATTTTGGCAAGATCGGCTTCGACTACTCATGATTACTGACGATCCGGGCGACGTGAACGCTCTTGACTGACGGGCCCGCCAAGGTTCGCGCGTAACACTGCTAAGACGACTTGCAGCTCGAGATGGAGGTCTGGTGCTTAAACACTGCGCATAGCCGCTTTATCTCTAGTCAACTCTACAGCGGAGTGCTGTGCTGGATGCCTGCGTCCCACTCTAACGGTCAACCTGCCCAACCTTGCCGTATTTAACCAGCTAAACTTCGTCGTCTGGAAGCCACTCTTCTCTTGACCAACCGCAGCACTTGACCCCAAGCACTTCTTGCATGATCATTTGGTCAGGCCATTGGATGCGCGGCATGAGATATTAAAATTCAGACGCCCATTTGTACCTGCCGCACGGAAACTATTAGATAATGGATTTGAACTAGATATCCGTGTTGCTCAGTGGACAGACTTCACATGGAAAATGGAGTACTTGAACAGCCTATCTAAACTTGATGATTTTATCCCAAGAGTTGGACTGGGTCTGCTTGTGTAAGACTCAGCCGCTTGTAAACTGGCGTTGGGCGTTTTCGATCATTTTTGCATGAATGGGGTTTTGCTTCCTCTTGTAATTGCGAGTGTGGTGCACACAAAAGAATTGCAGACCACATCATTTCTGCATGACCTACACATCGGGCATCAAAAGAACGTCGTGGTCTGTCAATCCTAAACATCAGACGCTAGCTCAAGTACATTACTGCCATCATCTGATGAAACAAGAACAAACTGAAGATCCCAGAAGATGACAACGATGGCGAATGCGTGATATGCTTTGAGAATCATAGCAATCACGCAATGAGACCAAGACCAAGCGTCACCTTTAGATATAACACCCTGACCATGAAGATAAGCTTTTTTTCAAAGCGAAAAAAACTGTTTGAAAAAATTAAAATTTTTAAGTGAGCGCTTTTGCTAATCTTCGTCTGCAGAAATAGTAGAAGGGTCATTCGAAATCGCTCACTTGATTGCTATAGAGAAGAAATCTCACAACATTGGTAAAATATTGATTAAACCATGCATGTTAGAAGCAGCTGGTCTTGTGTTGCAAAAAACATACAACAAGAAGATGGCAAAGATTTTACTCTCAGATTTTACAATCAAAACACCCGTTGATAAGCTCGCAAAGGAAATCGAGTGTCAAGTTTTACAAAAAGTTACCAGCTTTTTTTTCAATGCAGTGTGATAAAACAACTGATATTTTTTAATTGTCGCAGTTGTTAGTCTACGTTCGTTTCAATTGAAAAGAATACGCTGTTATGCAGACCCATAGAGAATACATGTAAAGCAGAAGATGTACTTAAAGTTGTTTGTACATTTGTTGCAACAATAGTATACGTTGGAAAAAAATTGTGAGTGTCTGCACTGATGGTTATCTGACAATGTTTGGATCTCGAAGTGAATTCATTGCAAAGATACAGGAGGAATTCAATGCGGTTAGATCTCATTGCGTGATTCATCGAGATGCTCTGATCTCTTGAACTTAACATATTGCCATGAAAGGCAAGTTTGCAACAATCATACGAGCCGCTAACTACGTTAAAGCAAGTGCTGTCATTAGAAAACTGTTTACCAAATTTTTGCAAAGACATGGATTTCAATTATGAAACTCTGTTTTTTTGTACATCCGTTGGGTGATTATCAAAAGTTAACAAGTTAGTCCGCATATATGAAATAAAAGATGAACTTATTCTGTTTTTTTGTTGGTATTATCAAGGGGGGCGTGAGTTTTACTTTCATGACAAAAGGGGGGCGCGTCCTAAAAAGTTTAAGAACCCCTGGTTTACACGAACACATTATCGTCAAATCACATCAATTATATTTATTTTTTGACTTGCAGGCCATTCTAATATAGGCCTACATTGATCAAGTCAAGCCTGTTATAGGAGATGCAAAGACATAGTGGTTTTGTAAAAAATGTCCATTTTTATAATTTTTAAAATAGTTTTATGACTCTAATCTAGAACTTTGTACTTTTTGATAAAAAAATATACCGCAACTAAGTTAACCCTTAAACGTCAAATGTTAACTTGAAGCAACAAACTGAACTTTGAATTTGTTCTCACGTTTTCTAAATTCGTGCGAAAGAGCGGTGTTAACTCAAAACAATATCTGTACTTGTTATGTTTCTTGAAACAGTTTTAGTATACTTTTAATTTTTGATCACGTTTTATTAAGTTTTTTGTTCGGTAGTCATAGGTATGCGATTTTAGACTAGAATTTGATTTTCACAAGCAAAATTCGAAAGCTCGGTGGAAAGTACAACTCCAATTTTTTTTTCATATGTAGAAAGATTTATTGCTTTTTCAAATTTTATACTAGTTGAACGTTTTTTAGGTGAAATAAACCATCACTTTGGAACAAAAATTTGTGTTTTTGTGAAAAATGTTGCTTTGAGTTAACAAACCTAAAAAAAATTGTTATAAATATTAATATTTAATTTTTCTTACATTTTATGCTTTATAGTGTGATTACACAGTCTCGCGTAAATAAGCAAAAACTTTTTTTAACAAAAGAAAAGATTTGGTCCTTTAAGGGTTAATAACAATTAAACATCAAAACCAGAGTTAACTTCCCAGGTTCTACCTTAGTCAAAAAAGTTATTAAAACTGCCCAAAATTAAGAACTACCAATGTGTCTGACGTTGCCTTGTAAGTTAGGAAAAGTGATGGTCTTACAAAATCGGGGCCCAACGCAAGAAATAAGGGGGGGCGACTCTTTAGAGTGCTAATTTTTTTTGTCCCAAAATAAAGTGATCTCAACTCTCAAGATCTTTACCAGTAGCGTATCGGGAATTTTTGAAAGGGTGGGTCATACAACCACAATCAAATATGCTTAGTGGAAGACTTTTTCAAGTGGTAAAAAAGGTCTTCACTTTCAATCTGTCTCTGATTTCTCGTAGTAATGATCCACTAAATCCGCAGCTGATCTTCAATTTCAACTGATGTTCAAAATCTTAATTTCCATCCCAAAATTATAGTGATCTCTAAAAAAAGTCTTCACTTTTAATCGAGTAGATTACCCCTACTTAAAGTTAAGGTACAGACAGGGGGGTGCCACCATCATGGTGTTACTATGAATAAATAGAGCAATATTTTGCTTAAGGGATTATGGTTAAAAATTTCAATTCTTATATTTATATTTACTCTTATTTTTATATTTTTCTTCGGGAAGTTATTGTTAAAAATTTCAACCGAACAGCAATTGGCATCTCCAAAAACGGGTAGGGGTAATCGCTTGAGGGTGCCTTAAGTATAGTGTCGAGACGCTTTTCTGCAGTTTAGAAAGATAAATAAAGATAAAAAAAAACAAACTTGCACGTCAACATGGAAGACGTTAAGCTTAAAACAAAGGTCAAGTAATTATATCCAACAGCTTTCAAAATTGCCAAGATTTTCAAGTCTGGATTTAAATTTAGGCTTTTATTTTTTTTGTAGTGATATGATTGAAATTTGGAGTTGCTTACCGAGACCGGCAAACGGAAGAAAATACCGTGAATTGTCTTTTTTAAGGAGACAAAAGAAAGATGAGAACTTTTTAGAAAAAATTCGAGTCGCGGAAGTTGACTCAGAAAATCTCGTTATCGATGCTGCCCCAGCGTATAAAAGTTTCACAACTGAAGACGTGTACGCCGAACCCATTCAAAACAAAACTTTAAACAATAATCCTTCCTGTGACACCAAATCACGTCGCTCCCAATGCGTTCATAAACCTTCTGATCGTTACGGTCCGGCAAATTATAATTGATTCAATAATAAACTTATTTTATACGCGGAGGAGGTTTTAACGAATTGTTGATTTGTTGATCGCTTACGCTAAGTTTTAAAGTGCAGAGCCCAAACTCAATTGCGTCCTAAAGCACTAAATTAATCGATCATCATTGGTAATTTTTTGTACAAGTTTTATGCTGGTAGCCGGAAGTTCGAAGTAACAACTCTTTTATTTAGTCACACCATCTCTCTCAGTTAATCGTTGCATTATTAAGTTTTAAGCAACTGCGTTTGTTTTGCGTGTTTTTCCTCTTTGTTAATTAAAACCACGAATGTGGTGATACTTAAGAAAGATAAATATCCTATCACAGTCACAAAATTTGTAAAAGTTTTACGCTTCTCTATAAAGTAACTTGTTTTCTTGATTTTAAACAAATCTTTTTACTTCAAAAACCACAATCAAATCGCTTTGCGATTTACAGAAGCTGGCAAAACTTGAAGAATTTGCGTCAATCATTCAGCAACATAAAAAATGCAAGTTTGTGTATCAGCAATTCAACTGGTTTGAAAAATTTGTAATAAGTTTGACAGACGCTAGCCTATATTCTATATAAGATGATATTAGTCTTGGGTCTTGGTTTTTCGCTAGTTAAAGGTACTTTTCAAAAATAATCTTGGATTAAAAACGATTTTACTTTGTTTGGCGAAGAGATAGTGTAAACAGATTCACCAATATTTAGGAAAAACAGCATTGTTTTTAAACAACTAATTTATTAAGTAAGAATGGTCAATTCAATCAACAAGCAATTGCCGACAGACCTGTTTCGTCCTTGTTAGAACTCGTCAGGACAATATAGCTGAAAAGTTGAAAACTTAAACAGCTGGCACAGGTCTGTCGGCAATTGCTTGTTGATTGACTTGACTATTCTTACTTAATGTTTGCAATGGAACTGCAGGGTTTAGCTTGACTTTACCCGATCCGTGTTAGCTGACTCGATAATGTGGTCAGCATATCGGAACCACCGCCAGTATGTCCTTGCGGCTTAGCGGTGTATCGCAGTTACGCTGGTAGTGCATTGTTTTCATTGAACAACTAATCTATTATTTCGCTTTCAAAAGAAAAAATTGAAGGAAATACAAACGAAGATCCGATCTCTTTAGCCGTGCAAAATATTCCGCTAAATTTGAATTCTCGCCCACGGTTTGTACTTTTTTTTTTAAACAATTCATATTCCAAATTTGGACGTTTGACAAAATTAAAACATTCAAGAAAAACTTAAATGACTTGAGTCAAAACTTTTTTAAATTGAATCCATTTTGTTTCTTTTTTTTTGCAACTGACGTTCTGTTTCGAGTTATTGCTATGCATTGACAAAATATTATCGAGTAGTAAAAATCTAAAATTAAACACAATTTTAGGATTATGACAGTTTTATTTGAAGATTCCGAAACTAATGTAAATATTAAAAATTAACAACAGCAAAAAACAATGTATATTTTTTAAAAAAGGTTGTACTTTTGACTAACAGGCTAAATTTTAAATCAAAACGAGAGAGAAACTAAATTGATACAAATTAAATTTCAGATTATGATGTCATTGAAGAAAAAAAGAAAAAATATTACAATCAAAATATATTCAATAAATATGAAGCTCCGTTTGCGAACATTTGTCTATTTAATTTTGGACTTAACTTTTTTATGAGTAGAGCTTCATGAATCTTAGAACAAAATTCTGATTTGCATTTACGTATTATTACAAAATTGTTTTCATCAGACCGATTATTTGAACACTTTTCACACGACAAAATATGATCTTTAACTGCACTATCCTGTAGACTTTTGAAATTCAGATGCTCCCGAACTCTAGTGATCAAATGTCTGGACGACATACCGATGTATGTCTTGTTCGTATCGCACGAACACGAGAATTTATAGACAACATTTGAACAAAGAGCCACAGGAGTTTTGGATTTTAACTGAAAATAATTGACTACTTTAAAAGTTTTATAGATAGGAGATATTTTTAAGTTGTAGCCTACTTGTTTTTTATTAATGCAGAAAGACGATTTGCAAAGTGATGTGATTCCTTACCCAAATACGGAATACAAAAACTATTTTCAAAGCTAATGTTTTGAGAAAATTTGTTAGAAGATTGAAAGCTCGCAAGAATTTTATCAAAAAACGATGAAGGATAACCATTATTCAAAAACATCTTTTTTAACATACTAACTTCTTTATCAAACAAAAAATCGGAGGAACAAATACGCTTGGCTCGATTTAAAAAACATAGAATTAATCCAGACTTCCATTTAGTGGGACACAGCGCGTTAAAATTCAAAATTAGATTGGTGTTTGTAGGTTTTCTGTATACCCAAGTATCAATCCCTGTTTCATTGAGCCTAATTTCAACGTCAAGAAATGGTATGGTGTCAGAAGGGAGCTCCACTGTGAATTTAATATTATTATGTTGAGAATTAAGCAAATCGAGAAATTTAGTGCAGTGATCAGAATTATCAAATACAGCAAATATGTCATCAACGTATCTAGAATATAATTTTGGATGAAAGTCTAATTGTTTCCCTAATAGCTTATTTCTATGTGGGCAAGAAAAAAAATTGGCTAAAGTCGGAGCCAGTGGAGAACCCATACTGACACCATCATGTTGTTGATATAATTTGTCTTTATATAAAAACATTCCTTGGTTGGCCAAACGCAGCAGTTTTATAAATACTTCTGTTTTCATTGAAGGTAGATTGTCTTTAGTCTGGTTATCTTTTGAGTAGATGTAGTCAGCAATTATATTAATGGTTTCATTCAGAGGAACATTTGTGAACAGAGATTGAACATCAAAGCTAACAAATTTGTGGTCCGCTTTAAGTTGGAAGTTATTTAATTCATCAAGAAAGTGATCAGTAGAACGTAACATGTATGAATCTGGTATGTAACTTTTGATTATTGAATCAAGAAATTTGGCAAGTTGATATTCTGGGGTGCCAATCATCGATATCACTGGTCTTGCTGGGTTATTATTTTTGTGGACTTTGATGAGACTGTACATTTTTCCTGGACTACTGCCTTTCGGAATGAGGTTTTTTACTGTTTCACTTCCATATGATTTTCGATATTTGTTGACATAATAATTAATGGATTTTTCTTTTTTAATTATCGGATGAACTTTGGTGTCTTGATTAATTTCATGAAATTTTGAGCTATCATTGGTTATGCAATCCAGTTTTGTCCAAAATGACTACCCCTTTCCCTTTATCGAATTTACAAACTTTAATTCTGGAGTTATCGCCCAGTTTTTTTAAGGTATTATGAAAAGCTGCGTTTTTGGGGTGAGCACAAATTCTCTTACGGGCATTAACGAATTTCTTGAACATAAATTTGACTTCGTCTTTAAAGTTGTCGTCAATAAGTTTATTCTCCTTGTTGATAAAATAAAACAGTTTTTCTATCTGCGCTTTGATATCATCTGTTCGTAGTTTTTTTGGTAAAATATGGTTATCAAGACCAAACCGTAGAGCGTCTTCTTCTTCAATTGTTAAATTTCTACTACTTAAATTTTTTACACAATCCGGAGATTTACGGCGTTCTCTTAACCAAAGGCGAATCAGTTTTTTCCTGTGAGTGACCAAAATGTTCTTGGCAGTAGTTTGAAATTTTTCTGTAAGCATTGAGTTTAAGCATAATTTTTTTCTATGGTGCTTAGATTTTGCAGGATAGCTTTTTTGGTGATATAACTACTTTCTGCTCGCACAAGATCTTTCTTAATTTCTTTTAACTCTTTAAGAACAATTACACGATACAAATCTTTTGTGTTCCTGTAAATCTTGAGGTTTGGTGCTTTGAATTTAAGGAATTGTGGGCAAATGTCAAGATTAGCGCAAGTTTTAAAAAATTTTACGTCTAATTTTAATTTCACTATTTTTAAACCATACCTTTCGATCTGTCGAAGATCTTTTACTGGTGTACCTCTTTTGCTGCTAATTCTAAAGTAAAATATATATTATATATACAAAATATACATTGTTTTTTGCTGTTGTTAATTTTTAATTTTTTTTTATGTGTGTGTGTAATGTAAATATATTATCTAAAAGTTTCAAAATGTAAAACTGTAAGTCGTGGATTGCAGACTTAAGAGTTTTTAAAAGCAAAGTAACATGAAAAAAATTTAATTTTCTCGCTTTACTTGTAAACACTAACCACAATTGACGTTTGAATTATTCAGAAAGGTGTTCCCAGTTTTTGGTTCATATATTTTACAGCTCGTATTTTCCTGTCAAAACTGCAGAATGAAAGACTTTGATTGTCAAATAGTGTTAATACGATTTAAAATTTCTACACAGTAGTTTTAAGAGCTTGGCTACGAAACTTTAGTGTGAAAAAATGTACAAATTAATATTCATAAATCAATTTTAGTGTACTTTCTTTCACAGGGTCACTGTCAAAAATTTTTTGAAAAAAAAAGAAAGCTGAACCACAACTCTTTAAAAGATTCGGCTTTATTAGAAACATTTTGTTCAAAATGCTCTTTTATTAGTTTACAATTTTTATTTGTGTTTCTCACTCGATGAACTAAAGCATGTCTTTGAAAGTGATTTTTTTAGAAAATTTAATTATTTATTATCCTGTTTATCTATATGAAGTTGAATCTGCCTTTCCTGCTTTTTTTTTGCGGTCAGGTTGCAAGCCAGTGACAAAGACAGAAAGTTAGAAGAACTAATTTTAACAGTTTTAAAGAATTTAGCCCGATTTGTCTTAAAAAACTGCTGGTCGCCATTGAGTTTAGAAGGGATGACTGGTGATGGGTTTTTGTGCTATTGATTGACAATTACCTGTATGGAAATCATCTTTATTGCGACACAAAAAAGAATAAACTTTTCCTAGAAATCCAAAATAAACAAAGCTGTAACAAATTGGCGCTAACTGTTTTTAATCTATTGGATTAAATTTATATAGAATGCCTAAACAACTAAATTAGAAGAAACAAAGTAAAAAAATAATGTAATTTAAAATAGAATCAATAAGTACAACTAGATTTTCTAGAAAAATTGAAATCAACAACTGCAATTGGAAAAATAACAGACACCAGATTGTCTGCAAAATACTTAGAAGAAAAATTTTTAATTTAAAACAAAATTCGGTATAAATTTTTAATATTGAAAAACTTTTGAAAGAAATTAATAAAATGTTAAACTTTAATGATATGTTAAACTGCATTTCAGAGAAGGAAACTGCATTGTCCAGCATAGAAATCAACCCACAGATAAGCGAACTTTGTTGCTCTGAGTGGAAATCAAAGTCATACATAACTCAACTTTCAAAAGTGAACCTGTGGTTAGACGCAAATGCTTCGCTCTTGTGGGAATCAAGCCAAGTTGGTCGCAACTTCGTTGCTAACAATGGGGGTTAAACCTGTGGTTGAATCAATTAAACTCACAAATGAACGCAATTCGTTGATTTGGGAGGGAATCGAACTCTTGGTTGATCACTATTTTATTGTTCAGCTTGGGGATTAAACCTGTGATTAGACGACGAAGTTATTATGGGTGGGAATCAAATTCACTGATAAACATAAACACAACTGATAAACTTGGCCCAGATGGTAGGTGCTTTCACGCAGCCTGGGCCGTGAGTAAGTCTGCTCATTGATTTTAAAATGACAGACCGAAACCGAACCTACCAAAACGGAAGGGTATCCAACCATTCCGATGTTCAGTGTGGGTCTGCTAATCGGCAAACGTCCTTTTCAGGACGGGGCAATGCTAGGATAAAACTGCCCTTTTCAGGGCACATTGCCAACAAGTTCCGAAGACCCACTATTCTTCAGCTGAACATCGAAGGCCTCACTGCAAGCAAGATGAATGTTCTTCATCACCTCGCTATGCAGTCTGAGGCACTCGTCATCCTACTGCAGGAGACCCACTGCACTGATGCAGAGAAGTTGGTGCTACCACACTACCAACTAGCTGGGTCTTCTTTAAGCAGGAAGCATGGCCTTGCCACGTTTGTCCACGAGCGACTGAGATACAATTTTGGACCAACGACCAGTGGTTGTGTGTGGACGTTGATGGCTATAAAATAGTTAACGTCTACAAACCACCGCCAACGCGATTGAGAACCCTGGATCTCCCAGTGTTTCCTCACCCCTGTCTGTACGCTGGTGATTTTAACTGTCGTCATGCTGACTGGGGTTATGATGACAACAGTCCGGACGGTGAGTGCTTGGCTGGCTGGGCAAGTATTAATTGTCTTGCCCTGCTATATAATGCCAAGGACGCTGCTAGTTTTTATTCCGGCCGCTGGAACACTGGCACCAATCCAGACCTAGCTTTCGCTAGCGTAGGTCCAAACAGTCGCTTACCGGATAGACGTGTCCTTGAGAAGTTTCCCAGGTCACAACATCGACCTTCGCTTATTACACCACCAAGGTTTGCTATGGCAGTGCCAAGCATGCCTGTTAAGCGATTGAACTTCCGCAAGGCCAATTGGAGTCACTACATTGCTTTGACGAATAAATTCGCAAAGACTTTGTTGCCGCCCGATTCACTTGATGTGGATGCGGCTTACCAGGACTTCTGTAACACCATTAAGAAAGCAGCCAAAAAGACTATCCCACGCGGGTATCGAAATAACTATATTCCGTGTTGGGATGCAGAGTGTGAATCCCTCTATAAAACCTTTCTGTAGTCTCCTCAGGGAGACGACTCAAGTTTGGCTGCTACAGCTCTGCTTGCCAAGCTTGACAGAAAGCGGAGGGATCGATGGTCCGAAGCAGTTTGGAGCATTAACTTCTCACACTCTAAAAGCGTGGAGTATTTTGAACAACCTTACTGGTAGGTCACGACACTCTCCTCGTCACTGTCCCGTTTCAGCCGATGCTATTGCATCTCAGCTGGTTAAAAATGGGAAATACGAGGCTGTTGATCGCAAGTCATCTCGACTTGTCTTTCAAGAAGTGTCTTACCTTTGGAGGGCCACAACACCAGACGCAGTAAATATCTCTGACAAATTTTCACAGAGAGAATTTGCTGCTGCCCTTCAGCACTTAAAACCAGGTAAAGATCCGGGTCTTGATTCCATCTGCCCCGAGCTTATACTCCATTCTGGAGCTGGAGCTGCTTTAAAGTCCTGGTTACGTGACTTCCTTTCTTCCTGTTTGCGCCGACTCAAAATTCCCAAGATCTGGAGAAGAGCGCTTGTGGTCGCGATCCCAAAACCAGGAAAGCCCGTGGGGGATCCAAAGAGTTATCGACCGATATCTCTTCTCTGTGTCCCCTACAAGATCCTCGAGAGGCTTATCTACGCCCGCGTTGAACCATTAATCGATCCACTGCTCCCTAAAGAGCAGGCTGGGTTCCGACGCGGGAAGTCAACCGTAGATCAAGTTGTTCTGCTAACCCAGAACATCGAGGATTCTTTCGAGGCTAAAAAGAAGGCCGGTGCCGTATTTATCGATCTGACAGCTGCTTATGACACTGTCTGGCACTGTGGCCTTACCTGCAAGCTGCTGAGACTTCTTCCGGATAATCACATGGTCAAAATGATCATGGAGCTTGTCCGAAATCGAAGTTTTACCCTTATTACCGGTGACAGCAAGCAAAGCAGGCTACGCCGTCTTAAAAACGGCGTTCCTCAGGGATCGCTCTTGGCTCCCCTCCTATTTAACATCTATACGTACGATCTTCCTTCCATGATTTCCAGAAAGTTTGCTTATGCTGATGATTTAGCATTGTTGCACTCTTCTGGAAACTGGAAGGACTTGGAGGGGACATTAAGCCAAGACATGTCCACACTGTCAGCGTATCTCCAGACTTGGAGGTTGAAGCTCAGTCACACTAAGACGGTGACGGCAGCCTTTCACTTAAATAACCGAGAGGCCAAACGTGAGCTAAAGGTCTACAACAATAGTAGACTTTTACCGTTCTGTCCAACCCCTACATACCTTGGGGTAAAACTGGACAGATCGTTCACGTTTCGTCACCATTTAGTGGTATTGCGCAAAAAACTATCATCGCGCGTCACACTGCTGAGGCGACTCGTGGGCTCGGGATGGGGTGCTGGTGCTAAAACACTACGCATAGCCACCTTGTCTCTAGTCTACTCAACAGCTGAGTACTGTGCGCCAGTCTGGTGTCGCAGTGCTCACACTCGCCTCATTGACAGTGTCTTGAATGACGCCTTGCGCATAGTTACTGGATGCCTGCGTCCCACTCCAACGGACCACCTACCTGTACTCTCAGGCATCCAGCCAGCTGAGTTTCGCCGACTGGGAGCGACACTCTCCTTGGCTTACCGTGGATCTCTGGACCCCGATCATATCTTGTATGGTCTTTTAAGTGGGTCCTCAGATACTGGCCAAGTAAGACTAAGATCCAGACGCCCGTTTGTGCCAGGTGCGCGGAATCTCTTGGACAATCTTGCCAGACTTGGCATCCGCGCCTCTGAATGGACGAATCACAAATGGAAAACGGAGTATTGTGAAAATGCTTCCAGGCTCCGTGCTTTTGTG
Organism: Diplosoma virens; assembly: GCA_963680785.1. NCBI lineage: Eukaryota > Metazoa > Chordata > Ascidiacea > Aplousobranchia > Didemnidae > Diplosoma > Diplosoma virens. The sequence continues at coordinate 14,898,917 of OY796880.1, forward strand.
CCCCGGAACCGGTGCCAGGCCTGTTGGGATGGGCTTAGCCGGAGCAGCTTGGTTTAAGCTCAACCTCCTGAGGACTGGTGTTGGGCGATTCCATTTGTCCATGCACAAATGGGGTCTCGCTTCTTTACCGAATTGGGAGTATGGCGCCTAAGAGCAAACCGCAGACCATGTACTAACAATGTGCCCCATACATCGGGCACCACATGGAGCACGCGGTCTGACGGTTTTGGATGACGAAACTCGATGCTGGCTTAATGACATCACTGCCAGCATCTGATCCAGGCAGTGCAGCAGTCTGGGGTAGTAAAAGGATAAACCCTCGGCCCCAGTTCTGTTTGTGTCTGGCCTGGAGTGGATGCCCTTCAAACGACGACGACGACGACAACACAACTTCGTTGCTTTGGGTGGTATTGAGCTTACACTATGTCACAACTTTGTTGCTCAGCTTGAAAATCGAAAATTTAATTTTTTAGGGTTAGTACGCTCTGGTGAGGATTTGTACTGTAGGGTTAGGGTTATCCGCGAGAAGCGGCTGTTGAGTCATCCACCACAGTCCGCCTTAAGATCCACCGTAATCGTTATGAAAATTTTCCTCCAAAATTCTTCGAATTGCTACAGCTAAAAAAACCAAAGAGTTCTTAGCTATTAAGAGTAAATGATATACTGTAGAATAATTTGTTTCAATTTCTCATAAACATAAGTTAAAATGTTAGTGCAAAAGTTAAAATGCATAATAAGGGAAAGAAATGATAAAATTGACAAAAATAGCATTATACAATACGATATGATTGGCTTCTTGTTATAACATTATTTTTCCTTGTGTATGTTAGCTTTGTAACAAAACCTTAGCTAGTTTATTCATTTTTATCAGCATTATCAACATATCTTCTTACCCTCCTGACTTACAGGACGAGGTTAAAGATGTTAAACTTAATGCCTCCGTCAAACGATTACCCCAAGCTACTTTCTGAATAGCAGGATATTTTTGTTTGTTTAAATCTTTTTTATTTTTTCTTTATAGAGCTGCTTGGCAACACCGTCAAGCAGAGATTGTATTAATGTTTAAGCGTGTTTTTCAAAGACACAAAAAACAATGAGACAAGGAGTCGAACCCATAGACCACGTCGATCGTGTTCGCCATCAATAAGGCGTGCCAGCCTACACGAATATAATCCATATAAGAGTTTTGTGCTTTTTCGTTTTTTTTCTTTTCATAAAACAAATTTATATAGTTATGAAACAACCTTGCTTTCTGTAATACAACTTCCACGTATACATATATTTTAAAGGGTTTTGCAAAAATAAAAAACAAGTTTGCAAAAATAAGTGGCAAAAATATTTATTTGAAGATTTTTGCCATTTATTTGAAGGCTACAACACTGGTGCCTAACACATTCGTAAAATCTTAAAATTTTTTAATTGGCAACCTGTGCTACTGATGGTTGACCTAATTAACAAGTTTTGCTCCTTCACTAGTTATGTGAGTCACATGCTGTCTCGTGATGACCACGTTTTCTAACAAGATTTAAACCATGGTAAATAGGAATTCAGTCATTCATTTCTTTCAATGTCATGGCGGTGAGACGTCCTCGAGATATTTATCCGAGCGTCTGTCGGACCAAGTCTACCGGTTCAAGTATTTGTGGCGCTAATCGATATTGAAAAATAAACTTAAAAATAAAAAATATTACATCCGTGGTTCCAACTGCACGCTAGGATTCGCTAAGCCGAAGGACGAGCTTAGCACCAAACACTAAATTAAACACTATAGTAAATTGTATTTGTAAACACAGATTAAAAAATATCAGACCAAGGGCTACACAGGATTACAATTAAAAAATAATGTTCTAAATGTTATTGATAGTTTGGGAGATTTAAACAATTATTATAGTAGTTTATGGCAAAAGCTAATGAAATAGTTAATATACAAGAGTAAAAAAATTCAACAAATATTTACTAAATATAAAATAGTGTAAGTTTAAAGTGTTTAAAGCGTTTTTTTTTGAAAACTTGCTTTTTATTTGCAACCTTGATTTTTATTTTTGCAAAACTAGTTTTGCAAGCTAATATAAAACAAATTCATATTGTTATGAAGTAACCTTGCTTTCTATAATACAATTTCTGCATATATTTCATTGCTATTTTTGCAAGCTTTGTTACTTTTTTTTTTTCTAATCCGCAGCCTTAATTGTGTTTCATTATTAAACAATTTATAGATTTACTTTTACTATTTGGCGGAGCAGAAATAAAAGAAAACTGAACTGAACTGAAGACTTGTTAGCTTAACATTAAAACCTTAATTCAGAGTTTTTTAATCGGGTAAATAAAATTTCTATTAAGGTAGACTAATAAGAGTGATGAACGAGAGTTAAACAAGCAAAAACAAAGTAACCATTTCAATTGACCCGAAACGACGCAAGGATAACTGTTCAAAGTGAGAAGGCATCAAAACTTGCGAGTCATAAACTAGTTGTTTTAAAACTGTTTTTAGTAACAAGTTCTTCTTCTTCTTTCGGCCTTTTCCTTCAATCAGGGGTAACCACAGCGTATCATCTTTCTCCAAACCGTCCTGTTTTTAACGTCCGTCTCCCTCGCACCAACCTCCCCCATATCTTCTTTCACTACATCTAGAAATCTTTTCTTTGGTCTCCCTCTTTTCCTCTTTCCTAATAACTCCATTTCAATTATTTTTCTTCCTACATACTCTTGGTCTCTCCTCATGACATGTCCATACCACCGCAGCCTTCCCTGCCTCATCTTCATTCCTAACCGTTCTACCTTAACTGTACCCCTGATGTACTGGTTTCTAATCTTGTCTTTTCTCGTCAGTCCCATAGCAAACCTTAACATTTTCATCTCTGCAACTTCCATCTCTTCCACTTGTTTCTTTGTGACTGCCACCGTCTCAAGTCCATACACTATTGCTGGTCTCACCACTGAACTGTACACTTTTCCTTTTACTCTAGCTGGTAACCTCCTGTTGCAGATAACTCCGGATACTTTTCTCCATCCGTTCCATCCTGCCTTCACTTTCTTTTTTACCTCCCTCTCACAACTACCACTTTCTTGCACGGTTGATCCCAAATACTTAAATTTTTTTACTCTTGCCACTTTTCTATCCTCCATCTTCACTGTTTCGTCGTCATTTCCTCGATTTATGCACAGATATTTAGTCTTTAACCTACTTACTTTCATTCCTCTTCTTTCCAATGCATACCCCCAGGATTCTAGTCTCCAACTTCTTTCCTGGTCTCTTCGCAAATCTCAATATCATCAGCAAACAACATCGTCCACGGTGGTTCTCTCCTTACTTCATCCGTTAGCCTGTCCATTATCACTGCAAACAAAAATGGACTTAACGCTGATCCTTTGTGCAGTCCGACCTTAACCTTGAAACTTTCTGTAGTTCCTATTGCACACCTCAACACTGTTTCGCTTTCTCCATACGTATCCTGTACAAGTTGCACATACTTTTTCACTGTTAGGTTTAGGAGGTTTGGTTTTAAAACTAACCCTAACGCAATAATACAAGCAACTTATCTAAACAAAATTTATTAATTAATTATGAAAACACATCTCTGTCCCAGAGCAGCGGTGTAACTTCCTTCACAATTTGTTGTCTGTCTCTCAAAATGGTATACAGTCACGTCAGTATATATAGCAAGCATTACCGAATATCCTAATCCTTGACCGTGGGACACAGAAGCACTGTCGCAAAATTTCACACGATAAACATTATGGGAAGCGGAGCACGATTGATAAAATAAAAGCATAGGCTCGAATATAAGGCAATCACGCTGTAACCACGCATTCAGCATACAAGAATCACGACATTCTCACCCGACTTACAAAAAAAATTGTGGATGCAAATTTGAATAACAAAATATTTAAAAGTTATTTTAAAAATTGCAAAATTATTTATAAGAAAAAATCCAGTTACATTTCGAAACCAATAAAGTATAACCAAAAAACTAGAACAATAAAGACATAATATGGAGATTTTGGGTTGTTTATTTTTTATTTTTTATTTTTATTTTTTATCTCAATATTTATCCTCCTGACTCGCAGGAAAGCGACGGAGGCGCTAATACATAGGGTAGGCAATTACCCCAATATGCTTCCGGAGATGCCAAGATATTGCTGTCCGCTTGTAATTTAATATAGATATGACTGTAATTTAGAACTGTTTTCCAGGACCACCAAGCCGGGGAAAGTGCCGTAAAGTGTCTTTCCCAAGTACACAACAGATTGGCGCGAGTGGGTTTTAAACCGAGACCGTGTTGGTCACGAACCCGGCGCTTTAACCACTCGACCACGCTGCCCACTGTTGTGCGTGTGATATGTGAAACACGAAATATTGGAGTAATAAAGTGTATGTGTTGTGAAATCGTAAGTGAAATGTTTGTGAAAACAACTTTGAATCGCACCATTAAGACAGTTTATAATGCCAAAAATAAAAATATTTTAAATATATTTCCAATATAAATTTCTATTTTCAATATAAACGTTATTAACGAGTTTTGATCAACTGTACGGATATATTATATTTTATGATCGTTGCAAAGTATATAAAATGAGACATTTAGTTTTCAATCCATAGCTTAAAATAATTATATATAAATTCAAAATTATAAAAATTGGTACAGCATCACAAACACATTCAACACAAAAGTATTTTGAAAATATTCAACAACAGCAGTCAAAACAATTATAAAAATAAAGTTGTAGGAAGAAGATGTTAAAAGTCCTCCATCAAGAAATTCAAAACTGTTCGTACTCATCATTTGCATCTTCGATATTCTAGTAGTTGATTTCAATTCCGTTATTTTATAAAAGTCCTTCAATTGGCATTGTCTTTTGTAAATGAAGCTCGGTGCAATTCTGAAGTTTGTTTGAACTTGTGAAGTTATGGTCGTAAGGTGACGACGCCTGAGCACTGCAAAACAAACATAGGCGACAACGATCTGCGTAAAAAATGGTAAATATAAAAAGTAATACACTCTGAAAAAGCGAATTCAAGTATGCATTAACATAACAGTAAAAAAAGAAGAGACAGTACGATAAAACAAAACACACACACACAAAAGTTGCACCTTATATTTGTGTTTGTTCGTGAAAAGCATTCACGACTATCAGATTTTTCCAAAAACTGTAACCTGTTGTGATCACTAATTGTTGAAGGTTGCTAGATTTATCGGTATTTGAAATGTTGGTTGATGGATGGAAAATAGAGAAACATTTGCTGATAGAAAGAAAGATAGAGCAGCAAACAGTAAAAATGTCTCTACTGTATAGTAAGAATTTTGGAAGGTATTTTTTAACACATTTCAACGTAAAAGCTAAAGACCATATTGTTGTTAAGATTTGTATTAGAATAACCATGATGGTTATGAAAGGTGTGGAAAGTTCCTCAAGGGCTAAAATAAAAGAAAATCACGTCGGGGTAACCAAAATGTTAGGATTAGGAGGTTTGGTTTCAAAACTAACCCTAACGCAATAATACAAGCAACTTATTTAAACAAATTTATTAATTAATTATAAAAACACGTCTCTGTCCCAGAGCAGCGGTGTAACGTTCTTCACAATTTGTTGTCTGTCTCTCAAAATGGTATACAGTCACGTCAGTATATATAGCAAACATTACCGAATATCCTAATCCTCGACCGTGGGACACAGAAGCACTGTCGCAAAATTTCACACGATAAGCATTATGGGAAGCGGAGCACGATTGATAAAATAAAAGCATAGGCTCGAACATAAGGCAAGCATGCTACAACCACGCATTCAGTATACACGAATCACGACACCTCTATTCCTGATTTTCTCATACAGTACCACAGCTCTTCCCGCGGAACCCTGTCGTAAGCTTTCTCTAGGTCTACGAATGTACACAACGAAGCTCTTTTTGACCTTCCCTGTACTTTTCCATCAACATTCTTAAAGCAAACATGACATCGGTGGTTCCCTTTCCTGGCATAAATCCATATTGCTGTTTACTGATCTCTACTCTATCCCTTAGCCTGGCTTCAATTATTCTTTCCCATGCCTTGATTGTGTGGCTCATTAGCTTTATTCCTCTGCAGTTTTCACAGCACTGTGCGTCCTTTTGTTTTTATAGATTGGAATAAGCACACTCCTTCTCCATTTTTCTGGCATCCGTTCACCCATTAATAGTCTGTTGAACAGTCTAGTGAAAAACTTTATCCCCATCTCTCACATGCACTTCCAAACTTCTATTGACAACTCATCTGGCCCAACCGTTTTACCTTTTTTCATCCTTCTTAGTGCATTCTTCACTTCTTCTCTACCAACCCAATTTACCTCTTCGTTAACCACTTCTGCTTCCTCTGTCCTAGACTCTCTGTTATTTTCCTCGTTCATCAGTTTCTTGAAGTACTCCTTCCATTTCTTTAACACTGCCTCCGAATTTACCATCACATTACCTTTTTCATCCTTTATAACCCTCACGTGCTGTACATCTTTCCCTGCTCTGTCTCTCTGCCTAGCCAATCTGCACAATTCCTTTTCACCTTCTTTTGTTTCCAATCTAGCATACAAATTGTCATACGCACGTCACTTTGCCATTCCAACTGCTTAATTCTTTGCCTTCCTCTTTTCTTTGTAGATCTTTTTAGTATTTTTATCTCTTATTTTATCTCCTGGTTTCTTTGCCTCTTTTCTTTTATGCTCTCCTGAACTTCCTCATTCCACCACCATGTCTCCCTGTCTTCTTTTTGTTTCCCAAATGTCACTCTCAGCACAGTTTTAGCTGTTTTTCTTAGCATTTCCGCTGTTTTGTCCCACTCATCAGGTAATCCATCCTTGCCTCCCAAAATCCTGGTCACCTCTCGTCTAAACGCTTCTTGACAGCTTGTCTTTTTCAGTTTCCACCATCGTATCTTAGGCTTTACTTTCTCTGCTTTTTTCTTTTTCACCATAAGAGCCATTTTGCATACCACCATACGATGCTGCTTTGCGACACACTCATTCACCATTAGCTTACAATCGCACATTTCCTTCAAGTTCCTCCTTCTGCACATCACATAATCTACTTGAGTACTTTTTCCGCCACTTTTATACGTCACCCTGTATTCATCTTTCTTTTTAAAATAAGTGTTGACAATCGCCAAATCCACCCTTTTGGCAAAATCCACAACCATTGATTCTTCTTTATTTTTTGTTTCAGCACCGTACCTCCTCATTATTTTCTCATCCCCTATGTTTCCTTTACCCACATGTCCATTAAGGTCCGCATCTAGAACTATCTTCTTCTATTTTGATACACTTTCTATCAACCCATTTAGGTCTTCCCAAAAATCATTTTTCTCCTCCATTCTGTTGTTAACCTGTGGAGCATACGCGCTTACTATATTTAGGATGTACTCTTTTACCTCCAGCTTTATGGCCATTAGTCTGTCTGACACGTTCTTCACCTCCAGGATACTTTCAGCCAGCTCCTCCCTCACCACTATCTTTATCACATTTGTTGTAAAATAGTTTGCATCCACCTCCAATTATGTTCCTTGCTTTACTCCCTTTCCACTTTGTTTCCTATAGGTACAATATGTCTACATTACTTCGCTCCATCATGTCTGCCAGCTCTCTTTCCCTTCCAGTCATTGTTCCAATATTTAAGGTACCCACCCTCACAAGTGAGCGTCTCCCTTTCCACACTTCCTGCGGCCTCTTCATTTGCTTTCCTCCTCTCTTTCTGCTCTTTTTTTCACTATGTTTAGCAGTAGCATAATTTCCACACGTGCCCTACTGTGCGACACCTGAGGCGGTTGTTGGTAACCCGAACCGCGATCGATCCGATATGGATTCATGATTATAACGCATTTGAATCATTTTACTGTCGTATTTGAATCCTAGTATCTGGTATAGATTCATGATTATAACATAACCTAGGCATTGGAGGCACATTTCTGTGTTTCTGGATGCCAGTCCCAACCATGGATAAATGGGGAGGGCTGCGACAGGAAGGGCATCCGGCATAAAAATTTTATGTCAAAACATTGAAGTGCGTTTTTAGTAAGAACGTCAAGTGAAAATTGAAAAAAAGGAGGAGGTCTCATCTATTACTCAAAAATCAAGTGAAGACCTATTTTTGGAATGAATTGCGCTGTGGCTGAATAAAATACAAAACCCATTGGTAGGGGTAAACAATAAAAGTTATTGAAGCATGCTTTAGTACGAATGTCGACAGTGTGGCTGAGTTTATAGAAGCTTTGTAATGATGAAAAGCGCGATATAGACCTTATCAGAATCATCAACAGAGATGATATTATACTTAAGTTAATAGCCAAGTAAAATGACTTAACTAGTGTTACAAAGGGAAGATTTTCTTGTATATTGGCCAGTCAGTGCTTTTTCGTTATCCAAAGTTGCGAGCGCAACCATTCGAATTTTGATACTTTTTTCCATATGGCTGTGTGAGACTTTTTTCTTGCAGTCTCAGAAGAAAAAACTCTGGCAGCTAGAGCCCGCCAAAACAAGATGCAACACACGTCATATCACAGTGTTGTTTTATGGATTTCAAAACAGGATTCTATTGAATAGTGAATTGTTCTAAATCTTTTTTTTTGTTTAATGTGCCTTCACAAACCCATGAAATAATTTACTTATTTTTAAATAGAATTAAAAAAAACGAGGTTGTTAAGTCATAGTGGGTTGCCAATGGGTTGCGGTGTAAAAAGGTTGAAAACCACTGTGTTAGACAGTATGTAAACAATTCGTGATAATTAATTGTTGTTTTTCTTTGGGTATTTTCTTTATTACGTCAAAATGAGATCTCTGGTAAAAACTTTATTCCTTCATATCTACAAGCGCAACTCAACATTTTAGATTATTTCTGTTAGTTATAAGCAATAAATTTATAGCAAGAACCTTTACCTAATTTATTTAAAAAAATAATATTTCTTGAAACAATTAGGAAGGAAAGAAATAAGATATCAAAATCTGAGGCTACGATGAAGACAAGCCTTTACATCTTTCAGAAATATATCGGCCTAAATCCCTTCTAATGCCCTTTGACTATAAAGAAAGCCAAAAAAAGTCGCTGTATACTGTATGCTACGTTCAATGCATCAAACAGCATTTTTCGGCCAAGAACACCCCAAAACTTACGTAAAACATTCAAGAGTTACAACTCGTCAAAAGTCGGTATAGATGTTTTGGACCAAATCGCGCGTAATCGTACCTGCAAAAGGCTTAAAAGAAAATGATTAGTGGCTACATTTTTTAACCTGCATAAATGTATGCATGCATAAATGCATATATAATCTACTCTGAAGCAACAAGCCAGAGTTTGATCAGACGAAAATTTTTACTTTAGCTAATAGAAAAAAGATGTGGCGTAACCCTCCTACGAAAACCGATTTGCCTTCTCTTCCCCTGTGGTGCTAGAAACTCTCATTGCAACTACGTAGAAACAAGTCTAGCACCTGCTTCCATAAACGCTTGAAGTCTTGCTGTGTTAAACATATTTTATCCAAATTTACTGTTGCAATTTGCTCTTTTTGTGCCAAGGAAAGCACGTAACAGCTATTGTATGTTGATTGAATTTGTTTGAATTATTAAAAATGTTTATCAAAAAGTATACGAAATAGTAGCAAATTTATTTCCAACTTATAATTTAAAAAATTTTATACATTGCACATAATTTTAGCGCGAAACGCTAATGCCGTCAAAAGTGACAGTGAACATTTTTCTAGGTAGGGAAAAATTTCCGTCTTTTAATGTTAAGCATCGATTTTTGCCATCTCGCAAATTGCGTCAAAAGCATAGCTGTACGAGCCAGGAAAAGGGAAAAATTTTCCTCAAAATTCAAAAAATTTGTGGTAAATTGAAATTTTTCGGGCACCGACAACAAACTATTAGGAAAATATAAAGTTACCCAATTTAAAACGATTCAGGGCACTGAGCAAACACAACTAAGGTTTGATGTGAACACTTTTTTTAGTCTTCACTAAAAAATGGAAAATTGCAATAAAGATTTAAAGTGAAGACCTTTTTTTGGTCTTTACTAGATTTTGTAGTGGGAAACCACTCGTTTTTGCTCCATTTTCAACAACAAAATCTGGTAAAAACCAAAAAAGGTTTTAAAACCGAATTTTTCTAAATCAAAACTTTCATGCAATTAAACTTTAATTTATTAAAACCCAACAGTATGTTTTACCAAAGTGCTATCATCAAGGGCATCTCATTCAAATAGAATTTAACATTAAAAGCTAAAGGTCAGTTTTTTTATGTTTTTGTAGTGGCTGGTATCTGCTTTGTGATTGCAACCATTATTAAATATGAATTTGTTTTGAGCTGAATTAATTCAATTATATCAGTGAATTTAACTCAACAAAATTTTTATTGATAAATCATTTTTGTTTTTTGCTATCGTTTGTTATGAAATGTTAAATTAATCGAAAACTTTAAAAGCTTTCGTAATCTTTCGTAAAATTTGAAGTGTTGCTTTGCATATCTGCAATAAGGTTTTTTAAATTACGTCGTTTCCAAAGTTAAGTTAGCATTTATTTAATTGCGTAGTTTCCAACCTAATTTTATTTTAAAAACAGTAAGTTTTGGAAGCAAAATTTAAATTCGTACACTTTAGAGGCAACGTAATGACAAAAGAGGAAGCAATGAAGTACAATGTAAGGTCATTTACGAAAATTGATAAACAGAGTCAGCGCTAAAGGAAAGCAATAAAGTCATCACAAAACACTTCATTGTTTATGGATTGTATTCATGGTATTTTATTGACAGAAACGTTATAAGCACTTTTAACCCTATTCTCCTTAACCTTTCTCGAGCTATTGACTCCTCAACGGCCGGGCTTCAGAAGCCTACTAAATCAACGATTTATAACTTCAAAACTACTAAAGCTATCTTTATGAAATTTAAGCACAGTAAAGATCATTTATTTAACTTTTATTAGAGCAAAAATGTTTTTAAAAATTGATTTGATAAAGTATGCAAAATTGCAATTTAGCAAGGTTACTACAATTTTTACGTTTAGACACTCATTTAACTAGCGTGAAATGCTATTGTAATGGATTCGCTGTTGTAACAGTCGTAAACTTAATTAAAAATTGGACGTAAAGAGTGACGTAAAGAGTGACGTCAACGCGCACGACAATTGCAAACAATGAAGAAGCTAAGGAAGCTTGTTTGGTTGTTTGAATTGTCGAATTATCAAAAATATTTTAGACCAGTTTCATTTACTTGCTCACATGTTTTGTCCACATGTTTTTGTGGTTACTAATAATTAATGCTGATTTTTTTAAAAAAGGATAAAAAACGAAAATGATTCTTTTTTTTACGCAAAAGAATTTGAAATTGGCTATGTTTTGATATTTAGCAGTGTTAAAAAATTTTGGCTTAGAGATATTATAAAACCAACAAAACTTTATCTTTTATATATCATTGTTTACATGCACATCGTATTTCACCGTCGCAAAAAGAGTTTTTTTAATTATTGAAATGAAAGTACGCCATTGCATTACTTTACAAAAAAACATTGAGAAAACAATATTATTCTATATAACTGTTACTGTTTGTCGTGGAACATATCTCGGCATCGATCAAAGCATGAAGCGCAAATTTGTAAGCAGTGCCGCAAACACGTGGAAGAGCCGCACGTTTGACACTGATTTCTTGATTTGTTTATGTTTTGTTATTCAGGCCTGGTCCAATTTCATTATCATAGCAGAGACAACAACGTTTCCTAAAATTAGACTTTGAAGCATAATTTCGAGGTGTAAATGATAAACATTAAAGTCACTTGCACGGAAATGACTTTCGCCCAAAATCAATTTAATTTTTCTTTAAACATCAAACTGTAAGCCAGTCAAAGGCTTTCTTTCAACGTGCTGTTGAATTATTGCTGGCGAGAGGTTGCAAGTGTCGTTTTGATGGGAACGGATCAAAATCGTAGATGTTCGTTTCGTATTACATTTTATTGTTCTATTCGAAAAAACATTTTATGCCACTTTTCCAACTAGAAAGTTTTTATCAGCAACTCTAAATTACAATTTATAAAAACTAGAGTGCCCAATAAAAAATTTCTTGAACAGCAATATTCTAACATTTGTGAAGATTCGAGATTCACTTTTGTTTATTTCGTCACTAAACATTTGCAAATATTCGCATAACATATAATTGAGATTAAATGTAGGACAACGTGACCGGGAAATAACCATAATGTGTCCTAGTCAACCAGTTACTTTTATTGTGTCATTCAAAATGACAAAAAAATTATAATAAAACAATCGTTTGAAAAACAAGCAGCGAAAAGGCAAAAAAGTAATTAATAAGTGAAAACCTAAAAGCAAAACTAGAAAATAAGCAAATCTGAGTCACAAAAGTAGATATACAGGGTCCTCCAGCAAAATGTAGACTGTTATATATTACATTAATTTAAAAACGAAAAGGGCAATGAAATTTTTTTTTGAAGAAAATTAAAGATAAATGTATAATCTTCAATATCGAATTCAGTTTATTCAATATATCCGCCCTTTTCAATGATAACACGGCGGAGGCGAGAGATAACTTGGTCACACGTGGCACGACTAGTTTCGCTTTCTATTTTCGTCCAAGATTCTTTCAATTTCTTCTTCAATTTTTCCACATTTGAATGTGACACAGCGTAGGTCTTTCTCTCCAAGATGGACCATATCCCAAAGTCCATCGGATTAAGATCAGGAGAAGAAGGGGGCCAGAGTTCCTTTGACCAAAAGGACTTAAAATTGTCCTTGCACCAGGCTTGAACCATTTTGGCTGTGTGAACGGTTGCCCCATCCTGCTGTAGTGTCACCGCTTGATTTCCAGGCAATGAATTTATCCATGAAAGAACCCTGTTCTTCAACATGTCCAGGTAAACGTGCTGATTGACTTTTACGCCATCTTCGACAAAAAAACAGAGCATAAAGTAATTTATAAATACTTTAGAAATCTATCTAAAAATTAGTCTACGCTTGGGTGGAGGACTCTGTATTTTTTTATTTGGCAATATGAAAAGTGCCGCATGAAATACGGGATAAAACAACACATTTTGGCTCCAATATATTTAATTAAAAAGTGCGTTTTTTGTTTTGCACTGTGGAAGATTAGATTAATCACCTTCAGAAAATATTGATCACCACAAGGCCTCTCCAAGATAAATTCGAGAAAGAGATATTAAGCTGTAAAAGCTCTTTTTAATCATTACGTAAAATAGGGCGATTCTATGCCAAAATTGTTGTAGCATATAAAAGTATCCACTTGAAGTAAAACACATAGATAGGACTGGCCCAGTGCTTTATTTTTTACTGCAAATTGCTATTGTATTGCCTGGATTAAATGTTGTTGGCAATGTACCAAGCCACAACCGTTTATTTTTTATCCAAAACTGTCCGACCTCGAGCTCCTTGTAATGTCCACTGCATGTGACACTCCGATACAATGTTATCTCTGTTTGTGCAAGGCGCCGCATTTACAAAGAGAAAAAGGAACGAAACCCCATTTTTCTATGCACAAATGAAAACGCGCAACTACAGTCCGCAGGAGGAATGGGCCAACTGGCCGCAACCAACTGGGCGCAACCAGACGAGTTAAGGACAGCTAGAGGCAGTCGACTGGTTAGTCAAGCTGCTCCCAGTCGGCTGCGTCCAGTTGTCTTTAACCCGTCTGAAAGCGTTTAAGCATAACTCAAACTGTTTCGGGAATGCTATTTTCAACGGGTAAGACAAGGCGCTGGTAATGAAAGCACGAGGCCGGATATGCTCTCATACTACTCTTTGTTCGATCTATGATTTATGTGATGGTCAGAGCGGATGCGCTTAATTCAGCAAAATTGTTCAAGTTTTTTGCGCAGAAGGCACAAACAAACATTTAGACCTTTGTGTTTATCGACAGGCATTTGGTAACAGATAAATAAACCATAGTCAGGATCTAGAGCAGTGCTCTGCAACTCATATGCTGCGGAAAAACGAAAAACATACTCTTTGAAATAGAGATAAAGTTATGTTTCTCTGAAGTAGCAACCTAAAAACTTAAAAAATTCATTATACAATACATCTCATTGTGTAATGTCAAGACCTTTTTTGGTGTTTACTAAATTTTAAACGCTTTTTTTCATATGATGCTTTATTTAGTGATCATAAAAACTCTCTGCTAAGAAATTGATAATTTTTTTTGATCAATTTTCAACCAGGCTCGATTGTGCACGATATGGGCAAAATTGTTAACTTTACATGAAAAAAAAAGTCATCGCTTTATTTTTAGAGTTTACATTAAGTTTTAGGTTTTTTATGACAGCCAAATGAAACTTCGGGTAACGGAAAGCATTTAAAATTTAGCTCTTTACCTAATCCAGATGTTCTGCTAATTTTTGAAATTTTCAAAGTGTGCCGCATATTTGAAAAAGTAGCGGAGCACAGGTCTAGAGTACGACCTTTAGCCAAAACAAGTGCCACTACTAGTTGTCAGAGCTCAGATGGCTGGATGTTTGAAAAAACTGTAAAGTGGTTCGTTGGAGAGGGACGGAGTCATACAGTGACTACGCGCAAAGCGTCATTCATGACACTCTATATAAACCAAGTACTATGAGAACAAACATCACTCCAATACTCGGTTGTTGAATAGACTAAAAATAAGAAAGCTGTATCTGATGTTTTGGCACCAGCACCCGCTCTAAAACCCCACGTTACCTCAGCAGTGGGACAAACGAAGTTTTTTGCGCAATGCCAAACGGTGGTGACAAAACTAGAGTCATTTGTCTAGTTTTACTTCAAGATAAATCAAAACCAAACACAATGATAAATGTTGATTACTGTAAAGTTTTAGCTTACATTTTCTTTATCTTAATCTGGATATTGTGGAAAGCAGATTATGCATCTAGATGTTAAAAAAGTCGTGATTGAATTCGGAGGAGCACTGTTTCCCTGACACCCGAGACTATTTTGCTTACAGTCGCCGTTAGAGTAAACCTTCGTTGTGAACTAGTTTTATAATCATTCGAACCATGCACTTATCCAGCAGAAACCTCAGCAGCTTGTAGTTAAAGTAAATTTTGAATAAAATAACAGTGTCATATGCAGCTGCCAGATTGACAAATAGCACTTCCTTTCTTCTTAGTCACGAAAAAATTGTCGACGATTTGTATTAACAGAACGACTTGATCACGGTTGACTTTTTGCATTAAAACCATCAATTGGCTTGTTGCGAACGTAGGTAAGCGTCTCAAATTTTTCCCAGGGGACGTAAAGTTGATAAATTTGTCAATAACTTTTTGGGTCTTCCACAGCCTTCTTTGTCTTTCGAATCGCAACTACAAGCGCTCTTCCGTAGATTTTTGAAATTGGAGTTGACGCAATTGGGAAAAAAGAAAGTTATGTAATCAAAAATTCAAAGCAGCTCTAACATGGATTATAAGCTCTATGCACATAAAATTAAGGCCGGAGCTTTATCTGGTTTTACGTAGAAAAACCCACGTAAATAACCTGGTCAACTAAGATATCTAAGTTGATTTTATTCAGAGGTTTCTAGTAAGTGGGTCATTTTAAAACTACAAAGACGTCGGAATATAATACAATAATCATATTAGACCAGAAGTCATATCTAATTTTTTTCTAAATGACATTTTGAGTTCAAACATAAAATTTATTGAGAAAGAAAAATGAAGACCATAAATGGTCTTTACATAAAAAGTTCTTTTCGAATTTTAAGAATAAAGTTTTTTTGGTCTTTATTTAACTTTCGAAATAAATTTATCTAACAGTTTGCAATAAGTAAGGATCATTTTTTTAAACTTTGGCACGAAAATTTTTGGAAGGAAAGAGGTCATTTGTGTAAAATTCAGGCTTTAGAACTGTATTGAATTTATACAAGTTGGAAACCCTGTTTCATTGAAATTCAATCGTATCAAACGTCTTGTTTTTATTCTGTGTTTTTTTTGCAAAACCCACATCTAAAAGCTATAAACTTTTTTACAAAACTTTTTCAAACAAGTAAACTTATGCATAGGAAATACATCGGATTTTTCATTGTAAGGAAAATTTTAAAATAAAAACGGCCTGTTACTTAAAATGCAATGTGAAATGCAGTTATAAACGTCAGGTGTTGTTTAATTGCCTGAAGGCATCAGCATAAGAGCTAAAATGTAAACCAGTTAATTTAATTTTTTTTCCCACGAATAAATAGTTATAATATAAAAATGCTTAGTGTAAAGATTGAATTTTGTCCGCTTGATTGGTATTCAAGCAGTCCAACAGCAATTGTTTTATGCAAAAGAATGTATATGTGTAAATGTTTCCAAGCAATCGCCAAAAGCTCAAAAAAAGAAAATGCAATTTACATGAAATAAATTCTGCATCGCCTAAGCATTTCGACGTCGGCAAACAACGTAATTCGCTCCGTCACGCAAAGCCAATTCTTGGTAAAATTCATGTCACTTAATAGTAACAATAAAGATTTTAATCACTTATTTTCGAAATCACAATTGACAAAAAAAAAAAGAATAAAAAAATTTATTTCAAAGATACAAGATAACTTATAAAACATATGGATTTCAAACGTAGAAAAACTTGGTTTTTGTGAAAATTCAAACAACATACGCTCATATCGCTTTTTAGCAAATAAACCAAAAATTTTTTAGGAAGTTTGGACAAACGCTTCTCAATTTCTATTTGAAATAACAAATCGAAGAATTTATTTTCGTAACATAACAATTCTTGTTCCTAAAACTTGGAATCAAGGATCATACGAAAGAGCCGTAAATGAAACCTACGACGCAGTGAGTAATGCAAATACATTTTTAAATATTTTACAGTCGTTAGAGACATAAAGTGATACATTGAAATTGGGTATCTTGTTAAATGTTCTTATCTAAGGGTGTAGATTTCAAAGAGGTACACTTCACAGTTTTTTTAAACCTAAATACAAATAGAAAAAAAGAGAAGCACAAGTATTTTTATACTTTTACAGCAAATAAAGCAAATATTGTCGGCAGCGTGGTCGAGAGGTTAAAGCGCCGGGATCATGATCAACACGGTCTCGGTTCAAAACCCACTTGCGCCATTCTGTTGTGTTTTTGGGAAAGACACTTTACGACACTTTCCCCTGCTTGGTGGTCTTGGAAAGCAGTTCTAAATTAAATTTATATAAAAAATTTCAAGCGGACAGCAATATCTTGGCTTTTCCGGAAGTAGGTAGGAGTAATTGCTTGCCCTATGTACATGTATAGTGCCTTTGCCTCTTTCTTGCGAGTCAGGAGGATAAATATAGAGATAAAAATAAAAAATATATATTTTTTTCCAGATTTATCTGATTTGCCTATACCTTCTCAACAACTTGTACAAATCAACATAATCCAAAACATAATTTAATGATTGTAAGCACCTAAAGGTGTTTTTCGTGCAAAAATTAATATGATGATAACATAAAAATTGAAAAGATTTTAACAAGATTTACCCTGTATAGATAAGACTTTACATGCATTCATGGTGTCAAGGACGTTAATAATAAGTTTGATCATCGTTGTTTAACAAAAAAAAAAAAAATGATGTGAAGAGTTTGAAGTCATTAGTAACATTGGAACTTATAAAGACACAGATAAACCAGAGAAATACTTTTAAAACGTCAACTCGATTAGAGTTAAATAAAAAATCTACAAAAATTAAAAGCATGTTGTCCAGGCAAAAATTCAAAGTTTGTTAATGTTAACATAAAAAAATTTGACTCACTTTTTTATTAACAAAACAATATTTACCACAGAACAAAATATCTTAAGTTTTTATTTTGGAAGACAAGTAATATTACCATCTTACAAAATATATTTTTTTAATACGTTTCAACTTTCAATGCAAAACATTCGTTGATTTTCTTTTATTTCCAAGGCTGACGTCATCATTGCCGACCCGAATCCTCTTTTTCTGAACCAGCCATACGTTGTTCAATATGGAGGATGCGGATTGCCGGGATCCTACATCCATATTACTCCGGAATTCTTAACAAAAAACTCAGTCGTACGAGACTTTGGTCCAAGACGTAATGGATTTTAATAATTTTTTATTGCTTTTATGTTATCGAGGTATACCATTGTAGGCCTATAGCTTTAAACAGTTTTAGAATTTTAGTTTTGCTTATTTGTATGAATCGTCGGACTTCAAAGTGTCCGTTATCCGTAAGAAACTCATCCAGCGAACACTTTATTTCGTTTCTTTGAATCCTTTCTAAAGGTGTTACTTGGCAGTACTTCAAACTGCTGGCCCAGATATTGCTGAGAAAGGAAGTTTTTATGATGTGCCATCATTAATAAGAATATAAGCAACTTGTCATGAAAGAACTAGAATCGCTCATGTAATAACTCAACGATAGAACAAAAGCAAAATTTAACTGCCCCTTTAAATTGCAAAAAGGTAAGTGCACACAAGGACATTTAAAAAGATCGAAATTATCGCTGTCATAATAATAGGGGACTTCTAAACTTTTTCCAAAGTTTACTTATGAATTTTTGAATGCTGAATTCATGAAACGACATTGGCAATTGCAACTAAAATTGAAAAAAAAAATATAGCAGGGTGAGCCAAAAGTAGGTGTACAGTATGTGAAATAGGTTTATGTATTGGTTATATTATTAGAATTTTGTTCATTATATGTTATTTGTGCTATATTATTACAACTTTATGACCGATGAATCAAGTTGTTCCCCAGTTACAGCAACAGTTTAATTCACATGATCTTTATTGTCAACAAGACAGGGCCCCCTTTACATTAATCAAGGACAGTCCGTGAATATCATGATGAAACAGCGTGGTCGAGTGGTTAAAGCACCAGACTGATGATCAACATGGTCTCGGTTCAAAACCACTTGTGCCATTCTGTTGTGTTCTTGGGAAAGACACTTTACGGCACTTTCCCCTGCTTGGTGGTCTTGACAAGCAGTTCTAAATTACAGTAATATCTTTATTAAATTACTACCGGACAGCAATATCTTGGCATCTCCGGAAATAGGTCGGGGTAATTGCTTACCCTATGTATAGCGCCTCCGTCGCTTTCCTGCGAGTCAGGAGGATAAATATAGAGATAAAAAAAAAACATTTTTTGTGAAATGGATTAGACAAACAGGCCCAATTGATTGGCCGGCAAATTCACCAAACTTGACCCCAATGAATTTTTTCTTTTGGGCAGTACTCAAGAACAAAGTTTATAGTCAAAACCAAGAAGTGTCGGTGATTTAAAAAATTACATAAAAGATGCATTTCAAGAAATTAATACCCAAACAGACTTGTGCAAAAATATTTGTCGAAGCGTAAGAAACAGAGTTAAAGGCTGTGTAAATCGAGATGGAAAATAGTTTGAGCACCTGCGTTGATAAAATTAAAAAGCTTTTGAATTATTGTTCACAATAAAATTTAATTGTTAATGCAATAATTTTGTTAACACATCATTGGCGTACGGTTAGGGTATGCAAGTCATTCTTTGCACAACTAACGAACTTTTGCGTGATGATCTTTTTTTTATCTAATAAAGGATATCACGATTTTGGTTTTGAGACAAAATAAGAGAAATCTTGGACACATACCAGACGAAGACCTTTTTTTTCGAAAACATGATTTTTGGACAAAAAATGAGAAATCTGAGACTGATTCCAAGTGAAGACCTTTTTTTACGAGAACAACATGATTTTGGAAAGAATTTTGGTCTTCTTCCTAGAATCCCAGACAAATTTTTTGTTCTACCCATAAAGTATTGCATGTACTGTAAATTGCATGACCAGCATTGGCATACCACTGCATGACCAGCCTCAGAAGTCACCGCACTCCACTGCAATACATATAGTTGTATGTATAGGTAATCTCTAAATAAATGTTATCATTTTCTGTCCACCAAGTTTTGGCTTACTCTGTATTTTAAAAATTTTTATTATTCAATCTCTAAAATCCAGATGATTGATTTTTAAAGATCTAGTATGTTAAAATAAAAAATTTCTACTTAAAATTCTGAAATAAATGAATTTTTAATCTAAATAAAGGTTTGAAACGCCAAAATATTACTTTAAAATTTAGCCTTTGAAAGAATTAATTTTTATCATCGGTAAATTTATTTTACTAATTTATGATTGAGTATTGAGCTCGACTGAGAAACACTAGTGACTATATTTATGAGTATGTAGATGCTGCCATGACAAATTCATGGTTTAAAAAAAAATTAAAAAAAGTTTTTTCCTTCCTTTTATCAGAAATTTCAATAATATAGATGGTTCCTTAAAGTTTGTAGTAATAACTGAGCTTGAGTATTTCACAACTAAAGAAGGAAGCCTTGCAGAAAAAAGTTTGTCACGTCATTACTGATGGCCCCCGAAGTAAGGTCATTGAAAACTCTTTAAACTTACTTAAGGGTACTTATAAGAAAAATGCTAGTTGGCCTTGATTTTAAAGACTGCTTTAAGCGCTACTACAAGACGAAAAAAATGGAAAAATGCGGAACAAATATACCCAATTTATATTTAATAAGATACGAGTTCTAGAAAAATTCCGCTTCGGTGATCTCCCCGCGCTAATTCCTCGCTAATTCCCTGGCGAGCAAACATCTCGCTAATATCTTTGTTGGCTTCTATGAGGAAAACCTCTTTTGTCAAATAGCCGAACCTCAGGTCTATTCAATTCTACGCTCTGTGGACCTGTAATTTGACTTACAGCATTTGAATAAAAGTTGTATTTTATTTCAAGTCGTGATTTGCCAAATTATAGTTAAAAGGTAGGATTGGAGAGATTTATCCAACGAACTCTCCAGAAGACTTCATTCACGCAGAAGACAGACTTTCTGAGCTAGTGAACGATCTTGGGAACGAAACTAACATTATTTTTGACGTCTTGTTACTAATAGAAATGGAGTGGATACCCTTCAAACGACGACGACGACGACTAATAGAAATCTAATTTTGACTAAGTGGCTCAAGTTAACTTAGGTTGGCAGTGAGGCCAACACCATGTTAAACAATCTTCATCCCTCACTCTAATTCACCTTTAAAAAAGATATGGACCAATAACTTTTCTTAAAGTCTGTGTTGATAAGCGTTATTTGAAACAAAAGTCCACAGGAAACCCACCTTAACAGGACAATACATCCGATGGGAGTCTTTTTGTTCAATCAGCCGAAAATTAAATTTAATATCTGCAATGGTATGTCGAGCACTAAAGATCTACACCAAAAATCGTTTAAAACAGGAAATCTAATACATCAAGAAAATCCTGCTTGACAACGGTTGCCCCGAAGATGTAATCAAATAGCAAACTTCACGAACAACTGCAAGGTTTTCCACACCTAAACTTTTTGGACCAGACAAATGTCCCGTCTATTTAAAATTCCGTGAATGGGTGAACCCTCTACCAAGCATAGTAGTGGACTAAAAGCCCCTGTTGACAACTGTTATGCTTCGGTCAATCTTGGAGTAATTTTTACTTCAAAAAATATACTCTCTATTGCCCATAAAGATGTCGTACCTGCCACAAAGAAAAGTAATGTCATTTATGAATTCCAGTGCCACTATGACAATCGGTACGTAGGTCGCACATTGCAAAGGCTCAAAGACCGAATTAGACAGCACGTTCCAAAACGGATTCAATCTAGAATTAATGCATCAAGAACACAACCCTCAAGATCGAATAAGAAAACAACTGCACAGCCAGACTGCGATTCTGCTATTGGGCAGCATCTGTTGAAAAATATAGAATGCGCTAAGAACTATGAAGACACCAAATACTCAATTTTAACAACTGCACGTTTACCGTTTCAATTGGAAATCTTGGAGGCAACGTATGTAAAGAGCAGGCAGCTTTCTCTGTTTAAGCAAAAAAATTTTGTATTCTCTCTGCAATTATTTAAGTGATTGGAGATTGCAAACTTGCACAATGCTGCGCAGCTTGTAAGATTTTTCAAGTATGCACGTGACACAATAAAACAACACAAAGTTGTTTTGCAAGTAATTGTGCAATGCTTACTCTGCGTATAAATACGGGTGGCTTTTTACTTTATCATTGTCTCGACTGACATTGAAAAGTGTGACACCAAAAAGCTTCTGGCATGGCTTTACTAAAAGCCATAATTCTGTACCGCTAACAAACTATTTATTGTTTCGATTTTTGTAATTCAACACTCTCCCAAGCTTCAGAGTCCTTACAAATCTCCAATTCAAATAATTAGTTTAAGAAACAGTTTTAGTCACATTAATCCTTAAAACAATAAAACCAAAAAATTTTAACCAAATAGTAGTATCTTAGTGTCTCCAAAACTATCCAGAAATAAATGTTTTGACCATTTCTCAAAGTTGTCTTTTAAGGCAGAAAGCTATATAGTTAATATGATGATGCTGGTTGTCAGATGCCGTTCCTTGATGGTTCTCCAGATCGTTTGAATATTTAGGTGCAAAAAACAAATGTTGTTATAAAAAAAATTCAACGAATGTTGTAGTTTGATTTAGTATTTTAAGAGTTACAGTATTAGTAAGAAGCAATTATATTAATTGACGATCTTTTGTAAACTGAAGCAAAGGAGGGATAGATGAGAAAAAACGCTGATTATCAAATATCAATCAGGACATGTCGGAATCATCTTTCTATTGCACGATCCTAACAGATCCGTAGCTGTTAAAATTTTTGATTCCAATATAAGCTAATTTGAACTTTAACTTAGATTTATTTCCATGTTTAAATAAGCAACGTCTCTATCGTCACTATACACGATCTAATTGTCACCGTTGAAAAAATATAGACGCAATCTAATCTAAAATGTTAAATTATTTTTATAAATATTTCGATTTAATAGACAAAGCACTCATTCACGAATGGGCTCATTATCGATGGGGGATTTTCGATGAATATCCATCGGACGGAAGCAAAGCTTTCTATTTCAATGAAACTGGAGGAATTGAAGCAACAAAGTAACTCTAAAATCGAAAATTTAAAAATGAAACTTTTTGATAAAATAAATTGAGTATGTAACGAGAACAGTCTTTGACTGGATTGCATAAAGCAGGAGTTCCCAACTTGTATAAAGTCACGACGCACTAAGTCTAAATTTTACCTGGTTTTAGACGAACGACCTCTTTCCAAAAAAACGTTTTAAGCAAAAAGTTAAAAGATTCCTGCCTAAAGAAAACTTTGAAATAAATTTTCTCTGAAACTCAAAAGAAGGCCTGATATGTTTATTCTAAGATATTGCAACACCTTCGTAGTTTTAAAATAACGCACCAGGGCGTCGTTACACATCAGTTGACAACCTCTGCTCTAAAGAATAATCTTTAAAGAAATGCAAATATTTTTCTATTTGCTAGATGTCCAAACGCTTTAGAAGGCGTGTGGAGATACATTGATCAAGAAACAAAATCGCAAAGAGAGTGTGTTCAAACTTTCAGGACTGGATTACCGGAAAAAGGCTGCAGCTTTATACCTTACACAACTCAAATGCCTGGTTTGAATGTGTCACTGATGTCATTTCAGTTTTTGACTCAGGTACTACGTCAAATACTCGTAATTCAATTTTAAAGAGAACATTGCATGGCACAGGCATGTCAAACTCGTGACCATATGCGGGTCGCATCGGTGAAATTTTAACCCAAAAATTTGGGACGGGCCTCAATCTTGTGCGCAAAAAGGTCATGACTTTTTTTGGACTTCACTTGTATTTCAATGTAAAATCTTAAAATTTTTCTTACTAGGTTTTAGACTTTGTGCTAAAAATTTAGCCTCGAGCTTGGGAACCTGCGGTCTTCATGATGTTTTGTGCGGCCTTTATGACAATTGCGGCCTCCATGAAAGTGAATTACGTGTCGATGACTACTGCTGATAAGAGAAAGCCTTTTTTTAAAGATCAATTCATTTTAGGGACAAAAATCAAAAAATTCCATTCATATTCAAAGTGAAGACTTTTTTCAGAATCCTTACATTTTTGACGACAAAAATAAAGAAGACCAGGACAGATTCAAAGTGATGACGCTGTTTTCTAAGATATTTCAACTTACATTGTATCTTCCTTTGTTGAAAATTTTAAAATCCACCTTCCAACAACGATAAAGTTCCCCACTTCTGGTTTAGCCTTCTCAAAATTTTTTTTTAAATCAAAGTGAAGATCAAAAAAAAGGTCTTCTTTTTGAATGGGTGGCAAATCTTGGCCAAAAAGGGCTTAAGTAAACCTTTTTTTAATTACTTTGAAATCAAAGTGAAAAACAAAAATATAAAAATAAAAAAAGATTAGCGTTTAATCAGTTTTTCAAAAAAAAACATGGCGTTTTCGTAGATGAAAGCTGGTTTTAAATTTAATTATTATTCGATTTACTATTGAGTATCTTACTAAAAATTTTCAAAATGACTTTGCGGTCGCATCGAAAGACTTTGATGGTCATGAATTTGACATGCCTGGTTCAACACATCATAAGTCGATTAAATGTAAAATAACTTTTTTTAAGTTAACTTTTATGCAAACGCACGACATATTCTTATTTGATCTGTAATTTATGCATTTGATCTTTTTTTTATTTTTATCTCATATTATCCTCCTGTCTCGTAGGAAAAGTCAGAGGCGCTATAGATAGAGCAATTGTAAAGCGTTTACTCCGACCTGCTTCCGGATATGTCATGATATTGCTCTCCGGTTAAATAGAACTATGACTGAAATTTTCAGCTTCTTGCCAAGACCCTCAAACAGAGAAAAATTCTATGAAAAGTCTTCTCAAGGACACAGCAGAACAATACGAGTAGGTTTTGAACCCAAACCGAGTCGATCACATTTTCCATTTTTTAACCATTTGACCACAATGTCGACCACGGATTTTTATTTTACGGTACCGCTTTCTTTTTGTGTCTTTCTTTAACCGAAAGCCAAGAGAGTTTCCGGAAAATAAATTGAACGTATTGACTTGTACCGTCAATTAACGTTTGAAAAAATAGTTTTGGTAAGCTTATTCAGGATCTATTAAAAAAATCTATAAAACTTTTAGAGCTATTGTGTATTTTTCGCAACATCAACGTAAAAAAATTCCTTTCTAAACTGACGAGAATTAAAAAGAAAGTTGCACTATATTGCTTCAATTAAATCGGTTATTAATAACAAAAAACCAATACAGGCCTACAAGAAAGTTTTCCATTAAAAATTGACAACAATTTTAACAAGTTCTCTAAATTTATCTCATAAAATTAATAAAAAATAAACAGGACAACAATATCTCGGCATTTCCTAAATCTTGTTAAAGAAATAGTTTTACGGTTCCATAAGGTATCACTTTATCGCTATTGTCCAGCAAGTTAAAAAGACAAATAGGCCTTTATTTATCCTCCTGCCACAATTCTGCAGTCTGTTAAAACGTTCTACGTTAACTTTTCGTAAAATTCTATGAGTCAGAACTACTTGTCAAGATTTCCCCGAAGAGGAAGTGATATAAAGAGTTTTTCTAAGACCCAGCTGCATAACGAAAGTAGGAATTGAACCAAAACTACCTTTCTATTGTTATTAAAATAACACTTTGGCTCACTCAATCCCGCTGCCGATAAGCTGATGTAATGACCATGATGATCATGAGACGATGTTTCCCATTGCTTAAAAGAGCCAACAAGTAGTAGCAAGAATCTTTGTAATTTCTATTTGTTGCAATCAGGTCAACAGTTTCTGCCATTCTAATCCGAATGATTCCATCAACCAACACAACTGGGAAGCTCCCACACAACAGAACAGACTGTGCAATCTCCGCAGTGTTTGGGAGGTCATTTTGGGTTCTCCTGATTTCGCCAACGGAACAAATCCTCGAATAGATGGCTTTTTGAACACGACACCGACGTTCCAAGTGATTCAAGCGGAGTCGTTTCGTCGTTATGTCCTGGTACTGGACACGTCGGGAAGCATGGCTGGAGTTAGTAATTGTTTTTTTCTAGTTTTGTAAATCGATCGTGAAACCTTTTTTACTTATACGTAACTATTCTTTATTTTGTGTTTTTCATGTGATTTTTAGGTAACAAACGTGGCCTTAACTTTATTTTTACAAGATGCCCATAAAGTCTGGGTACATGGTAAAATACATATCTTTTAAAACAAAACAGTTTTATAAAATTGTAATCAGTTATGTTCTTACAAAAAAGGGGACCTGGTGCAAGAAAAAAGTGGAGAACACAGAAATCTAGCCAAAAATAAAAAAGAGACTTTATGTGCAGACCCTCTTTTTCTTCTTTTTTTCCGAGGTCACTAGGTATTCAGAGACGGATTCCAAGTGAAGACCTTTTTCTTTATTTTTTTAGAGATCACTTGAATTTTCGGACGATAATCATGAAATCGAACACTGATTCAAAGTGAAGACCTTTTTTTTCGAGAACACTACTTTTTGGAGAAAATTTTTTTCTATTAACAAGCTTCCCGGTTTGCCCCTAAGAAAATATGGTAACCCTATTTATGACGCCTGGTAGCGAACCACGCAGCAAAATAGTCACGTAACGAAGTCAACAGCAGACTCAACCAATTAAATGTCAAGAATTTTTGTTTAGGCCTAATTGTAAATCAAAAAATAAGTTCAAGAAGCAAATTTATAATTGTTTAAATAAAATTTAAAGTCATATTTTATAAACACAAAAAATTTTAACTTTATTTACTTTAAAAGCTTAAAAGGAAAAAGAACTTGTTTAAGTTAAATTTTCAGACATAAACGGAACTTGTTTTAAGTTAAATTTTTTAAATTTACCTATATATCTTGTTTTTTATGCCTCAATTATACTGATACTTTTATACTATGTACAGCTTACCTATGTTTAATCTATTTCATTCCTAAATTTTTATACGCTATTAACACAAACATCGGCTCTGATTTAGCAAATATGTTTTTCTTTTTTACTATGAAAACAGAAGATTATTTTAAAGGGTCGACGTCACTTGACCGACAAAATTTGTGGAATTTCTTCAAACCGGCAGCTGACCGACAATAAAGGGAATTTTCCAAAACGGTCAGTTGTCCGACAACAGCTGTCAGCTTCTCGTCCACTGGAAAAAAATTCAGCTGTCATAAGTTATATCAAATCATAAAATAAATGCTATAATCTGTTTCTGTGCCAGTTCTTTTTGAAATTCCTAACAAGCAACACCTTATAGCAAATTTATTCAATATAACTATTATCATAACTCCATACTTATGTCTGCTACACCAGCCTAAAACTTTGAAGTTCTCTTTGGGTTCATGCACTACAGAGGGAAAACTTACAAAAGCCATGGGTTCTACTATCATGCATACATGGGTTTTTCTTAAAATTTGTTTTTTTATATAACAAATGTATCTAAGTAGGTCTCTTATAGGCAAGAGGTCGGAAGCAAGGGGGAAATATGTGACAGATGCAGCTGTTGCGTCGGTCAAGTAGTGTTTTTGGATCATTTACTTTTGTTGGTCAAGTGACGTTTTTGCGTAATTCGCTTTTGTCGGTCAAATAACGCTCCCCCATTTTAAAGATCTTTGAACAAAGTAGCGTTTTTTATAGGAAAGACTTGATAAGATGAGACAAGCTGTCAGCGTTTTTATATCGCGTTTTGTTCCCGATGGCGATGAAGTTGCATTGGTGGAGTTCAGCAGAAGCGCTTCGAGATTAACCGGACTTCGTAAAATTTCGAGAACTTCCGATAGAAATATTCTCCTAAACGAAATTCCTTCTTTTGCAACAGGATCCACTTGTATCGGATGCGGAATCCAAGAAGCAATTCGAGTATACCAACAATAAAATACATTTTAAATAATAACAATTTTTGCCTTGAATAAATTAACCAAGAAAAGCCGTGTTAACTAATAAAGTATATAAAAAATATCTTCAAGTTTTATAAAATAAAGTTACATCTGAAAAGATTTTCTGGTGCAACGGAATGTAATCTAAAAAATACAATTTGTGATTGTACATAACGTAATAAGGTAAAATGTCAGCAGCAGCTGACATAAGTTCGCGTTTTTAACAAACAAAGTCAACTTGAGTTTATTTTGTTGTCTCAAAATAGTAATATCAAGTATTTAAACTGATGATTTGGCTTGGTCATATTCATAAACACAAAAAATTTTTTTCATTAACAAAACTTAATGTCCTATATGTTCATAAAATCAACAAAAATTTTTTTCTTAAAAGCAAGTGTTGTTATACAATTATGCCTAATAAATCAATCTTTTAATCGCAAAAAAGCATGACACACATGTATGAAACACCTAAACACTAATTTAAAATGTAATATTTAAAACCCCCTTTGCGTCGATAATATCTCGCTATTGAATGTAGAAGTAAAAAAACTCTTGTAGAAGGAAAAATGATAATCTCTTGCTTGATTTTTTTCAGAAACAATTAGAAATTTTCCCGAGTTGTAATTCAAAGACTAAATAAAATGGTCACACTAAGATTTTTGAAATTTTATACTTTTTAGTGCCAACTAGCAATTATGTTAGAGTATGCAACATGTCTGCAGTCTTCAGAAATGGCTTATAGCGATTATAGATGAATTACAATATAACTTTTCATGAGTTTTTAAAAGTACTTTTAAAAAATTTTTTGTTGGTACAAAACTTTTTAAGTATTTCCATCGACGGTACAATAAAGAACAATTGGAAGAACTGAACAATGTGGTCAAAATTCGAGGTAAAATTCGAACTGCAAAACTTTCTATTGAATTTTTGAAAACTTGTCAAGCTCAACATGTAATTCCCACATTTATGTCACATCGCATTAAAGCAGCCAAGGTAAGACAAACTTCTACTATGAAACGAGCTTTTCTTTTGGATGAAATTAGTAGAAGTAAGACTAAATTGGAATCTTTTCGTTTAATCTACTTAAAACTCTGGTCCAAAGTACGACAATTTTTATCTTATTTTGATTGGATTCGCTTTTGCCGGTATCTTGCTAACATTGAACTAATTAAACAAAAACAAATTCGCACAAAGCATTTTAATACCATTAATTGGCTTCGTCGTCAACGCTTTGGTTCGTCTAATCCTTCTGGTAAAACTATTTGTAATTTATCTGGTTACAATCTTTCCGAAATTGAAAAGTTTGTTTTAGCCTATGGTCTATACCATTTTTCATGCTAAATGAGAATAGTAACAAACTAAATGAAAATAGCAACAAACTAAATGAGAATAGTAACAAACTAAATGAGAATAGTAACAAACTAAATGAGAATAGTAACAAACTAAATGAGAATAGTAACATACTAAATGGGAATAGTAACAAACTAAATGAGAATAGTAACAAACTAAATGAGAATAGTAACA
This sequence comes from Diplosoma virens, assembly GCA_963680785.1. Lineage (NCBI taxonomy): Eukaryota > Metazoa > Chordata > Ascidiacea > Aplousobranchia > Didemnidae > Diplosoma > Diplosoma virens. The sequence continues at coordinate 14,928,156 of OY796880.1, forward strand.
AACTAAATGAGAATAGTAACATACTAAATGAGAATAGTAACAAACTAAATGAGAATAGTAACAAACTAAATGAGAATAGTAAAAAATTAAAAGATAATTTTTTTTAATAAATTTAATTAAACAGATAAAGTTAAATATATATTTTGCAGATTTCCTGAAAAAAATAATTTTGTGTAAAATCTTGTTTATTTTTATGTAGTAATACTCCAGCAATTATTTACGTGCTTTGCATCAGTTTTTTATTGATTTTGTCAAATTATTAGTTGGTTTAAACTATCACCCATGCCTAGAAAAACTCAGGAAGAAAAATTAGCTTATAAAGCAAAAAGAGCGCGCATTATCGACCTTTATAATGCAGGTGGTGATTGGCGCCGTTTGGCAATAGAGCTAAATGTTCCGAAGTCTACTGCTTACAGATGGGTCATGAAAGGTGATGAAATTGATGGACGTGGCGGGCGTTATAATCAAAAAATTACTGTAGAGCATTCCACCGTGAAGATGCTTGTGAATGGTTCCTTTATGGTATGAATGAAGGCTTTTCTAAAACAGGCACGAAACCATTCACAAGCATCTTCACGGTGGAATGCTCTGCAGTAATTTTTTGATTATAACGCCCGCCACGTCCATCAATTTCATCACCTTTCATGACCCATCTGTAAGCAGTAGACTTCGGAACATTTAGCTCCATTGCCAAACGGCGCCAATCACCATCTGCATTATAAAGGTCGATAATGCGCGCTCTTTTTGCTTTATAAGCTAATTTTTCTTCCTGAGTTTTTCTAGGCATGGGTGATAGTTTAAACCAACTAATAATTTGACAAAATCAATAAAAAACTGATGCAAAGCACGTAAATAATTGCTGGAGTATTACTACATAAAAATAAACAAGATTTTACACAAAATTATTTTTTTCAGGAAATCTGCAAAATATATATTTAACTTTATCTGTTTAATTAAATTTATTAAAAAAAATTATCTTTTAATTTTTTACTATTCTCATTTAGTTTGTTACTATTCCCATTTAGTATGTTACTATTCTCATTTAGTTTGTTACTATTCTCATTTAGTTTGTTACTATTCTCATTTAGTTTGTTACTATTCTCATTTAGTTTGTTGCTATTCTCATTTAGTTTGTTACTATTCTCATTTAGTATGAAAAATGGTATAGAGTTTTGCCTTCCGCCAACTAATATTAAACGTAAAGAAGTATTTGCAGAATTTGAAATTTTATTTGCTCAATTATTACATCATAAACCAAAAAGTATTGATGAACTAAGTCTTCTTAAAGCTAAACTTAATGAATTAGCACACAGTTTTTGTGGTTCTATCAATGTGACTAAATTCCCCTTTGATTCTGACTGTCTTCAAGCGATTAAGTCTCTACGTTCTAATAAACACATTTTAATTACTAAGCCTGACAAAGGCTCTGGAGTCGTCATTCTTAATAGATCAGAATATGACAAAAAAATGGTAGCCATTCTTTCTGACGTAACTAAATTTGAATGCCTTGGGCCTGTACATGAATTTGATAATACTGCTCAAAATGAAACCAAACTTCAACGTCGTTTACTTCAATTAGTTAAAAGTGATGATCTCCCGAAAACCGTTTATGAAGTTATTAGACCCACCGGCTCACAACGACCAAGAATGTACGGCCTTTCAAAAATTCACAAACAAGATGTGCCTTGCCGTCCTATTCTTTCGATGATTGGATCTGCCCAACATGAACTCGCTAAATTTCTCGCCGCCTTATTACAATCCGTATTAGAATTCTACTCAACTAATTGTATTAATGATTCCTTTTCTTTCGCTGAAATGATACAACAACTCAAAGTAAATTCTAATGATTCAATTCTTTGTTCATTTGATATTTGTAGCTTATTTACTAACGTACCTTTAGCGGAAACCATTGAAATTTGTACTAAAACACTTTACGACGGTCACCTCCCTACTCCAGTTATTCCTAAACATATTTTTATTGAACTGATGAAAACTGCAACTACTTCTGTTGAATTTAGCTTTAACAACATTATGTACAGGCAAATTGATGGAGTTGCTATGGGTAGTCCCCTTGGTCCCGCTCTAGCAAATATATTCGTTGGCTATTATGAATCAAAACTTTTCAATGAAATTTCAAAACCTACCATATACTGTCGGTACGTTGATGACACTTTTTCCCTTTTTCACAAAGAAACTGAATTCCAAAAATTTTTAAATTGTCTTAACTCGCTTCACCCCTCCTTAAAATTTACCAATGAAATTGAAACCAATAATTCTCTGCCTTTTTTGGATGTACTTGTTACGAAATCTGATAATAAATTCATCACTTCAGTCTATCGAAAGCCCACTTTTACAGGTCAATATATTCACTGGAATTCCTTTGGACCAAAACAACGTAAAACAAATCTCATTGATACTTTAACACATCGAGCCTTAAAAATCTGCTCTAAATCCACATTAAAACATCAACTAGATAATATTCGCTCTATTCTTGTAAAAAATGGTATCCAGAATTCCTTATTGATTCTAGAATTTCTAAAAAACTTTTACGTTTCCAACAAAACACTAAAGAAGGCCCCAAAAAATGTCCTGTCTATGTAAAACTACCTTGGATTGGCGAAAATTCCCTGAAATTTGAAAGAAAAATAAAATTATCTATTAATAATTGTTTTGGAGTCCAACTACGAGTGGTCTTTTCCACCAGACGAATTTTACCTGCTATACATAAAGACGTTCTTCCCACTTTTCAACAAAGTAACGTCGTATACGAATACGTGTGCCACTGTGATAGTCGGTACGTGGGTCGAACGTCTCAACGTTTGCAGGACAGAATCCGCCAGCATGTGCCGAAGTCTATTCGGAATAGAACCAGTAAAGAACGTAAACAACCAGAACGTCCAGGTAAACTAGCTAATTCAATACCGCACTGTGACTCAGCGATTGGAAACCATTTGTTACATAACCAAAAATGTGCATCTCACTATAAGGACAATCAATTTTTTATTCTCTCTAAAGCACGATCCGATTTCCACTTATCAGTCTTAGAATCAATTTTCATCACTCTTCGAAAACCAAATTTGTGTAGACAGAAAGAGTTTGTTTACAAACATAAATTGTTAGCATAATTGTAAAAATTTTCTTTTTAGTTCCAAATTTTAACACAAAGCTTGCATAATTTTGTTCCTTTTTTTGCCAAAAAATTTCTTACGCTGACGAAACGTGATTTTATTTATTAATACTTTTCAATTATTATGATAACTATTATTAACCTTAATTTTTAGACAATCAGAATCAGCTTTAAAACTTTTGAAATACTACATTCAGTTCTGCAATTCATTCTAGCGAAACCTCCTGAAAAGAGCTAGACGAAAACGTTCGAGTTTTCAAAACAGCCTTTTTTAAGGCTACTTAATTAACAAAAGAGCTTTAAATGAAGCATTTGTTGTTAAAAGCTATTTAAAAGTACTTTTGTATTTCATCTCCCAACTCTTTTCTTAGCTCGGTACTTGGACAGGCCATCCCCCAGAACGCAAGAACTGGAGAGAAACATCGGAGCAAAGTTTTTTTGTATTTAAACAAAGACAAAGGGCCGAGTCAGTAACTTGAACGCAAAAAACAAAGTAAAGCTCAAAAAAAAGGTTTAAATTTAGTTCTTCAACGAATAAAAATCTTTTTTTGGTAGGCCTGAATAAAGAACTTTTGGCTTTCGAAATTACGTTTTGAGAAAGGGCCTCAGTTAAGCTTTCCCTGGCTTTCCTGAGCGGTTCAAGTTGTTAAATATTAGTTGTATTCTTGAAAAAAAATCAGAAAAAATTAGGAAGGTACAAAAAATTTGGAAATGGCCCGGCCTCGTGTTGCCTCCCTCCCGTGGAAACGGGCCTGGTCATGTACAGTCAACAAATTTATTAAAATGTGCGTTTTTTTAAAGATATTTGAATCTTCTAGATTAGGATCAGAATTAGATTCAGAGTTTTAAGAAAATATTTGGACGTTGGGTCGTGGAATAAAAGCTTGCAAGTGATTAAGACCTACTATTTAAAAAAATTTCAAAAATTCAATAGTTTTTAACTTGTATCTACGTATTTGAATTTACGTAAGAAAGCCAAAATAAATTTAAAAGAGTCTTCTTAATTTTAGAGTTAATAAGTACAGTTGCGTAGTTTAGAGTACAATAAGTACAGTAATAAGTATAATTTTGATTCCTTGATGCAAAAACTTTGCTTTTCAGGAAGCAATCTTTTTAAAAATTTATCAAAATTTTAGGCACAGATTAGACAGTGGCATCACAATAAAAAGAACATTTACGACGATTAGCAAAAAGATACTTAATGTCATGTATCAATTTCTTGACCAAATTTTACTTTTTGCTTTTTTATAGTCTTGTAAAAACTTTTTCATTATTGTTTTCTATAGTAAATTAAAAGCCAAATTTGCTGCAATCATTTTTAATGAAACAATTATGAGTTAGCATTACTCGAAACGTCAAAAATAAAAAATGAAATGATTGCAGTAACTTAAAATTCAAAATCATTTCAGCCATTATGCTTCAATGTTTTCAATTAATTTATAACTTTGGAAATTTTTTATAATTTTTGTAGAAAAGTTATTTAACACCACTATTTAATAAACTTTTCAAGCTTTTGATACAGTTTCTTATTTTGTTTTTGAAAATTTAGCCCATCAGTTGGATTATAATATAATGTCAGTCCGTATGTTAAAATGTCTTAACAAAGCAAATTAACACTTTCGCTCATACTTACTTGTTTATGGCCGAGGTTTTTTATTTATTTCAATTGAAAAAAATTTTTTTCTTCGCTTTAGAAAAAATCGGATCTAGGACTCTTTAACATGCAAAGCATTAACTTTTAAAGCAAATAAGCATCAATTGTTTTTGTCCTTTTTTAAATGATAAATATTTTTCAGATATTGGAAAACGGTTCTAGCACAGCAACTGGCGCAAACATAATCGTTTTCACTGATGGACAAGAAAACACTGCTCCAATGGTGGCCGACGTTAGAAAAACAGTTTTGCTTAAAGTAAACAACATTTTCGTGCACATATATAACTATTTTATAGATTAGGAAAGCCGTATCAATTATTGAAATTAATCAAAAAAAGAACAAAAGTTGTGCACTGCAGTTGACTGAGTTTTTATTTATCGCACAAGTTTTCGTGAACTACAGCTCACTTTGTCAAATCGTTTCGTTGTACTTAACAAAGTAAGCTGTAGTTCACGAAAGCTTGTGCGATTAATAAAAACTCAGTCAACTTCAGTGCACAATTTTTGTTCTTTTCTATTTTGTAAATGAATTATGAGTGAACAATTTTACCACAAAAGTTTTAATTGCTCATCTTGGATCAGGGATGTCCAACATTTTTCGTGGGCCAAATTATAAATTTAAATACATTCATCGGGCGGCAATATTACATGTATATGAAATTTCCTCTTTTTAGTATTAGATTCCATGACCAGATGACCAGTAATAAAATATAAATTTAAAATTGATTAAGTAATTAAGAATTTAGGTGAAACGTGAGACTATTAAAATCATTACGTAATTATTAAAAATGTCCATGCTGGAGCTGCTTTAAAGTTCCAAATATCTGAATTCCTTTCTTTATTCTTGCACCGACCCATAACTCCCAAAATCTAGATAAGGCTTGCAGTCACGATCCTAAAGCCGATAAAGCCAGTAGGGGAGCCACAGAGTTATCGACCGACATTTCTGCTGTCTGTCTCCTACAAGATCCTTGAGAGGTTTAACTACATGCGCGTCGAGTCAATTATTGATCCATTGCTCTTTAGAGAGCAGACTGGGTTTCGACGCGAAAAGCCAACCGTGGATCAAGTGATTCTATTGACAGAAAACATCCAGGATTTTTTTGTCGACTTGTCGATCTGACTGGGGCATATGACTCTGTGTGAGGTTCCGTGGCCTTACAAGCAAGCTGCTTGAGACTTCTGTTAATTAAGCACATAATCAGAAGGATTACGAGCTTGTCCGAAACCAAAGTTTTGGTTTTACTACCGATGACAGCAAGCAAAGCAGCCTATGCCGTCTGAAAAACGACGTTCCTCAGGAATCGGTCTTGGTTTCTCTCCTTTTCAACATTCATTGTACATCATAAAATTGCTATGGAAAGCAGCCATGTTGGATTAAACATTTTTTAATTGATTAATTTACATTACTAAAGCACGAAAGAAACAGAAAACAAAGAATTAAACAAACGTTTTTGGCTAACTTAAGCCCTCATCAGGTTTCGTAGTAAATAATTATAGCCCTAGTAAAATGTTCTAAATTTCTCTATCTATTGAATACACAACATAAAAATATAAAATTTATAATAGAACATTCACTCAAAACTATCCCATTTCTTGAAGTTGAAATTAAAATTAATGATACTGGTATTGAAACATGAATTTATAGAAAGCCAACTACAGGGTGTCCCATAAGTCTTGGGAAATCTTTAAATTAGGATTTCAAACATATAAATGCGAGATTTTGAAAAATTCTTTAACTATAAACATTTTTCTAATCGATCTTTTTGGATTTCTTCGAACTCTTTTCCTTATGGCATTGATATTTTTCGGAGTTCTCATGCATGTTGGACAACCTGTTCGAAGCAAATCTGCGACTTCCTTTGTTGTTTGGAATTTTCTGATAATGTTCCAAAGAGTTGAATTGGGCATGTCTAGAATTTTTGAGATGAGCGTGACTTTGTATCCTTGGGAATGGATTTTCAAAATTGTATTTCGCAAACCGATTGAAACCATTTTTAAAGAAAAATTATTCAGAACTAAAATATAACCAATACAAATATTTATAGTTAAAGAATTTTTCAAAATCTCGTATTCATATGTTTGAAATCCTAATTTAAAAATTTTCTAAGACTTATGGGACACCCTGTAATACTAATTTATTCTGAAATTTCTATGCCATGTGTCCCACCATGTGGAAGTCTGATTTAATTTTTTGTTTACTTAATTGTGCTAAACGTATTTGCTCATCCAATTTTTCATCTGATAATGAAGTCAAATTGCTGAAAACTGTATTTTTAAACAATGGATATCCTATTTAGGTTTTTGATAAAGTTTTAAAATAATTTTTATTTTCGAATCAAATATCAGCATAATATGATGACAAGACTTACGAAACTGCACTATTATACCGTTCATAGGAAAAGATTCATACTGTTTTGCTAAGCAAATTTCGGCTTTGATCAGTAATCTACTTGACCTAAAAATGTTACCAATTTTTAAAACTTTTAAAGTAAAAAATTATTTTTTCTTAAAATCGAGAACTCCTAAAGCTCTGTGTTCAAACGTCATCTATAAATTCACAGGTTCGTGTGACACGAACATGACATGAACATACATTGGTATGTCATCGAGACATTTGATCACAAGAGTCCGGGAGCATCTGAATTTCAAAATTATTCAAGAGAGTGCCGTAAAAAATCATATTTTATCATATGATTCTTGTTTGAGCGTTAAATTTCATTCAAAGAATTTTTCAATATTGCGCAAATGTAAATCATAATTTCACAGTAGAATACAAAGCTCTACTGTATTAATAAGAAAGTCCAGTCCTAATTTAAATCATCGTCGTCGTCGTCGTCGTCGTCGTTTGAAGGGTATCCACTCCAGGCCAGACACAAACAGAACTGGGGCCGAGGGTTTATCCTTTTACTACCCCAGACTGCTGCACTGCCTGGATCAGATGCTGGCAGTGATGTCATTAAGCCAGCATCGAGTTTCGTCATCCAAAACCGTCAGACCGCGTGCTCCATGTGGTGCCCGATGTATGAGGCACATTGTTAGTATATGGTCTGCGGTTTGCTCTGAGGCGCCACACTCGCAATTCGGTGAAGGAGCGAGACCCCATTTGTGCATGGACGAATGGAATCGCCCAACACCAGTCCGCAGGCGGTTGAGCTTAACCCAAGCTGCTCGGGGTAAGCCCATCCCAACAGGCCTGACACTGGTCCCGGGCACAAAAGCACGGAGCCTGGAAGCACTTTCACAGTACTCCGCGTTCCATTTGTGATTTGTCCATTTAGAGGCGCGGATGCCAAGTCTGGCAAGATTGTCCAAGAGATTCCGCGCACCTGGCACAAACGGGCGTCTGGATCTTAGTCTTACTTGGCCAGTATCTGAGGACCCACTTAAAAGACCATGCAAGATATGATCGGGGTCCAGAGATCCACGGTAAGCCAACGAGAGTGTCGCTCCCAGTCGGCGAAGCTCAGCTGGCTGGATGCCTGAAAGTACAGGTAGGTGGTCCGTTGGAGTGGGACGCAGGCATCCAGTAACTATGCGCAAGGCGTCATTCAAGACACTGTCAATGAGGCGAGTGTGAGCACTGCGACACCAGACTGCGCACAGTACTCAGCTGTTGAGTAGACTAGAGACAAGGTGGCTATGCGTAGTGTTTTAGCACCAGCACCCCATCCCGAGCCCACGAGTCGCCTAAGCAGTGTGACGCGCGAGGATAGTTTTTTGCGCAATGCCACTAAATGGTGACGAAACGTGAGCGATCTGTCCAGTTTTACCCCAAGGTATGTAGGGGTTGGACAGAACGGTAAAAGTCTACCATTGTTGTAGACCTTTAGCTCACGTTTGGCCTCTCGGTTCTTTAAGTGAAAGGCTGCCGTCACCGTCTTAGTGTGACTGAGCTTCAATCTCCAAGTCTGGAGATACGCTGACAGTGTGGACATGTCTTGGCTTAATGTCCCCTCCAAGTCCTTCCAGTTTCCAGAAGAGTGCAACAATGCTAAATCATCAGCATAAGCAAACTTTCTGGAAATCATGGAAGGAAGATCGTACGTATAGATGTTAAATAGGAGGGGAGCCAAGACCGATCCCTGAGGAACGCCGTTTTTAATACGGCGTAGCCTGCTTTGCTTGCTGTCACCGGTGGTAAGGGTGAAACTTCGATTTCGGACAAGCTCCATGATCATTTTGACCATGTGCTTATCCGGAAGTAGTCTCAGCAGCTTGCAGGTAAGGCCACGGTGCCAGACAGTGTCATAAGCAGCTGTCAGATCGATAAATACGGCACCGGCCTTCTTTTTAGCCTCGAAAGAATCCTCGATGTTCTGGGTTAGCAGAACAACTTGATCTACGATTGACTTCCCGCGTCGGAACCCAGCCTGCTCTTTAGGGAGCAGTGGATCGATTAATGGTTCAACGCGGGCATAGATAAGCCTCTCGAGGATCTTGTAGGGGACACAGAGCAGAGATATCGGTCGATAACTCTTTGGGTCCCCCACGGGTTTTCCTGGTTTTGGGATCGCGACCACAAGCGCTCTTCTCCAGATCTTGGGAATTTTGAGTCGGCGCAAACAGGAAGAAAGGAAGTCACGTAACCAGGACTTCAAAGCAGCTCCAGCATGGAGTATAAGCTCGGGGCAGATGGAATCAGGACCCGGATCTTTACCTGGTTTTAAGCGCTGAAGGGCAGCAGCAAATTCTCTCTGTGAAAAATTGTCAGAGATACTTACTACGTCTGGTGTTGTGGCCCTCCAAAGGTCAGACACTTCTTGAAAGACAGGTCGAGATGACTTGCGATCAACAGCCTCGTATTTCCCATTTTTAACCAGCTGAGATGCAATAGCATCGGCTGAAACGGGACAGTGACGAGGAGAGTGTCATGACCTACCAGTAAGGTTGTTCAAAATACTCCACGCTTTTCGACTAGAGTGTGAGAAGTCAATGCTCCGAACTGCTTCGGACCATCAATCCCTCCGCTTTCTGTCAAGCTTGGCAAGCAGAGCTGTAGTAGCCAAACTTGAGTCGTCTCCCTGAGGAGACTGCAGAAAGGTTTTATAGAGGGATTCACACTCTGCATCCCAACACGGAATATAGTTATTTTGATACCCGCGTGGGATAGTCTTTTTGGCTGCTTTCTTAATGATGTTACAGTATTAATGGTGTTACAGAAGTCCTGGTAAGCCGCATCCACATCAAGTGAATCAGGCAGCAACAAAGTCTTTGCGAATTTATTCGTCAAAGCAATGTAGTGACTCCAATTGGCCTTGCGGAAGTTCCATGGCTTAACAGGCATGCTTGGCACTGCCATAGCAAACCTTGGTGGTGTAATAAGCGAGGGTCGATGTTGTGACCTGGGGAACTTGTCAAGGACACGTCTATCCGGTAAGCGACTGTTTGGACCTACGCTAGCGAAAGCTAGGTCTGGATTGGTGCCAGTGTTCCAGCAGCCGGAATAAAAAGTGGTAGCGTCCTTGGCATTATATAGCAGGGCAAGACAATTAATACTTGCCCAGCCAGCCAAGCACTCACCGTCCGGACTGTTGTCATCATAACCCCAGTCAGCATGACGACAGTTAAAATCGCCAGCGTACAGACAGGGGTGAGGAAACACTGGGAGATCCAGGGTTCTCAATCGCGTTGGTGGTGGTTTGTAGACGTTGACTATTTTATAGCCATCAACGTCCACACACAGCCACTCGATCTCCGATGTCGGTGGAGATTGGTCCAAAAGCGTGTATCTCAGTCGCTCGTGGACAAACGTGGCAAGGCCATGCTTCCTGCGTAAAGAAGACCCAACTAGTTGGTAGTGTGGTAGCACCAACTTCTCTGCATCAGTGCAGTGGGTCTCCTGCAGTAGGATGACGAGTGCCTCAGACTGCATAGCGAGGTGATGAAGAACATTCATCTTGCTTGCAGTGAGGCCTTCGATGTTCAGCTAAAGAATAGTGGGTCTTCGGAACTTGTTGGCAATGTGCCCTGAAAAGGGCAGTTTTATCCTGACATTGCACCGTCCTTTTCAGGACGTTTGCCGAGACCCACACTGAACATCGGAATGGTTGGATACCCTTCCGTTTTGGTAGGTTCGGTTTCGGTCTGTCATTTAAAAATCAATGAACAGACTTACTCACGGCCCAGGCTGCGTGAAAGCACCTACCATCTGGGCCATTTAAATCGTCAATTACATGTATATACTAATAATGCCAAGGTTCTTAAACTGGGATGAATGGTTATAGAGGAGGCGCGAGCAACTGGCTGCAAACTCAGTCTTAGCCGAACCTGGCGGCCAAATTTCCAAAGTTTGGGCAAAATCATAAGTTTTTGGACAGTGACTAGAAAATATCTGGGCAAAACCAGAATTTTTCAGGCAGCCATATTAAAAATTTAGGGAAAATCAGGAAGTTTTGGCAGCGAAACTGACCAATTGGAAAAAATCGTAGCCTAACTTTAGGTAAAGACCTTTTTTATATTTTAGAGAACACTATGATTTTGGGACAAAAATTGAGAAATCTAGGACTGATTGAAACAGAAGATCTTTTTTTTATTTGGATTTCAACCTAAGATTTTTTAATATGAAGGATATTGTTGGTATCATAGAAGAGGGCGCGAGTTTTGCTAGCATGGCAAAAATGGGGCGCGGTCTCAAAAATTTTAAGAACCTCTGTGCTAATGAAACATCATTTTTACAGAACATTTTTTAAAAATCTACTCGTTTTTTTCATTTTTTGTTTCAAATAATTCAATTTTCCGCCAATATGTTTACAGTGTTTAAAAGCTGTTTGTTTTTCTGCTTCATTTAACTACCGCTAATGTGTTTAAAATACAGAGGAGCCTCGGTCTACGAGAATTTAATCCGAGGAATTTTTGACTCTGTTTTCGACCAATGCTTTGGTCTAAAGTTTCGCTAATTGTTAAAAGCTTGAAAAGGCTTTAAAATGGCCGCCGAGCGTCACAAGAGGCTCTCGAGCAAATAGCAACGCTCTCTCGTGTTAGTTCGCGGACGCCACCGCTAGTTGGGGCGCACGCAAGTTTTATTTTTTTAAAAACTTTATTGCTAATTTTTTCAATTTTTACATAAATTTAAGTTCTGTTGAAATTTTATAGTTAATTCAAAAAAAATTAATTGGCAACTCTTTGAGATTTTAAAACCAGAGGTGGGCACGGACCGGATATAAAAGTACATACAAGACATTACAATTGATTTACCAAGGTTTTGGTAAGGATTTTAAACGTCAGAACGCATTAAACCTATTTCAGTTAATTTAAATGAGAAAAATTGATTCGGCCTACAAGTGTTTCCGTCTACGAGCACGTTCCTAAAATGAATTAATCTCATGGACCGAGGCCCCACTGTATTTGAAAAATCTGTCTTGGTCTTGTATAAAATTACTTTGTCAGCGTTTAAAAATAATCGATCCTCTATTCAAATTGAAGTAAAGTCAGGAAAGACTATTTACTACGAAACCTGATGAGGGCCTAAGTTAGCCAAAAACGTTTGTTTAATTTTTTGTTTTCAGTTTCTGTCGTGCTTTAATAATATAAATTAATCAATTAAAAATGTTTAATTCCAATATGGCTGCTTTCCATAGCAATTTTATGATGTACAATGAATGATAAAAAGTAACCTCTCTCCCGAAGCTGCATTGTACATCAACATTTGCTCTTTGTAATTTCCAGAAAGTTTACTTACGCAGACGATGTAGTGTTGTTGCGCTGCTCTGGAAACTTGAAAGTCTTTGAGGGAAACTTTAAGTCAAGACATTTTCACACTTTTAATGTATCTTCAGAATTTTAGGCTTAGAATGGGCTACTGGTGCCAAAACACTGAGCACAGCTGCCCTATCTCTGGTTTACTAAACAGCTGAGTACTGCGCACCAGTCTAATGTCGCAACATTGCGTTCAGTTCAATTCAGTTCAGTCTTTTTTTTATTTCTGCTCCGCCATATAGTAAAAATACAACTATAATCAGTTGATAATAAATATAATTAACGCTGCGGATTAGAAAAAAGAAGCAACAAAACGAGTGTAAGTTGTAGCTTGCAAAGATAGTAATGAATTATTAATAGACGTTTCATTACAAGAAACTTCGTTCGTACTCGCCTCATAAACAATGTCCTGCATAACGCCTTGCGGATTGTCACTGGATGCTTGTGTCGCACTCCAACGGACCACCTACTCATATCTTTAGGCATCCAGCTATCTGAGCTTCGCGACTATAAGCGACATTCTCCTTGGCTAACGGTGCAACCCTGGACGCTGACCATATGCTAAATTCCTAGAATGGATATGGAATCTCTAAAAATATGGAATCCTTTTTCCAACCTCCTAATAAATCTACATGTCTTCGTTTTTTATCAATATCAGCATCACTGCTACTATTGTAATCTTATTATAAATCACTCCACAACGATTCAAAGTTAATATCTGTACAACCACTAAAGCAATTAAGAACTATCACTTGATATTGTAAAGAAATGTTTGGAAATAACACAATCAATATTAATTTAATTGAAAATCATGTGATTATTCAAAATGATGCTTGTGGCAAGCGTCTTTATGATAAGCTTTGCCCGTAAAAGTCTTCATAGATCAGTTTATTGGACGTCACTTGACGCAGCAATCAACTGACGTATTCTATTTCTTTCACTATACGTTACTCTAACAGCAGGGACATCGAGTTTGATACAGTTATAAAAATATAACTAAAAAATTTAAGTAAACAATGGGCTGCAAAAAACATTAAGTGAGCCGCAGGTTGGACATTCCTGTCGTGGGTTTTACAAAAAGAGAAGCTTCTTTTCTTTAATCTTTTTTTGTTATCGCGAGTATTCAAAACCTACTCCAACCATTCTGTAGTGTCCTTGGAAAAGAGACTTTACGGTACTTTTACCTGCTTGGCGGTATTAGCAAGCAATTCTAAATTATAGTTATATCTCTATAAAACTGAAAAACTAAACAAAAAATTTCAACCGGAGTGCAATATCTTGGCATCTCCTGGAGCAAGTCGTCGTATTGCTTGGTCTATGACTAGCTCTTTTGTCGCTTTCCTGCGAGTGAGGAGGATAAATATAAAGATGAAATGAAATAAAAATGAAAAAGAAAAATTATTGAAAAAAAATAAATAGATAATCTATTCATTCACTAGTTCCCAACCAAGGTGTCACAAAAAGTTTTGAGACTTTTTTTAAACTTAAGTCTTTTTTTAGGCGAAAAAAACTAAATAATTGAAAAATTTTTAAGGTTTTTGATACATGTAGATTCCAAAGTAAAAAAATTGGAATTTGGCACTGCTGTGCCGGTGCACCTACTTTAATGTTGAAATTCGCATGTGCGTAATATTTTTTTAGCACTTGCAGTAGAAACGAAAAGTTTTTCGAGCATTTACCATTAATTTTTACAAACACATACTTATGCATTTACAAATCGGTATTCGTCGTATTATCTGAATCTTATCTAAGATATCTATATATTCAATATCTGGGAAAATAACTATGTTTTTAATTTAAGTTTCCCAACCTTCTTTGTTGACCTACAGGACTGTAGGCTACTTTTTTGTTTTTTTTTCTGTAGCTGACCAGAGGTTTTGGCCTGCCGATCAAAATTGACTACGGCCTATCCAGAAACCGCTCTACTACGTTAGTTATTCCTAATGAATGTCTATATTTAATGTGCAAAGCGGCAACTCTGACACTGACATCGTATGTTGGGCATTTTTTTTCATTTATTTTCCTGATTTGCAGAAAAGCGTCAGGGCGCTATACATAAGGAAAGCAATCACCCTACCTGGTTCCGGAGATGAGAAGATATTGCTTTCCGGCTGAAACTCTGTAATTTGTTGCATAAAAATATGACTGAAATTTAAAATTGCTTACCAAGACTGCCAAGCAGGGAAATTGGCGTAAAGTGTTTTTTCCAAGGACAAAACAGAATGGAGCAAATAGGGTTTGAACCAAGACATTGTTGATCACCATCACGTCGCTTTTAAGCACTCGACCACGCTGCCGAGATTTTTCTTTTTTAAATTACGATTTGCTTGATATATGTTTACCCTCAGAAAATTGCTTTCGACTTGATATTATTACGAATTTCGCTTATCAAATGTAACCATTTTTTTGGCTTGGGTAAACTTAACAATTGAATTTGTGATATGTAATAGTTAAATCAAGTCTAATTGTTCAAAGCGATTTTAAACAATTGTAGCCTACAATGATTGCTTGGTTGGTTGAATTAGGACAAGGTTACCGTGAATATAAGCTTAAACCAGGGGTTCTTAGCAGGGGTCCACAGAGAAAAAAAATTAAATTGGTGTTTCATGGGACTAGTTTGGGTGGATGTCGACAAGACAACTCAGTCAGCCCGAAGAAACGTGCTTCGTAAGACGAAAAAAAGGAGCTGTAAAATTACATCGTGTTTCTGTTATAAACCAATGTAAAAACTCTTTTTTTTAGTCTTCACACCTCTGAGCAGGCCAATACTTGAAAACCGTACCTAAAATTTAGTCAAATTTCGGGGGTTTCCGCGTGAATTCCTGTAGTTTTAATATTGCAGACTGATGCTTTTCTGTTTGCTACAAATTTACTGACTTGCCAATATGATTAATTGAAATATTTCCGAGTTGGATGACAATTCATCGCTGACAATTTTGCTTGTTAAAGTTTTGTCCATATTTTCTGAATTTTTTTGCTTTAAAAATTAACTAGGGTCGGCCATTGTATCAAAGCAGCAAAAGAGGTTCACTTAAAAAAAGTTTGAGTGCTACCGCACTGTTAAAAAAACTGCTACGAGATCATTGCAGTCGGCGTTTTTGATGTTTGCAGAATTTTGCAAAATTTTTTTGATTTTGCTGCACTTTTTTTTAACAGTGCGCTTTATAAAAATTAAATAAAAGCTATTACAGAGAGAAAAACCAGAAAACATTTTTTGCTGTTGTGTTTCTGGCAGACTTTAAATTAATGAGTTTACAATCTTAATCAAAGTTTTATCAACTTTTTGCATAAATAGGTACTCTGTTAAAAAAACGCGTTATAAAATCAAAAAAATTTTGCATAATTCTGCCAACATTAAAAGTACCGACTGCAATGATCGAAGGAGCCTTTGCAGTTCTTTACAGTGTACATTTAAAAGCTAGTTAATGAAATTAAAAAAAAGATTTTTTTCAACGAACAAAATTTTTTTATCAACAACTTTTTTGAAAAATTGAATTCGTAAAAATTTTAAAAAATCGATTAATTATAGTAACTGTAGAAAAATTGATTAACAATAAGTTTTTGTAAAATTTTTTTTATGCACACTCCTGTAATTTAATCAACATTTTACAGAAAGCCATAGTTATTGCCATTTTTTTGGTGACCCAAGACAACAAACCCCTCCAGCAACTTGCCATCGAATCTGGAGGGAAATGGTTCCAGTTGGGCATTAACTCTAACAGCACCACCATCAACGACGTCTTTGGTTTTTTAGCCGCGTCAAAAGAAGGAGACGTGTTTGGCGAAGCTTTTCGGGTGAGATGAATCTTATCAATTTTTTAATAATTTCAAAGCAAGTTGGTTGTAAATCGTTCTTTCAAGGTTTTTGAATTTTTGGCCTGCTCCCATATAAATATGGACACACAAACTTCTTATGACATAATCAGCCAAAAAGTGTTTTAAACTAATAAACTTAAAGTTCATACTAAAAATTTTTAATTACGCTTTTCACAATTAGATTTTTAACTCTTAAATAAGCGATTGTGCTAGGCTTATAATTAACGAAGTAACAGGTAAAATTATCAATAGTGATGATTTTTGGACAATCTTTAACACAATGCCCGCGTTCTTATCGCTTAATGACAACAACATGCCTCAGATAAGGCTGAGTCCCTGCCAGAATTAAATGGTAAAATAAACAACACTGCCATCAAGTGACAGGCTATTTCAGTAGATTAAGATGATATGAAAAAACACTGCAATGCCCAAAATTATTTCAAAATATTTCTGACCGAATGAGAACGACGGCAAGAGCAGCAGAAAAAAATTTTATTTAAAGACTTTATTTTTTTCTAGTTATTTTTGATAGAACTTAGTGTAGACTACACTAGCAACATTGAAGTTCTTTTTACTGAATGTTTTTGATTTTAAAATAGTTTACAAACAGCTTTTTTATTAAATAATGCTTAATCTTTCGTTTCTGGAAAATAGAATTAATGAAATGATAAAGCTTATGTTTCAAATAAGTACTGAATGAATTTTTTTATGTCTCGGAAAATGTCCTATTCTAGCAAATGATTTCTTTTTTTAAAGCTATTGTTATAATAAACGGGACATCGATATAATAAACGCGAAAAACAAAACAATAAGGACACTAACAATAAACACTAACTGCAGCCCTCACAACAAAATTTTTTTAAATACACTTTCAATCATCTGAAAATTTTACCGTAGTAGGGGGTCTAGTAGTTTGTATATGTAATTGCCAGCCTACTAAAACAAGGCAAGATTGTTTATAATTCTAAAATTTTGCTCTATGACTCCAACATGACAATTTAGAGACAAATGTTCCAAATAAATGGAAACATCCACTGATAAACCAGATCAAATATAAACAACTTTTGGTAATAAAAAACAATAAAGGTGTTGATGCCTTTTGTGTAGTAAATAGTTGCTTGCATAAAACTGTATTACTGTACAGTATTAGGTTATCAGTCATGTTTTGTAATGATTACTGGGCTTTACTGTGTTTTTTTGCTACAGGTAAAACTACCATGTCGATTTCGATTACTCGGATACCTTGATAAACTCACATTGTCACAAAATTATGTATTTTTAATTAGGGATTTTCTAATATCCCTATTTTGAATAAACGAAGTATGACTGTATCTACATTAGTTTATTATCATAATTATCATCCTTTCTACTTTTTATCTTCTTGACTTAAATCCAGATAATATTTCGAAGATGTCAAGATATTGCTGTTGGGTTGAAATTTTTATTTAGCACTTCGTTTTTAAATTGATATAAGGTTAACATAAAGATTCTTGAGGATAATTAAACACATTTCTATTTTTCATTACTATCCTTACAAGCCGTAACAAACACTTGTTTTGTTAAATCTTCCTTTTTCTGATCACAAACCTCATTCAAATTTATTGTCTTTTACTATATGGAGGAGCATAAATAATACAAAACTGCACTGAACTAGTACTGTTTGCTCCACACTCTTAATTTGGTTTTGCTTTGAGGTACAAACTAATGTTCTAAAGACGTTCTAATGAAACTGTTAACTTTTTTGCAATTAGCTTGTGCATAATGCTTCAAACAATAAAACTTCAATATCGAACTATATAATTAATTTTTATTCGTTTAAATTTTCCAAAACAAGATTCTAACCAAATATTTTATTTAGGTTCACAGCACTTCGCTCTCAGTAACAAGCTATAATCCAGGAAGCGGTGAAGTCCCGCTGGACGGTTCGCTCGGGGAAAATACCTCTTTCATCTTCACGTGGAGTAATCAGCGTATCGACGTCACGTTAGAATCGCCTTCCCGATGTTATTACACGACTAAAACCGTACAAGGACTAAAACTCTGTCCGAACCAAATTTCTCCTGTGATTGAAAACAGGTTTAATACGATGACCTTTAACCTTCCTGGAGTCGCTGAAGTGAGTTTTGCCTATTTTGAAAATTTGTTCTTAATTTAAGATTGAATTTAAAAAGTCTATCCTGGCTTTATGAACAATCTCTGTTTGATGAAAAACGTGATGAAAATATTTACTTCCAAGTTATTTTATGATAAGATATATTTATGCCAACATTGTAACACGACACGAACCAATTGGCAATTAGAAGAGAAAACTTTTTAAAGTTACTAAAACTGATTTATTTCCGAGGTTTTCTGCAATAAGCTACAAGCAAAAGGGTAAATTCAAAGAAATAACAAAGAAATTTGACAGCAATTTTTTTGCGCCAAGTCTTATCCAATTATTAATCAATAATATGTGGAAGTGAAAAGAGCTTTAGAATCGGGATCGTAATCAAAGCCGCAAGTCGCTGTATTGGGATATTTTTATCAAGTCAGAGTCAAGGGCGCCGGAAGCGGAAGAGCAGGGAAAAAATTATCTCACCCTGTCTTTTCCCCTTCTTCAAATTGCCCCTTGCGCTTTTCAAAAAGGCAGGGTACAGGTGTGCAGATACAAAAAGATTGGGATAAATTTGCTCAACAATGATAGAAACTAGACCAAAATATCAGATCGATTGAAAACGAAAACGTTTAGTTTGGTTTTCGTCTTTACCTCAAATTTAGAACGAAAGTAGGGCTTGTGGACTCGGTTGAAAGTGATGACTTTTTTTTAGTCATCATTAGAATTTTACGCTGAAAACAGTCATGATACTAAGTGGCCAATCAAAGGTGACTTTTTTTGAATTTTGCTTCCCCACCCGCCAAAATTTTTCTGGAGCTCCTGGTCAGGGTCGAGAATCAGTTGGACAAATTTTTATATAATTTATGTATGGAAGTGAGTTGAATCGTTAATCAAAAGAACTCGTCTCCTAATTTTAAAGGTTTAATTAACTGAAGACGCCGCAAGAAATAAAACGCAATTAAACATACGTTATAAATACTCTACATAAAGACAACTAAACTGAGAGATAGCATAGCAAAATTTGCAACTTAAATAATGCGGTTAAAGATGATTATTCTTAATTACGAGCAGTGCAAGCGTATAACAAAAGCAAAGCAATAAACTAATTACATTCCTTCGACGAGTCGAGTTCGATTTCATAATACAACAGGAAGTTATCACAAGATTGCCCAAAAAGCTAAGAGACCCATAAAAATAATAAATCGATTTAAAAAATCCGGCTGCAATTGTCATAGCAATCAAGTTGTCTTGTCCTTTAGTAAACAAAAAGGCGAACTTAGGTGTTCCGAAGTCAACAACCGAGAGAACATTTTTTAATTTTTTAAGAATTTTGGAGTCAAAATCAAAGTAAGGAGTCGAAATTAGATAAATATTTTCAGATTCGAATGTGTTCAAACCGACTCTACAGCTTTGGCACTTAGCTGTAAGAACTGGGCCAGGAGAGGTCATTATCTAAAATTTTCAGTCAACTGCCTAAATCTTTTTAATACTTAAAGAAAACGAGTCACAAGAACTACCACGTAACTAAAAGGTTACAAATTTTACGATTTTAGACCGGAAGATGGAGATACTACGTAGAAACTTCCGGATTTTTTGCCGAGGAAGTGACAGTGACGGTCACATCAAAGGCAGCCAATCGCACAGTTGCCCCGATTATAGTTCGATCTGGAATCGATAAGCCCAAAGCTGGATTTGGCGAGGCAGTTGTTATCTTTGCCCAGGTAGGCCTTTTATTGTTTTTTAATTTCTGGTTTGATGAGATATTCACATTATTGCCTAAAATAAGACCCCCTAAAATAGGTTTCCACCAACAAGTTTTGTGCAAACTATTCGTAGTTGGAAAGAGTGTATGAATTTAAAAAAATATATAAAGCACTTGTACAGATATAAAATTTACCAATTTTTAATTTTCATTTTTCCAACCTGGCATTTACCATTGGTGATGCTAAGACTTGGCTGATGTTGTTCTGTCAATCATTATCATCAAACACTGGGTACGCTGTTAGAACGAGGTTTGTGGTTTGTTCAGTGGCACTGCACTGGCAATTCGGTGAAGGAGCGAGATCCTTTTTGAGCATGGACGAATGAAATCGCACAACACCACTCCCTAGGAGATTAAACTTGTACTGCAAGAATACATCCAGGCTCCGTGCTTTTATTCCCACGACCAGTATAAGGCCCGTTGGAATGAACTTGCTCCGAACAGTAGACTAAATTAATCTATTGGAAATATTTTGTCAGAAAACCAAAAACTTCCAGTTAAAAGAAGTAACTCTTTTAGGAACAAATGAATAAATATTGAATAAATTAAACACTTGTAGGGTTAAAACAATTGAAGATTATTTGTGAGTTTGTGACACAAAACTTTCAGCTGAAGTTTTTCATTTTTTAATGCAAGAATCAATCGCCTATTTGAGACATTGTTGAATTTTTTTTCGATCAGTTTAATTTGTAGAAAAATAACTAATAAAAATATTGACTAAAAAACTGGTTTAATACAAGCAAGTTAACTGTAGTTTTGAGGTATTTATTTTTTAAATCTAGGTCTACCTAAGATTTATAATTTGTAGTAATGAAAGCATATTTTTCAAAATAAACTTTTGTTTAAACGGAAATTTAAAATACTTCATAATCGATTGCTAAAAGTTCATTTCTCAGTGCTGCTCTAACGTGAGATTGCACGGCAGAAATGCTACATGGCAGTGCGATCACACGTTAGATTAACATCCATTTTTCCTTATAGATATTAAAAAATTCCTTTATAAAGCGTAGGGTATGGCCACCTACATTGAAGAATTTTATACTAATTACAAAAATTTTATACTAAGGTATGGCAAGCTACTTTGAAGAATTTTTAGAGCATCTGTCCGGAATTTTAGAGTTTTAGACTAAAAATTTTAAAATGACATGAAATGGATATGAAACTCGAATGTTTGTTGCCTTTGGTTGGTTGAAGATGTTTTTGTTTTTTTTAAGAGAACACCATGATTTTGGCACGAAAGTTAAAAAATCCGAGACTGATTCTAAGGGAAGACCTTTTTTTTGTTTTCATTCTAGAATCTTAGACAATTTTACTTTGTCCCCAAAAAATTTTTCTGGCTGGTTCACATATGTCTGTCTGGAATTCCGCCTATTCAGCTATGGTAACCCCAATTTGGCGTGCATAAAAAACTCTTGATCTAGACTACATCTACATAAAATTGTTATTCTTAAAACAAGAATAATCCTAAATAACAAATAAACGTCACAACTATTGAATCAAATTTATGAGATTTAATTGTGTGGCCGATTAGTCGACAGCGTTATCAAGTGGTTAAAGTGCCATGCTTATGATCAACATGTTCTCGGTTCAAAACCCACTCGCGCCATTCTGCTTGTGACCATGGAAAAGACACTTTACGGCACTTTCCCGTGCTTAGTGTTCGTGGCAAGCAGTTCTAAATTTCAGTCATATCTTTATTTAATTACAAGCGGACAGCCATATCTTGGGATCTCCGGAAGCAGGTCTGGGTAATTGCTTACTCTCTATATTAGCGCCTCCGTCACTTTCCTGCGAGTCAGGAGGATAAATATAGAGATGAATAAATAAATAACTTTTTTTTTTCTAAAATTATTATTTTAAAAATGAAATTGCTATGTCAATTGTTTTGTAATTTAGATTTTTCTTAGTTTAAAAATAAGACTAATTCAGTCATAATTAAAACCTACAGTATTATTTTTATTTTATTTTTAGGTCACGCAAAACTTTATCCCAGTTCTGGGAGCGACAGTATGGGCAACAATTGAAAGTTCAAGAAGCAAACAAAACGTTCAACTTTTTGACAACGGAGCAGGTAGAAAATTTTTTTTTAAAAGAAAATTTTTGCAAAATACTTGTATTTTTACTATAAAAAGATGAGTGTAGGGAATCACTCCTAACTCTGCCACTGCTTTAATGAATATAACCAAAATCACTTTTGGCCTGCAATATATTCAATTGATCGAGAAAATGCACACACAGGGATAATTTGACCTCTTACCATCGAGGCAAATGACACATTACTGTGCAAAAGTACAAAGACTCATTCGATTTCGACCAATATCACATTGGTACTTCGCTGTTTACGACCGCATTGCGCTAATTTTCAACAGCCAGGACAATTACTGGTGAAAATTGACTTGGTAAAGTGCAAACAATAATCAAGCTAGCTAATTTGGGGAAAAAAAAAAAAATTTTATCTAGACACAAATATTAGAAGATTGAAAGCATAGTTTGGGGGCCTCAATTTGTAAAAGAGAAAAGGTAATCTTGTCATAAAGCTTAGTGCATATAGCCTAATTAAGAACAGAAAATACTATTGGGTAGCAAAATCCTCCGCCAGACAGCTGTTTCGACTATTGAAGTCTCGTCAGTGACGGTTTGATTTTTGCAAATGTTAAAAAAAAAAAAAAAAAAAAAAACTGAAAGGCAAAATGACTGAAGTGACAATTTGATTTTTACAGAATGTCAAAATTCAAAAAATATTAAAGCACCGAGAGAAGTCTTTCGTAAATTGGAATCCTAACATCAAAGTCAAGAGCTAAAATTGAATAGAAAATCCGAATAATATAAAACCAAAAGTAATAAAATGCCAAAGAAATTGACAAGAATATTAAAGCACTAAGAGAACTCCTTTGCAACTCTTTTGGAAATTTGGAATTCTAACTATCGAAATCAAAAGCCAGAATTAATTAGAAGAATTTCGGACGCCAGCGAAGTAACTGAATGACGTCGCCTATGTAGCCTACATCAAAATATCAACAAATTTGTCCTAAAATATTTTGATGTTATTTGAAAAGATTCTTGAAAATGGAACCTATTAGACTAAAAATGATAATACGGGGAGCTTCTGGAAAACTTCGAAAGAGACTAACTATTAAATAATGACTAGAAAACTTCAAAAAGAAATAAACTATTAAGAAATGACTAAGAAAGCCATAAAATTGGATTATTGACAAGTTATCAAGCATAACACCTTCACCGCCCTTTATATACAGTTTCAAAGTGACACTGTATGTGAATTTTAAAGATCTTTGGTTTTATGGCAAGCAAGAAATTTACTATAAAAAGATGAGTATAGGGCATCACTCCTAACTCTGCCACTGCTTTAATGAATATAACCAAAATCACTTTTGGCCTGCAATATATTCAATTGATCGAGAAAATGCACACACAGGGATAATTTGACCTCTTACCATCGAGGCAAATGACACATTACTGTGCAAAAGTACAAAGACTCATTCGATTTCGACCAATATCACATTGGTACTTCGCTGTTTACGACCGCATTGCGCTAATTTTCAACAGCCAGGACAATTACTGGTGAAAATTGACTTGGTAAAGTGCAAACAATAATCAAGCTAGCTAATTTGGGGAAAAAAAAAAAAATTTTATCTAGACACAAATATTAGAAGATTGAAAGCATAGTTTGGGGGCCTCAATTTGTAAAAGAGAAAAGGTAATCTTGTCATAAAGCTTAGTGCATATAGCCTAATTAAGAACAGAAAATACTATTGGGTAGCAAAATCCTCCGCCAGACAGCTGTTTCGACTATTGAAGTCTAGACTATTGAACTCGAAACAGTTGTCTGGCGGAGGATTTTGCTACCCAATCGTATTTTCTGTTCTTAATTAGGCTATATGCACTAAGCTTTATGACAAGATTACCTTTTCTCTTTTACAAATTGAGGCCCCCAAACTATGCTTTCAATCTTCTAATATTTGTGTCTAGATAAAATTTTTTTTTTTTTCCCCAAATTAGCTAGCTTGATTATTGTTTGCACTTTACCAAGTCAATTTTCACCAGTAATTGTCCTGGCTGTTGAAAATTAGCGCAATGCGGTCGTAAACAGCGAAGTACCAATGTGATATTGGTCGAAATCGAATGAGTCTTTGTACTTTTGCACAGTAATGTGTCATTTGCCTCGATGGTAAGAGGTCAAATTACCCCTGTGTGTGCATTTTCTCGATCAATTGAATATATTGCAGGCCAAAAGTGATTTTGGTTATATTCATTAAAGCAGTGGCAGAGTTAGGAGTGATTCCCTACACTCATCTTTTTATAGTAAATTTCTTTCTTGCCATAAAACCAAAGAACTTGTATTTTTGTTGACGACATAATCATAAACATTTTCAACGTTCATGTAGCAATCGCCGATTTAAGAACTTCGTATTGCGTCATGTTAAAACTTTTTTATAAACAAGTTAAAACAGAGCGAAATGTTTTTAAATTAAAAAACATTATACAGTAGAACCTCGCAGTACGAGTGATTCGTTGTACGAGAAAGTTGATTTGCAAGCGGCTATTCGTAAGAATTTTGTCTCATACGACAAGTAAAAATTCGTAGTACAAGCGATCGTAGGCCCTCAACGTCCAGAGGCCTCGAAATTCGATTTCGAAGTTTATGATTCTATTAAAAACTTCACAAACTTAAAACCTACCGAAAGTATACACAGTACATATTAAGCTTTTGAGGCCAAAAATGACAAAGTAAGTGATGATGACAGAAATATTAAAACAACAGAAATTGTTCTACCTGACGTTTCAATGGACAGAGATTCTCATGGCAGACGATAACCTATTCTCAGCTTCACTGTCTTCTATACGCTTAGATGGTCTCCGTTTTAAGTTTAGTAGAATAATAAAACACGATTATTTATTGCATGCACTTTTATTATTCATATTGCATGTACAGTATTGTTTATTTTTTTCTGATTGTTCCTTTTCTGTTTAAAAATAAACATAAAACAGAGATTTTGGCGTTGGAACGGATTATATTTATTTTCATATTAATTTTAATGCAAGAAATTGCTTTGTAATACGAGTAAATTGCAATACGAGCTCAGCCTGGTAACGATTTAAACTGGTACTGCGAGGTTTTACTGTATCTGAAAAGCATTTTTGATTTATATCACTTTCTCAACAGCTATGAAAAGTGAAAGAAATTTAAATCATTTTTGTCTCTCTAAAACCAGTTAATTTTTTACGGTAGAAAAGAGTTTTTAGGTCTCGTTTGGCTAAATTAAAACAAAAATATTTTTGTGCAGAACAAGCATAAATCAAGAATCTTTACAAGCTCTTTAACATATTTAGGACCTGATGTTCGAAAAAATGATGGAATTTATTCAAGATACTTTTCTAAATTCGATTTCCGTGGAAGATACGCTATTCAGGTTTGTAGAAGCTATTAGTCACAAAGTCATAAACAGATAGATCTATTATGACTATTCAATGATATTCATTCCCCATTTTTATTTATCAAAAAATTAAAGCAATTAATCTGCTCCTAATTTTGAATTCAAAATTGATTCTTCCTTAAAAATTTATTCTGAAATATATGTATCGCCAAGTGATTTAATATTTTTGATCAATTTAATTTTCTAAAGTTTTGAATTAATTTTTTTATTGTGACTCACAAGTATGACTTTTTTTAGATCATTGTATCGAAGGAAGAGCTTGAAGGCCAAACTGAAGACATTCAAAACATTAATCCAGCCTCGAGAGCAAATTTAAATATCGCCATTGCCAGACGAAACGGTTTGTTTTGTTAAAAAAGGTTTCTGCTTTGAGTTTTAACAAATTCTAATAAGTTTATCAAACTTAACGTCGAGTCTGTGAACGACTTAGTTGAGAAATTTTTTCTAATCAATTTCAAGTTTTGCAAAAAGAATTGTTTTATTTTGCTTGAAATCCTACTGCTTGAGTCTTTTTAAAAATTACGATTAGAGAGTGGTGGGGAAACTACAGCCCGCAGGCCGAATTCGGCCCACCAAACCATTTTATTCGAATTGTCAATTGTTCAAAGTTATTTCTAAAAATGCGACTATAAACCTATCTATTTGATTTTACTGTAACCAAAAAAGTCAAAAAGTATATGCCACTTTTAGTATGGGGGTCTGTCGATTGGTTCTAAGAGTCCGCGAGCAGCTCTTGCTAATTAAAGATAAAAAGAGCACTCTTTTAATCATTGATTTCAACGTAAAGTTTTGATCGGAAACTAGCCTCCAAACGATTCCCAACGGAGAATTAAATAGAAGATCAAAAAAAAAAAGATTTTAAGACACTTACCCCCCGGACACCTACTCCCTGGAAACTTATTAATTACTTAACCCGATAGTATGCCTCCTGGTTACATATTACCCTCTGGGCTCTTAACCCTTGGTCACATACTAACCACTTACTCCCCGAGTATATGATCAAAATAAACAATTCTGGGGGGTTTTATGACCAGGTGGGAAATAATGGGGGATATCTAACCCGTGGGTAAGTAGCCAGGGGGTAAGTAATGATAATACAAAAAAGGGTCTTTACTTTTATTTATAGAAATTCCGAGGACAAGAGTCCCTTTTCTTGAAAGTAATTTTTTCTTTTTTTTTTTTTTTTTTTTTTTGTTATCAACTCAATTTGCTGACTAGTTTTGAGAAGGCAGTGCTAAATTTTTTCATTGAACACAAATTGAAGAAAAAAAAGAGCTCGTCTCATTAACGTACAGGTATTTTGCAAAATTTTAATCAGAGTCAATCGTAAAAAATTAGGGGTCCGTAGCATGTATGATTGTTGGAAAGGGGTCGTGACCGAAAAAGGGGTTGGGAACCGCTGTGGTAAACAAATACAAGTGACTTTTTTTTCTTTTTTTTTTAAAAAGCTTGACTTGGAGGGACTTTCCCTTTGTTTTTTTAGGTTATAAATATTAGTCCAGCCCTTGTTTTGGTAAAAAATAAGTTTGTGACCCTTGGTCAGAAAAGTTTGCTATTACTTCAAAAAGCTAATAGCTTCTTATGTTGAAAATATCATCATTTTCATTGTTTTCTTCACAGACTATATTTGGCGCGGTTGAACCATAAAGCATCATTGAGTCAATTTTATTTTTACAAACTCGTTTTAAAATTTAGTTATTAAATACTACAAATGAAAATGTCAATGATTAAAATAAGACGTTTTTATCCCTTTATTTTAAAGTGAAGTGAAGACAAAGGTTTTCTACCAAAGTTCAAAAAGTGGTTTTGTCATCGGATAAATAAAGTGATAAAAATTAGGCAATTTATTAATTTAACCTCGTATTGCTGTGCGAGGTTTGGCTGAGTTCATGGCGCCGACATTGGTTCTATTATAACAGCATTGATCAGGGCAGGATTTACATTTTTCTAATATATATTATTTAGGATCAATTGAAATCAATCCCTCGGCAAAAGAATACCTAAAACCTGCTCAAAACTCAGCTAAAACCGGAAACTTTTCAAGAGTTGTCATCGCTCCTGGGTTTGAATACACAGGGTGAGCATGGACACTTTTAATGTACTTTGATTGTATTTAATAATGTTTACATTTAAAAATTTTTTCATTGCAAAGCGAACAAATCGAATCGGCAGAAGCTAATCAGCGATTTAGATCAACTTTTATACTGCTCAAAAACAAATCAACCAAAAACACATAAAAATTTAGCTAAAAAAAAAACAACTGTACCATTATAACCGACACGCTTTTTAAACCAAACTATGTCACGAGATTGCATTGATTATTATGTGCAACTTTGCATCACAACTGTACGTGCATGGTAGCATCCTAAAGATGGTCAGCAGCTCAGGTCAGATTTGATCAACCTGGAAATTGAACTCTGACCCTCTGGGTTGTAATCAGAAACGATGACCGGTATACAAATTGGGCTATAGTTTATTACTTCTTTTTTTTCAACAAAACAATTTTCACTTTTCCACCGATCATACCATTCAAAATAAAGTGATTCTGGACACTTCCTTTCATCATGCTTCTTTATGAAATAGAAAAAAGGAAATACATGCTCATCTAATCAGTATTATTGAACTTTAAACTTTTTCTGGACGTTTTATAAAGCTTAGGTTAAATACTAGAATAATATTTTTTAATGTTTTATTTTATGATTTAAAGCTATGAAATTGTAGCAACTAAAAAGAGTTGCACAATTTTAATCGAACAGCGATATCTTGCATCGCTGTATATAGTTTAGAGCAGTAGTCGGGGACCACCGGACAGCGGCTTGGTGCCGGTCAGTGAGGAATTTGTTGCCGGGCCGTATACTTTCGGACGTTTTATGAAAACGAGGCTTGATTGCTCAATTTTTAGCATCCTGTGATGAAATAACGCAAAATTCACGGAACAATGCAGTCAACAATGCTACAGCAACAATGCAAATTTATAGTCAATTAACACTTTCAGTGCATTCGGGTGTATTAATATGTCTTGCTTCAACCATACGAAGAGGTCTTTGAAGGTAGTCTCAAAAATGGTCAACAACATTTAGACACGTTATTCGATGATCACGCAGATGCCGCGTGATCTTTTGCGCGCAATATATGCTCTCCTTCTCGACTGTGTCTTTAGATTTACAACCATACGCCCTGCTAAAACAGCGCACTGTCAGGAAAAGCTAACCAAACACAATAAAGTTTAAAAAGAATTAAGTTTGAGAAGCTAGAAATTAAAGCAAAGCTGCAGTAGCGTTAAATTAGGAAACTCGAGTAGAAATTGAAACTGTTACTGAAGCTTGATTTCTAAAATATTAAGATACAGTCTACAGATTTAGAAAGTTTTAACATTAAGTTTTAGTGTGATAAAAACGAGTACAAAACAAACATCAATGCTGAGTTTTTGGAAATGGGTCAATACCATCTGAAGAATCTGACTTCGTGGACGAGGGGCCTACAGACACAAAAAAAAAGAAAAGAAAACTTCTTTCAATTGCCAATATAATGTATGGCTCGTACTTAAAGTACGGATTTATTTCAACAGGTGATTCCGAAGCACCTTATCCGCTCTGCCCAATTTGCAATAGCAAATTATCAAACAAAGTAATGAGGCATTCAAAACTACTTCGGCACATGAAGACTAAGCACGCAAAATTAGAAGATAAATCTTTGGAGTTTTTCGAAAGAAGGAAACGTGATCGCGAAGTTGAAAAACGATTATTGAGGACTGTTGTATCAACAAATTTAAACGCACTAAGGTGTCTCACAGCATCACTAAGACTAATAAGCCATTTGCTATTGGTGAAAAATCAATTCTACCTGCATGCACTTGATATTTGCGGTGAAGTTTTCGGAGAATCGGTAGTTAAAAAGATACTGCAAGTTCCTCTTTCGGCTCGCACTGTTGCGAGACAAATTGAGGATATGGCGGAAGACATTGAAACTCAATTGTTACAGCTGATTGTTACGTCACCATGGTTCGCAATTCAGTATGATGAGTCAAACGATATTGAAAATAAAGCTATGCTACTAGTTTTCGTTCGATATCTTTATATTTTTAATTTAGATATTCATGACGACATGTTGTGTGCTTTGTTATTGTCAAAAAATACCACAGCCTCCAAACTATTCAAGTCTATGAATGATTATTTCGCAGAAAAACTGAACTGGTCTTCTTGTGCCGGTATGTGTAAGGATGAAGCTGCAGCCATGATTGGCCGTCTGTCTGGTTTGACCGTTCGGATTAAGGAGGTCGCACCAGAGTGCGAGGCCATTCGTTGTGTCATTCACAAGGAAATGCTGGCGAGACGAAAAATATCGCCTAAGCTTAATAATGTATTCGATGATATGTTAAAATTAAAGCTCATTTCCTTAACGACCGGTTGTTTGAGCAGATACGTGTGGACATGGATACAGAGCACAATTACTTTCTTGCACACAAAAGTAAGGTAGCTCTCCCGAGGAAAATCATTGAGCATTGTGTTTGAATTACGTGAACCACTTCAAAGGTTTCTATTGGAAAAAAATTCAGATCTTGCTAACAAATTTAGTGATAAAAATGGGTTCTTAAATTTGCTTACTTGTGTGACATCTTCAATCTGCTTGACAAAACTAAATCTTTTATTTTAAGGCAAAATGACAACTGTAATCAAGTTGGAGATAAAGTGTCTGCATTTTAAGACAAACTTAAATTGTGGGAGCAGCGCGTGAACAAAGGGGTATTTGACTTGTTTCAAACATTAGCGGAAACTTTGAAAGCGACCCTGAGCAAGCGTTCTCCAATCTTGTGAGGAATCACTTGCGCGTTCTTTTACAGGAGTTCAAGCGCTATTTTGCAATTGCTAAAGCCCTCAAACTGTAATAAAATGGATCTGTAATCTATTTATTTTTAAACCAAGTGAATCGACCTTACCTGTACAACAAGAAAATCAGCTGCTGGACATTGCAAATGATGGTAGCCTGAAATGTATTTTTGATACAACGACTCTACCAAGATTTTGGATGAAGGTCTTGCCAGAATACCCTGACTTTGCCAGAAAAGCATTAAAAACTTTGCTGCCATTTCCGACATCTTACTTATGCGAGTCTGGATTTTCTGTAATGACAGCAACAAAGACGAAACCGCGATACAGACTAGACGTGAGAAACACATTGCGGGTGTCATTGAGTTCCATAATTCCTAGGTGGGAGCGTCTCCTTGCGGCAAAACAAGTTCAAGGTTCTCATTGAATCAAATTTGTAAAAACTGATATGAGTAATAATAAATTTTCATTGCTGAACATTTGTGTTTTTTTTGACCGGTCCGCCAAAAAATTTAAGTTTTAAACCGGGTCGCAATGCAAAAAAGTTTGCCAACCCCTGGTTCAGAGCAATCGTTTGATGGTTGCTCTTAGTTTAACACTTTCGTCGTTACCAGTGGTTCAGAAGGCCAATTAGTTTATAATATGACTTTTTACGTTATGTCATCCCTCAGTTTGATTTAAACTGTTACACTTTGAAATTACTTTGTACCATAAACCATAAACCATTAAGAATCCATACCACAATTATGTACAGCAACACTAATATATTCATACCAAAATAAAAATAAAACAAAAAGAAACCATAAACGTTTTTGGCTTATACTGTATTAGCCCTCTTCAGATGAAAAAAGTTCAAAACTTTGCCTGTTAATTTAGAGATCGAGTTCAATGGCCTGATTACGTACTTGTTTACCGAATTTGTCACACGAGGTTTTTAAGTTTGCTCAGTACTCAAAATATAATATAAAATTTACTATGGAGTCTGCACTACAATGTATTTCGTTTTTAGATGTTTGCATTAAGATTAATTATGATAATAATGATGCGTGAATATGGTGCAAACCTACACATACTGATTTACTTTTAAATTACAATGCAAATTGCCCTAAAAAATGAAAATCCAAATTGATACTTTGCTTATTGTAAAGAACTAAATTAGTATGTTCCAACAGCTTTTTATTTTTTAATGAAGTCGGTGAGTTAAGAAATATGTTTGTGTCTCAGGATTACCTACTTTGGTGTTTTGAAAAACGTTTCAAAAAGTTTAATGAAAAATTTTTATATTCCCATTCTGCATGTTGTGATCATGTTTATAATCTTAATATTCCTTATTTTAGCCATGACTTCAGACGGTTTATCAATAAAGTACAAAACATTATCACCTCTTAACTTAAACTAACTTTGAAAATAAATCCTGTCCATAAAATATTTAAAGTATTAGATTAGAGTATTTTCAATTAAAGACTCGTGTTCCGCCTGCACTCTGCTCGAACATTGATACCAGTTTTCTTGTTCATGTGATTCAAGCTGGACTTACATAATGATGTGAACCCATCATTTGAGCATTAGGGTGGATGAACATTTAGACTTTTTTTGAAAACTGAAAGCTCTGTTAAAGATTATATTATGTCTTGCAATATTTGTGCTAATACCAAATGAAACGTAAATTCGTTTAAGATAATTAAAAAATGTAATTCTAATTTTAAAACTAAAATGTAGGAAGCTTTATTAATGAAAAAACAGAGCCCCGGACTTAATCGACAATTATTTGCGAATGGATCATCGTTTTTGTTAAATATATTTTAGATTGTTTCTGTTATTTTGATCTTGCGTGGTGTATCGGCTTTGCGGTTGTTATTTTGGGTTTGCATTTTTAAATTAATTTTCAACAATTTTTTTTATAGAAACTTTTTGTGACAAATTTGATAAACAACTATGTAATCAGGTCATTGACCCCCATCTTTAAATTAGAAGGCAAAGTTTCTTAACATTTTATTCATTTGAAGAGGGCTAATGTAAGCCGAAAACGTTTATTGCTTCTTTTTGTTTTATTTTTATTTTGGTATAAATATATTAGTTTTGCTGTATATACGAGGGTCAGTCAAAAAGTAATGAGCCCTGTTAACTTTAACCGCTTTAACCTTCATATTTTTTCTAGAAATTTTAAGGGTGTTTAGTAAATTTACTGCTTTAAAGATAAATTGTAAAAAAAAATTGTTTCAACGTGTCCACTTTTGGTATTGTGTTTTGGAAATGACGTCATCACTGGATGTCCGTCAGAAGCAGAGAGCTGTGATTGAATTTCTTGTTTCGGAAGGGGAGCCACCAAAACAAATTTTCGAAAGATTGGTAAATGTTTATGGAGATGCTTCATTAGCCTACAGCACTGTGAAAAAGTGGGTATCCAGGATTAAACACGAAGAAGATGATCCAAGTTTGAGTAGCCTCCAGGACAGACCAAGAAGTGGAAGACCATCTTCTGCAGTCAATCCTGGTGTCACAAACTTTGTTTGGGAATCCCAAAGGACCAGTTGAGCTAGGTAACCCGAATACCTGCGCTGAAACAAAGCTGTGTCTAAATTTTATTTTATTCCGGCTCAAGAAGTAGTTTTGCTATGAGCCTGACGGTTTATACAGTTGGTTAACGAAAGCTCGGATTGATTTTTGTCGAAGACTCTTCTTCACAACAGGCAGAGACCACTGTCTCTAATAACAACGAATGTATTACAATATCACGACCGACGAAATTCTATTCCACGCTTTGCTAAACTGCAAAGCGAAATCAACACTATAGCTCGACTCAATCAACACAAATAATTCTACCTCTGTAGAACAAAACTGCCAACCACTGGCACAAAATAAATTCAACAATTGTCCACCGACACAAAATCTAACGGTCCACCTCCTGTGGCCAAACAAAATCACCTTCGCTCGAGCCGCCACTCGAGTCGCTTCAAATTACCTCACAACGGTAATAATCATCATAATAATAATAATCTCGCTACGCATCGGCTTTATATAGAAAACAAAATCACGTGACGTAAACTTTCTCGTAAATTCAAGATTCAGCCAGAAACCTCTGGAGAGTTCGTTACGCGAATCAAGTGGAATATACGCGAATTTTCCAGTACAATGACGTTAGTCAAAAAAACATATTACGTCAATACAAAGAGAAAAAAGAGAAAAAGATACATGTATCGAGCCATATAACAAATTGGACGTATATCGCAGATAGCGCTCAAAGAGCCGCATTTATTCTCTTATGATAAAACTACGAACTGCTTTTAACGGGGATACACTACATCGTTATGATTAAAATTATGAATGAAGTGTGACACCTGGAAACAATGATAAGGTTGAGAAATTGATTAGAGATGATCGCAGAATCACTATTGATGACATTGCTGAACGTGTTGGAGTTAGCCATGGAAGTGCTGTGAATATTGTTAATGAGCTAGGCTTTGCAAAGGTTTGCGCCAGATGGGTTCCGAGGCAACTTTTGGATTTTCACAAGCAAGCCCGTTTTGAAGCTTGTTCGGAGCTTATTGAGTGTCACAGAAGTGACAAAACTTTTCTCAGCCGTATAGTGACAGGAGATGAAACCTGGGTTCATCACTATGAACCTCTGTCGAAAAGATCATCCATGGAATGGCGTCACCCCACGTCCCCAAGAGCCAAGAAATTCAAAAGTCAACGTTCAGCTGGAAAAATTATGGCGACTGTGTTTTGGGACATTGAAGGAGTGATATTGGTAGATTTTATGCCTAAAGGTACTACCATCAACTCAGATGCTTACATTGACACTTTACGCAAACTGAAAGCGAAACTGAGAAGAGTACGACCTCACCTGGACATGTCTAAGGTCTTGCTGCAACACGATAACGCCAAGCCCCATACCAGTCTCAAAACTCGTGAAGTGATTGCTTCTTTTGGATGGACGACGGTAACTCATCCCCCATACTCACCCGACCTGGCACCATCTGACTATCATCTTTTTGGACCATTGAAAGAAGGAGTTAGGGGGCAGCACTTCACTAGTGATCAAGAAGTCAAGCACGCTGTAAGAAACTGGTTAAAAATGCAGCCTGCTGACTTTTACAAGGCTGGCATAGTGTCCCTTGTTCATCGATGGACAGTTGGAATTGAAAAGTGCGGAGATTACATTGAAAAGTAGAACTGAGATCTCCTATCCCTGGGCTTTCTTTTGATGTATGACTTTTGATTTTATTGCAACAAATATGGCCAGGAGAGACTTGGGCTCATTATTTTTTGACTGACCCTCGTATAATTGTGGTATGGTTGAAAAAAGTATACTCTCTCCCTAAACTTGAAAAATCCCTCTAAGGAATATTTATTAAAATAATTGCAAATTGATTTGATTTAAACTTTATTAGAAATAAACGTTTCAATTAAGTTATTATTTGTGACATTTATAAAATATGTGGATTTCATATGTAAAAAAATTAAATTCTGTCTACTTTATGGCGTTTAAGTTTTTTATAGTTGTTAATAAGATAATTATTTACGTTTTAAATTATATTCTTATGGTAAAATATCTATAAAAAATATGAAAATTTGTGTAGGCCTCCTGAGAGCCTTCTAAGCGACCATATTCCTCCAAATAAAATAACCGATTTGGCTGCATCTTTGATCAGAGAAAACAATACTGATGACGTTCAAATCGAACTTGTTTTTACGGCTCCCGGATCCGATTTTGACTCTGGAAGAGGTAAATATGGATCATCAACATATCTTGGGAATAAACGAGAATTTGTTTTTTTATATTTTCAGCTACACATGCCGAAATAATTCTAATAGTTCTACATGATACAAATTCTATTACAAAGTTACAAATTCTATTCTATAAATATATGAACATTATAAACGGAATAATTTCACAACAATGGGTTTCAACCCTTATGGTTTGTTGGCTTTCTTACACTAACACAAACTACCAATACTTTGTCGTTCTCTTCATCTCATTATAAGATAGCTCGAATATAATTACTAACCATATTTTTGTCTTTTGAATTATGTTTATTTATTTTTTATGCAGCGAGATAACTCAAAACAGAAATCAGTGAACAGCACGTTAGATAAGCCTTATTGCTTCTTCAATGTGTGAGAATATTAGTGGGCAATAAATTAACGGTCCTTAATAAGCACGCGTTTTGTACCGGCACTCACAACTAGACATGCAGTTCTCACTACAAAGTATCCAACTGCGTATAGCTAGTTAACCATTGTAATGTTATAGCTCCCTTGTTAAAATATTTTTTGTCAAATCTGTGCTTAGATTGCTTTTTAGAAACAGCAGCATTAGCAGCGGGTGTAACGAGACAATCGCAAAACTAAAAAAACTTCACTTTCTTTGGGAGAAAACCCGCTTTCACGTTTAGTGGTTTGGCAAAGCATCGACAAATTGTTGTAATTTTTTACAGAAAAATAGATATCTATAGAAAGTAGACGCAAACACTTTAATCTTCTTTATCTTTTTCAGCTGCTTATTACACGATTCGGTACGTGGTGAACAACCTGAGTAGCCTCATTAAAGACTTCAATTCAAGCTCCTTGGTTAACAACTCGGACATTGTTGTTGGCAACTTGTCCGACCCACTTGAAGCTGGTTCAACAGAAACTTTTATTTTAAACCCGCCTTTACCAAATAGCACTGATCGAATAGTGTAAGTTGAAAGATCTTCAAAAACTTTGTTGAAAATTTTTCAAAAATATTTGTTTTGTTATAAAAATTTAACTCGATGGTTGTAGTCTTCACTTTTCAAAAAATAGCAGCTACATGTAAATTTATTAAAAGGGAGAAAACAAAACAATGCAAAACTTTTCTCTATCCCTGAACTAACATAAACTAGTTCCAAACTAAAGCCTAACAAGTACTTAATTTAAGAAAAATGACGGTAGCTGGATGATCCATTAAACGGCCAGACATGTTTCTTTCAGCCAGGTCACCAAACTCTTGTTGACATCTGGGAGAACACGTGCTTCATTTATTACTGATAGATGGGTCATAATGTTATTTCGTGCTCAGCTGTCTACTCTTTTGCGCCACACTCACACGCCGCCGTTGAAGCCATACCCCATTAGTGCATTTCTGAGTGAAATTCCGAGTGGAATAGACTAACGCCGATTCGGAAGTTTTTAAGCTTGGCCCATGCAGGTTTGTGAAAACTAATTCCCGGTGGCGTTGGACTAACATCCTTAATGAATGTATGGAATCGAGAAGCGTTTTTTTGCCACTCCATGCTCCATCTATATTCCGCCTATCGTGCTACACTGGTGCATGACTGGGTAGGGTCGTTCAACACTTCCAGTCCGGAAGGCACAAATGGGTGTCTTAATTTAAGTTGCTGCAGCTGTTTACTAAGTGGAGACAGAAGCTTTTTATATAGGAGGTATTCTAGCTCTTGAGACTTGCGAGCTAGAAATAGTGCGGCTTTTTGGCGGCAAAGCTCAGTTGGTTGGACGACTGCTGAGATAGAAAAATTGTTCGTTGGTATGGGATGCAGACATTTTGTCACTATGCTCAAGGCATTATTAATAGGCTTGTGAATAAGGCGAGTAGGAGCACTGCAATACCAAACAGGCGCACAGTACTCAGCCGTGGAATGGACAAAGACAAAGGCGACTGGGCAAAGTATTGCGGCATCCGCACCCCCATCTTAATACAGCTAATCGTCTTAAAAGCTCAACGCGAGGTGTAAACTTTTTTGTGCAGTAACTTTAAATGTCGGCGAAACATGAGTGCCCTATCCAGCTTTATGCCAAGGTAAGTGGGTTCGGCACAAAATGGTATTTCCTATCTGTTGATAAAGATGTTAAATTTACGTCGTGCCTCCTTGTAAAGATGAAAGGCTGCCGACACAGTCTTTGTTGTACTGAACTTGAGCTTCAATTTGTAAAGGTAGGAGGATAGGGTTGCCATGTCCTGAGTAAGAGTCCAGTCAAACGCCTGTCAGTTGCTTGCATAATGCAAGATGGCCAGGTCATCAGCATAAGCAAATTTCCTGCCAATTGCATATCTCTGGCAGGTCATATGTAGATATTAAACAAGAAGGGAGCCAGAAATGATCCCTGTGAGACGCCATTCTTAAGACATTATAACCTGCTTTGTTTTTCGACACGGGTGGCGTGAGTAAGACTTTGATTAAAAACAAGTTTCATAATGAGACCATGTGCCCGTCTGGAAGAAGATGGAATAGCTTGCAAGTGAGGCCGTGGTGCCATACAGTATCGTAGGCTGCCATGAGATTGACAAGCTCACCAAAATCTTGAATGGGACACAAAGCAAAGAGATAGGTCTATAGCTCTTTGGGTCTCCAAACGGCTTATTCGGTTTTGAGATGGCAACCATTAATAGTCTTCTCCAAAATTTTGGAAGCTTGAGCTGGCACATTCAGGAAGACAGGAACTTGTTTAACTCGAACTTTAAAGCAGAGCCGGCATGGAGTATTAGCTCTGGGCATAGGGCATTAGGGCCCGGAGTTTTTCAAACTTTAACAGCTGAATGGTATTGGATTCTTCCGGAGAAAAATCTCCATAGATACATTTGTCAGGCGATGTTTGAATTATCCAGAGTTGGGACACCTCTGTAACGACAACCCTGGATGACCTACGGTCAGCTATTTTATATGTTCCATTTTTAACCAATTGCGAGGCCATCGAGTTGGCGGTAACGAGGTAGAGTCGGCGTGTCTGTCTGGTTCTGCTGGTCAAGTTGTTAATTATATTTCATGCCAACTGGCTGGAGTGCGTAAAGTAAAGTCGATGTTATTGACAGCCTCAAACCAGCAATTTTTTCTTTTTTCGTCAAGATGGGGCAGCAAGGTGTAAGCATCTGAACTAGTTGCTTGCGGAGGCTGCGGAGGCCGTAGAAAAACCTGGTAGAGGTGTTATCACTCCGCATCCCAACACGGTCAATAGTTATTTCTGTGACCACAATTTTGCTGCTGCAAAGATAGTATTACAGAATTCATGGTATGCCTCATCAATGGAGTTAGAGTCGGGAGATGATAATTGTTGAGGTAGCTGGTTTGTGATGAGGCTGTATAGTTTTGAATAGGCCTTGCGGAAGTTCCAACGCTTGTATGGCTCACTTGGGACTGGGGCCCAATTTTTTGAGGCCGAAGTTAGCGATGGTTGATGTTGGGACCAAGAAAACTTCTCCAATGTACGTCTGTCCAGTTTGGATCTGTTTGAATCTTCACTCGCAAAAACCAGGTCGTAATTGGTTCAATGTTCCAGCAATCGGAAAAAAAGCTAGGGGCATCTTTAGGGTTATACAAGAAAGAAAGATTTATCTTGGCTTTCCCGTCAGCCAGGAATTTTCCATCTGGTTCGCTGTAATTATAGCCCCAGTCAGTGTGCTGGCGGTTAAAATCATGCTGCATTAAAACAGGGGAACAGAAATTCTGGAATGGCTGTTAATGTAAGTTGGGAGGTTGGTGGTTTGTTAACATTAATAATCTTGCAACACAACCACTCAATTGCTGATCTCTCCGAGGATTGATCCACAAGGGTCCAGTTAAATGTCTCGTGGACAAACCTAGCAAGACAATACTTACTGCTTGAGACTCAATCAGCCAGTGTGAAATGTTATTCCTAGCTGATTTGCATTTCTGCAATGGGTTTCTTGTGAGAGGATGACGAGAGCCTTATGTCGGGTGACCAATTGGCTGATAACGCAGATCTTATTTGCGCTTAAGCCTTAAAGATTTAAATGTAGTATTATGATCACAAATGGTTTGCATCCAACATTTGTGGACTTGTCAAGTCTTTTTCACTTCCGGAACCGAGGGTTTATCCTTTTACCATCCCGGATTCATCATCATTCGCCTGGTCATTGCCAGTTACCGGTAATTTTCACATGGAGGCTGATGATATGAGTCCTAAGCCTTATCTAATTCTAATATCATCTAAATCTAAGTCTAACATAGCATAATCCTAATTTAAACTTAAAAAAACAGTATTTTTAACTTTTTAAACCAGCAAACAGTTCGGAAAAATTCCAAAAATTGTTTTTTTCTTTGAAATCTTTGAAAAGACAAAGGATATAATGCATTTATCCTATCTATATATAACAAAATCAATTGGTTACAAAAATAATCATTAAATTATAAAATCATAAAATGAATTAAAAGTCGTACTTTCATCTGAAAGGAACTCACATACAGAAAGAAAATAGTTAAATGAAGCTTATATAGGACAATATGTATACAATTACACTTTATTGTTTTTACCGTAAAAAATAATAATAACCGTGGCAAAAAATTGCCAATGCCTAAATATTTGTCCCATTTTCTGCAAAAACCTTCGAGAAGGTTTTAATCGAAACTCATCAAGCAGAAAAATATTAACGTTTTTACAATTCGTCTTCATTCTTCATTCGCTTAACATGTGAGAGGCAGCTCAAATACAAATCACACACATAACGATTTCTATTTTTTACGATTTGACCACAGAATCTTTTTATATTATGGCAGCATATTTTGAAATTAGAGTAGACTATGTAGCTTAAATGCTTCTAAAAGCTTATAAAATATAATGGACTACATGAAAAGATATAGTTTTTTAATTAAAAAATTTGTAGCTATAAGTAAGACCATTCAAAAAACTTGTATGTTGGAAAAGACATTTTTTATTGTGTTTTGGAAACTCTGACAAGTTTCTTTTCTCGGCCATCTTTGACTAATATTTTTGCAAACGGATTGATTGAACAAACAATTTTGATGTTTAGACTTGGATTTTCAATTCAAGCTTTCGATGACTCAGGAAATGCAAGTCCCCCTTCAAATGTCGCTCCCATTACTTTTCTGAGGGAGATTCCCGTTCTACCAACCGAAAGTCCTACTACTACTGCTACTGAAGGTACTACCACTACAATAGGAACTGTTGCCACTGAAGACACTACCACTGCAATAAGAACTGTTGCCACTGAAGACACTACCACTGCAATAGGAACTGTTGCCACTGAAGACACTACCACTGCAATAGGAACTGTTGCCACTGAAGACACTACCACTGCAATAGGAACTGTTGCCACTGAAGACACTACCACTGCAATAGGAACTGTTGCCACTGAAGACACTACCACTCCTGGAGGAACTGCTGTTGTACCCGGAATATCTTTCAAACTTTTGTGTCTGCATCTTTTTGTTTTTATTTTAGCATCTTTATGGTAAATACCACAACTAAACGAAGACCATAGCTTACGTTGAATTTTTTGAAATTAGGCTACCAAAAACTATGATGACAACGAAAACCAATTTCGTATAGACTTTACTTTTTTGAACCGACAAAACAAACAAATCGAAATAGCCAATGAAATGCAAATTTGTAAATAGTAACTATAAAATTCTTAATTGCTGTGTTGCCTTGCCTTAAGATATGAAGTAAGGCATAGCTTAGTTTTGGAATTTTATTTGTCGACTTAAAGTGCAATGACAGTAGACTTCAATGTCAATAAACAACTTATTGCGACAGTAATTGCAGTAAGGGTGAAAACTTCAGTGCCAGATTTGAAAAAATTATTTTTAATTTTCTGAATCAAATTTAATTAGTTGTCTTATACTAAATGTAAAAAAGTGCTGAAATAATTTGCCTTTTAAACAATTTTTCAGGAATAAATTGTAAATAAAGTTTTATGTAAGATTTTCGATTTGTTTAGCTTTTTTAATTTTCGCGTTGAATGATCCAGAAGGAAGTTTAAAAATAAAAGCAATAAAGATTTCAACAAAGAAACCAAAACAAGCTACCAATTTTGGTCTTAGTATTTTTTTTCTACGTAGTCTACTTGTCTCAATACAAATTTTAATTTTTTTAAACGTTTTCGTTATAAAGGT
Organism: Diplosoma virens; assembly: GCA_963680785.1. Classification (NCBI taxonomy): domain Eukaryota; kingdom Metazoa; phylum Chordata; class Ascidiacea; order Aplousobranchia; family Didemnidae; genus Diplosoma; species Diplosoma virens. The sequence continues at coordinate 14,969,443 of OY796880.1, forward strand.
TTTAATAAATCTTAAAAGTAAATGTTGATGATCGCTGAACAGTTTCAAACATTCTCAATCTCTGTTTAAACCAGACAGACTGTTCCAACTTTTCTTTTTAGTTAGTAGTTACCGTTACTACATGTGGTCAAAACCCGCTTAGAAATAAAGTGATTAATAAAATTGGTCAAAGTTCAACGGGCCCAAGATTTAATGATTAAAACAATTAAAATATTTAATGTTTAATTTAACATTTGACTCATTGAACTTCGACTGATTTTATTAATTAATCAATTTATTGCAATTTGAACAATTAAATAAAATCGTCAATTTGATTTTACTGAAAAGGGTAATAGATTTCTGTAAAAGGACATTTAGCATGTTTGTTGTATTCAGAAAGATTTAGATCACTTACATTGCGCGTCTTTTAACCCTGTTCTCCTTAATCTTTTTCGAGCTATTCACTCCTCAACTTACGCTTTAGAAACCCACCAAAGTTTGACGGTTCATAACTCAAAAACTACAGGGTGACCCAAAAAAAACTGAACTCATACAAATTTTATTAAATCTTATCAACATCAATAGAATTTTAAGAAACTTGGTCGACTCAAATATCAATCTTTGTACCATCATTCCTCAAAGTTTCGGTTATTTTGGTTGCTTTACATTAAAGTTATGTACTGTTAAAAAATATGCTCCAAATGGGCGCAACAGTATTGAAGGCAAACTTGCAGACGTCACGCAAAATTTTCACTCACTCAAATTGATCTCTCTTTTGAGATTTCTCAAATTTTTGCTGTATTTAGTGGCATTAGTTTAAACATTGATGAACTAAAGGTATTAAATACAGCAAAACTTTGAGAAATTCTAAAAGAGAAATGCGTTGGAATCATTGACAATTTTGAGTGACATCTGCAAGTTTGCCTCCAATACTGTTGCGACCATTTGGAGCATATTTTAAACCAGGGGTGGGCAAACTTTTCAGCTCAAAGACCGCATTCGAAAGTTGAATTTATTTGCGGGCCGGATTATAATAATCTCTAAAAATATTGATCTTCATTATCAGTGGTGAATATTCAAATTCAGGGGCCCGAGGCAAGAATTTCCAAAAGTTGATGTTCTCTAGAAAAGAAAAAGGGCTTTGATTTCGTCTTTTACTTTTTTCTCCCAAAATCATGGCGACCTCTAAAAAAAAAAGTCTTCACCTCGAATCAATCTTGTATTATTGTATATTATACTCGGGTGCGGATAATACGTAGAAAATTACGGTATTTATTTTAGCCGACGATTCGTTTATTTTCATCGATATTTTCAACGGAAATTTATATCCATACAAACTATAGTCGTGGTTTCGGCACCCACAAGTGGCCCAGACCCGGTCCGCTAACCGTAAATTGCCCACCCCTGTTTTAAACAATACATAACTTTAATGTAAAGCTACCAAAAAAACTGAAACTTTGAGGAATGATGGTACAAAAATTGATATTCAAGTCGACCAAATTTCTTGAAATTCTATTGATGTTGATGAGATGTAATAAAATCTGTTTGTTTTGGGTCACCCTGTACTTAAGCTGTTGTTTCGAAATTTAAACAGAGTAAATACCATTTATTTAACTTTTGTTAAGGCAAAAAAGTTTTTAAAAATTCATCGAAAGAAGTTTATAAAATTAGACTTTAGCAAGGTCATTTCAATTTTTACGTTTCGATACTCATTTAACAAGCGTAAAATGCGATTGTAACGGATTCGCTGTTGAAATAGTAGTAAACTTCATTTTGATTAAAATTTGGACGTAAAGAACGATGTCAACGCGCACGACAATTACAAAAAATGAAGAATCCAAGGGAAGCTTGCTTTGTTGCCTGATTAATCGGTTGAAAATGCATTTGTAAATAATAACAATTAAAAGCCAACGTTTTATCATTTAATTTGCAAAGTTTTATCGAAAAACAAAAAAGCCGAACGTTTTTGACTTTCATAAATCCTTACCAGAGCATCTAAAAAATTTCTGCACAATACTGGTATAATAACAAGCCATAAAACGACAATTACATACGATTAAACTAAAATGTATACAACAGTTTTCTCAAGTTTATGCTCTCACAGGCACTACTAATTTAATTTAAAAGCAATGACAATGTAGTAATTATTACAACAACAACTTTTTTAGAACTACTTTAGCCTCAGTTCCCTAATAGCTCTGTATAAATCTCGGAACATAAAATTTGAAACGCTTAACTAATTTAACGTAGTTGATGATGGAATGAGTTATAATTCCGAAACGTCCTAAATAAAACAATGTTTCAAAGTATATTGGCTTTATTTTTTATTTTGAAACAACTTTTTTTTTTTAAATAAAACTTCGCAAACAAATGTTTAAGAGTTGGCTTTTGATTGCAATTATTTACAAATAAATTTTTTTTTCGGTTCAGTTTTTTTTATTTCTGCTCCGCCACATGAAGATAAGTTAAAGTTCATTGTCAGTATCATGCTAATTTGACATGAGCGAAAAAATGCTATAAAGCAAGTAAGAACACACTGACAGATAGGCTACGAAGCGACCACAACATTGAGGGTCTTCTAATCTGCAGTTCTTGAAATTGTAAACTAAATGTGACGCAATTTTTAGTAAATATTTACAAAGAAAAACAAACAACAAAAGAAAAAAGAAAAAAAACAAAAAAAGCAGTAGCATTACATCAACTAGTGTAACGACAAAGAAGCAACGGTAGCTATATTGGTGCCAATCAAACAATTTGTTTAAACAAACAACCATAGGTAGTAGAAAGTTTAAGATTAAAAATTGAAGATAATACCAGTTAGTTGAATTGAGTTTTTTTCAAATGTCTTAAAGGTTTGCCAAAAAATCAAGAAACTATCAACAGATAACACAATAATTACAAATATTAGTCTTCAAATGTAAATATGGTATCTTGTAAATTTAACCATATATTATGCACAACATAAAAATAAATAAATTAATAAATAAAAACAAACACTTGAATATCTTTTGATTTGACAATCTGTTAAGCAACGTATAAAAGAAAACAAAAAAAACTAACAATTTCTGAATTAATACACACCAAAAGGAAGTGATTCATCAAAATGCGTTGAGTATCAATGAAAAACCTCATGCACAAGTTATAATGAACTAAGAAAAGCAAAATACTCTTAACATTTTGTTGTCAAGAGTATGAGAAAAAAAAATTAAAAATTAAAACGGTAGTCCTGAATACGTAAACACAAAGATTGGATGTATTCTCTCAATACTCCGCGCTGTATTTATAATTCGTCCACTGAAAAAAGCGGATGCCAAGTCAGGCGAGGTTGCTTAAAAGATTTCGCGCAGCTGGCACAAATGGTCGTCTAGATCTTAGTCTCTCTTGGCGAGCATCTGAGGACTAATTTAAAATCTAAAAGACCATACAGGATATAATCAGGGTCCAGGGATGCAGGGTAAGCCAAGGAGAGGGTCGCTCCCAGTCGGCAAAGCTCAGCTAGCAAGATGTCTGAAAGTACAAGTAGGTGGTCCTTTGGAGTGGGACGCAGGCATCCAGTGACTATGCGCAAGGAGTCATTCAAAACACTGTTTATAAGATCAGTGTGAGCACTGCGACACCAAGCTGGGGAGCCTTACTCAGCTGTTGAGTAAATCGAGATAAGGCAGCTGTACGCAGTGTTTTAGCACCAGCATCCCATCCTGAGCCTGCAAGTCGCCTCGCCCGACTTAGCTCTAGCAGCGGAAGTAGCTTCTGGTTGTCTTAAAGATAGTTCTTTGTGGCGGTGCATAAACCCTTGCAGCCAATCTTTACCTGCTTTTCTTTTAGCTTTATTGAAAGAATTTGGTAATTTTTTTTTTCTGCTACCTGAAACGCAAGATTTCTGACATCATTAGTTGTTAAACCAAACATCATGCTCTCCAAAGACAATAAATATTCTACCAACTCTTTTTCCATTGTTGGTGAAAATATAATCTAAAATATAAACAATTGCATATAAATGAGGGCATTTTACAGGTTTCTACTGGTTAAAAATACTTAAACCTAACTAATCTTTTATACCTTTTCAATGTTATTTAATAAGCTGTATTTATAAACCAAATTATGATTTTTCTTAAAAGGTTAAAAAGTTTATTAAAAATTTTAAATCAAGTTTACTTTATAGTTACCAAGAATTTTTGTATGGTTTTTGGCATGTTTGTTTTGGTCTTTAAATCTTCTTCGAAGAGTTATTTTCGGTATCTGAAATTCTTTTGATGCTGCTCTTAAAGAGGTTCCATTTTCCAATGCATGTAATGCTTTTTTCATGGAGTCTTTACTCCATGGCTGTCGATTTGTTTTGCGCTTGTAATTTCGAACCATGGTAGCCAACAGCAATTTTCATACAACTACTAAAATTGTAAAAAGATTGAATTAACAAATAAAAAATAAATTCAAATGTGGATACTAATAGCAGAATTTAGCTAATTTGAAGTTTCTTATTCGTAGCCAATATTCTTATTTGTATAGCTGAATGAAAACCAGTTTGAGTTTAGACATGCAATTAACAAATTTACCCTTAGTCAAGGCCTGCTAATATTGTTATTGAATGGGGCTTCGTGACATTTGCAAAAGTTGTCATAAGATTCAGTTTTTATCTGATGTCAAACGATGATTTGAGCAAAATTGTTTTGCCCTCTCTTCCCAAATTCTTTGGTTTGGTATAGGCCATGATCCACAAGCATTTGCAAAAATGGACAAAAAAATATTTTTTTAAATTAGGATTGAACCAAATTCATCATTGAAATTCGTCATTTAATCGAAAGGTTGTATGCGGTTTTAACATTTATATATGTTCATTGGGGTACCATCCAAAAAAATTTGGGAGACAGCCCAAATTTTGTGACATTTATTCAAATCATGATTTTCTGGTACTTTACGGATAGGACAAAAAAGTTGCTGGAAATTTTTCGGACGAAGACCAAAATTCCTCCTAAAATCATGGTGTTCATTCAAAAAAAAAGGTCTTCACTTGAAATCAGTCTCATATTTTTTAATTTTTGTCCCAAAATCAAGGTGTTTTCTAAAAAAAAAGGTCTTCATCTAAATTTGATAGCTATTATCGCTGCCCTAAAATTTCTGATTTTGCCCAAATTTTTCATATCACTGCCCAAAAAATTCTGGTTTTGCCCAAATATTTTTTGTCAGTGCCCGAAAATTTTCAATTTTGCCCAAATTTTGGAAACTTGGAGAGCAATTTCCCTCCTGACCCCCGGCAGGTACGAATATGCATATGTTTCACCAAGTTGTTACTATTTTAATCAATGTTGCAATATCAAGATAATTAGGAATTTCATATTTTCCATCCAAATTGCGCAAAGCATGAGATACATAGTTAGTAAAAATTTTAACATTTGTTTTTCTAATTTTAAGATTTGTTTAATTTTAAGATTTGCCGTTCTAGATTAAATGATTGCAGAGTGTTTGCTGACAGCCTGCATGCATATTTAACCAGTGATTCCGACTCTGTACGATCAAGCTTTTTGATTGATGAAAAATTTGCAAAAGCATTTTCCCAGTATTTGACGTGCATATACCGCCAAACTGAAAATATAGAAACATTAGACAATTTTCCATTAAATTTTGGTTTAACCAGTTATTGCTTATAGACTTGAAAATATATACAGACTCGAGAATAAAGAATAATGGTTGGGTGTGGTCTGATGGATGTGTAAGGGAAACACGCAATTCGGGTGGTGATGTATATAACGCCATTGCTTTTCCACTGATAGCGTTGTTATCGGTTATCACCGAAATAACTTAAAAGCCAACTTTTTCCAAGTTTTTCACAGTTTTTTTTTTGATAATTCCAAACAAGACTTGAGCGTCGATTTTACAGGCAGGCAACACATGAACTACATATTTAGAACTAGAAAATATGCTGGATATCATAAATGCAAAAGTTGATGTAGCAGCATTATTAATGTTATTATAAGCAGCTCCAACAATTCCTCCTTTATATAATCAAAATATGATAAAAGATGAATTTTATCAATTAACAAACTGACAGTTTTATCATTAGAGTTGAACAGTTTGAATTTCTGAATAATATAAAAGAAAAATGTTTCGTCGCTTTGTTTATTGACGGGGCTCAACGTTGACTGCAAAGTTACTTTTCGAATAGTTAATAAGCATGGAAGAATGATGTTCACAGTAGTCCGTAAAAAACGATATGCAGAAGGCGATTGTGGAAAATAGATGAAAAAAGTAAAAACTCGAATGAGTATGCCCAACATGGTTTATTCATGAGTTGCAGTTGTTCAGAAATGAAAAGTAAAAGAGCAGATGTTATCAAGTTTGTCAGCAAGGTAGGTACAAGTTGCAATGTTAGAGGAAAAGTTTTTAAAACTTTGATTGAAGCAACTAGGTGGTCTTGGCTAAACCGGATCTGAACCACTAAAAATAAAGTTTGCTTAACTTAAACCGGAATCGAAATGATATTTTAAACTAGGGCGTTCAACTGTTTAACTCTTCCGCTTCAGGCTTAACAAATTTTGATTTTAAAGATTCTGTTTTCGTTCTGAATTAACAAATTTTATTTTTAAAGGTTCAGTTCCGATTCAGCTCCGGTTTGGGTTCAAAAAAAGTCATTAGTGGTTAACACATATTTTCGATTCGGGTTTGGTTCAATCCCCTACTAAAAAAATATTTTTCTGTCTATTTTTGCAAATGCTTGTGGATCGTGACCTATACTAAACAAAAGAATTCGGGAAGAGAGGGCAAAACAATTTTGCCCAAATCATGGCTTTGCACAATTTTACGAAGAAGCACAAACACAACAAAATACCTTGCCCAAACGTAGCAAATATAGCTGAGCAGAATAATCATAGTTTTGCACGATTTTACCACGAATCCCAAACTTAGCAAATAGTTTTGTTCTGTACCCAAAATCTTTTTGGTATTTAAAGATTACTTTGAAAACGTTATACATTAAAATAATCAATTTTACCCCACAAAAAACAATTTGATGATTGAATCTGGTGTACAGCACACTGAAATAAACTATTTGGACGTAAAATAACTTATTCTCTTTCTAGAAACATTTTTACAGATGCATTTTATACCTCGAAAAACATACTCAGTGCCAAAAAAATCAGATTGCTCTCGAATTTTTTTGCTAGTAAACAAGTAGAGAAAGCGTCGATGCCCTCATTGCCCCCCAAATTATAAAGCTACGTTTGAAGTCAAATAATATCTCATGGATGTCAACTGGCATGTATTTTGGAGGACCATAGTGAATATTTCAATGTAGCTTAACAAAAATTTTTGATTACAGATATTCTGTTGGATCTATAGTATAAAAATTAAAAACTAAATCTATTTAGGTGTGAATGTAAAACCAACTTTGAATATTTTAACAAAGTTTAATAAATGCATGATAATGACTTTACGAGCCTCAAAAGTGCAAGAAAAAAAATAATTAAATTTTTTTATTGATTGTTTTCTGGGCCATTTTACGGTATTGACAGGATCCTACAAATGCTCTGTGTATGCATTTATTAGATTTCTTTTGAACTGGCAACTTGCACACAAATATATGACTAATAAGATTGTAGCACTAGCAACCGTACAAATCTTTTTATTAAGTTATTTCTTTTCTATTTTGTCTGCATACTATAACGTTGTAACTTGGGCATGGTAAAGTCAAAGAAGTCAAAATTTTTTCAAGGTTTTTTACGTCATGCAACTTACACCATATAGTTTTAGTTGTTCAAAAATATCTTTACTTGGTTTTATAGACCATAATAAAGTCGAAATTTTTCAACAATTTATCTTATCGAATTTTACAAACATAAACTTATTTGTTGCTTATTTTTGATATTTTTTGAGTATCTATGAACAGTTTTAATATCCTGTTTTTGCATTTTATAGCAGGTATTCTAAAACTTCTGGGGCTGCAAACCCATTAGCGTTAATCTTTTCGCCTTTTTTTTTTAATAATTTTAGAATCAGCAATATAAGTTTTACTTATTTTACAATATTCCACCAATTCCGAAACTTTGCTAAAAACTTTTAGAACATCCCACCTCGTAATGCAATTTTTAGTTTAAAAATCTTGATGTATATGGTAAAAATTATCTACCAATTTGAAATTCGGTAAAAATAATGTAGTCCATTTATTCTCAAGTAAAAAAAATATACGTCTTTAAATGCATATTTGTTATAAAAAAATTGGCACTGTTTCCAAATAGTTATATAGCGCCGTTTTGATGGCAAAGGGCAAGGTCGGCAGTGTAATCGAGTGATTAAAGCACCGTGATTGTGATCAACATGGTTTCGGCTCGTGGAGTATGTTCAAGCTTTTACTGAATTTGAGGCTTGATCATATTCTATCAGCCATACTCTGCTATGGTCCCACCAATGCACCACCCTCACAGAAGAGTTTTGTTTTTATCAAATGACCTCAATGTAACTTAATTTTTTAATGTGCTTCTTATTTTTATCTTTCTTTTTTTTCCTTTTTCTTCTATAAACAAATTTATATTGAGGTGAAGCAACCTCGCTTCTTGTAATACAACGTCTAAAAGCAATTCATTACTATCCTAGCAAGCTACAACGTACATTCGTTTTGTTGCTTTTCTAATCCGCAGTCTTAATTATGTTTATTATTGAATTATTACAGTTAGATTTTTATTATGTGGCGGAGCAGAAATAAAAGAAAACTGAGCTGAACTGAACTGGTTCAAAATCTGCTCTCGCCATTCTGTTGTGTCCTTGGGAAGACACTTTACGGCAGTTTACCCTGGTTGGTGGTGTTGGTAAGCAATTTTAAGTTTCAGTCATATCTTAATAAAAACTGACCAACCAAAATAAAAATTTCAACTGGCCAGCAATATTTTGGCATTGGGAAGCAGGTCAGGGTAATTGTTTGCCCTATGTAGGCTTATCAGCGCCTCCTTCGCTTTTCTTTCAGTCAGAAATATAAATACAGAGATAAAAAAAACGTGATTGACATGGTTGCAATTCAAAATGTACTTGTGTTCTTTCGTTACAGATTTAACTTAGCTTTCTTTCTTTTTCGAGGCAATTATAAAAATGCTACCTTTCTTCACCTTCAGTACAAATTATTGACTGTACAACAATTTCGTTAACAGCTTCAATGCGACAATAGAAGCTTTGTTTGATTGATTTTGTAAGTTTTTTTTGCAAGCATGTGAGATTTACGAATGGTGCTAGAATAAAATGGATCGTTAAAAAATGGCGACATTTTGTTTCATAACAACTGGTAAGAGTAAACGGTATAGTCTATTATCATTTATATGTCTAATACATAATTTCATCTACTTACCATAACCTCGCTAGCAATTATTAGTTGCAACTAACTCTGTAATGCGGCTTGCAAAAACAAAAAATTTGTGCATTCCTATACTTAAGATATTTAACAAAGTTTGAAATAATCATTGTAGTCTCAAAATCTGATTTTTGTCTATGGGCTTGTTTCGTTAATTTTGGTGCATCTCCATTTTAATAATTTTTTTACTTTATTGCTTTAACATACCATTTAGCCTATTTGAAACTGCGCATATTCAGATGACATGGCTAATTTTTGCTTAAATTTGTTACCTAGAACAGGGATGTCCAACTTTTTTTCATTATAGGTTAAATTATAAATTTAAGTACATTCAGCGGGCGGCAATATTACATGTATATGAAATTTCCTCTTTTTAGTATTAGATGCCATGACCAAATGACGAGTATTAAAATATAAATTTAAAATTGATTAACTAATAAGGAATTTAATTGAAATGTGAGACTATTAAATTCATTACGTAATATAGTATTAAAAATGTCCATGTTGGAGCTGCTTTGAAGTCATAGTTACGTGAGTTCCTCTATTCCTGCTTGCACCGAATTAAAATTCCCAAAATCTGGAGAAGAGCGCCTGTAGTCGCGATCCCAAAGCCGATGAAACTCGTAGCGGACTCAAAAAGCTATCGACCGATATCTCTGCTCTGCGTCCCCTACAAGATCCTTGAGAGACTTATCTACATCCACGTCGAAACAATTATTAATCATCTATTGCTCCTAAAAGAGCAGACTAAGTTTCCACGCGGAAAGCCAATCGCGGATCAAGTCATTTTATTGACAAAAAACAATGAGAATTTTTTGTCGATTTATCGATCTGACAGCAGCATATGGCACTGTCTGGCACCGTGGCCTTACCTGCAAACTGCAGAGATTCCTGACTGATTTTTGTCCAACCCTACTTATTTTGTAGTCAAATTGATTAGATTGCTGATGTTTCGTCACCATCTCGTGGCATTGGGCAAAAAATTTTTTAGCGGGTCACACTGCTGAGAAAACTTGCAGGCCAGGTTAGTGTGATAGTGCCAAAACACGACACACAGCTGCCCTATCTTTGGTCTACTTAATAACTGAATATTGCGCACCAGTCTGATTACACTTGCCTCATAGCAATGTCCTGAATGACGCCTTGCGGATTGTCACTGGATGCCTGCGTCCCACTCCAATGTACCACCAACAGTGACGTGCGGTGAGGCTTTTGGTTGGTGAGGCACAAATAATTTTTAATCAACAACAAACAACAGTTACCTACTAAATAAAATAAAAACCAGCACGCTTCCACATTTATTTGAAAATAAAATCCATTCGCCTATCCTTTTGGACAAAAATATTTATGACGTTGTTGTAGAAATCCTCTTTATTTTGTCGTAACTTTTGTAGTCGCTCCTTCTCAATTGCGACTATTGCCAACGATAAAAGGGTTTTTCTTCAGTTCGATTTCTATTATACGTTTTGATCCTCTTCAGTGCAGAAAAGGATCTTTCCACCGATGATGTTATAGCGGGTACTGTGTGCACTAGCTTCTGTAACTTTGTCGCCTCCGCAACTGTCTGAATTAAATCGTTCTGGTACAAAAAACTGAGAAGTTGTGCTGGAGTTTTACATTCATTTCAAACCGTTTGTGAGCTGTAGAGTCCAATAAGATCTGCCTTTAGTTTTACATAGTCGAAAAATTTAGCATACTTTTCTGACAGGCTCTGTAATTTGGTGTCATCAAACTCTTGAGCCATTTCGGAAAATTTTGAACAATCGACCAAACCTAAAAAGGACAGTTCACTGAAATTTTTAAACCTCGATTTTAGTTGAACAATAATATCAGCCAAAATATTGTAAAATGTTTATTTTCTTTTGTCTTTTATATGACGCATATCGCCGGTTTCAGTAAGATGAAGTGTTGCACATTTCTGCTCAAATCGGTGATAGAAACGGTCAAACTCTTGTCTCTGTCGCTCAACATAATCAATCGTGTCGCGTATTTGCGCGCAGCAAAATGCAATGTCCATTAATTTGTTTTGCAGCACTCTGAACAACGCATCAGTCTTATTAAAAATTTCCTCATAAGCGATAATTAAAAAGCAGGTATTCGTCTTTAAGAGCCACTGCTCAAATCCAGCTGCCTTCATTACCGAATCATTGTCCCACTTATCTTCAGCGTCACCAATAACACGGAAAACCATAAGTAGATCAGAGTGGTACAGGCTGACAACAATCTAGAATACAGGCAACAATCTAGAATTTGAGCTCCATCTTGTGGGTGATGTCCTTGGCAAACGAGCTTCACAACATTATCTGATAAGTAAGTGCGTTTAGTCGATTTACTAAAAAATGCACTCAAACCCTTAAGCGTTTTAAAAAATGCTTTACACTCAGGCATACATTTTGCTGAATGTAAGAGCACCAAGTTCAGTTTGTGGGCATAACAATGCAAAAATATTGCTTCGGGCACATCTTCCTTTATCTTGGCTTGCACCCCATTCAATTCAGGTGACATTACAGATGCTCCGTCATAAGTCTGCGCTACCAGCTTTTCCACACAGTTGAACTTTTGTAATATTCCCAAAACATATTGAGCTATTGCAGAAGCTCGTCTGTCATCACTCACATCATCAAACCCCAAAAAAGCTTCCTTGACTATATACAGTATGAAGCCTCACATACATAACGAAAAATAACAGAAATCTGGGCCTTTTGCGCAACATCTGTCGTCTCGTCAACTTCTACAGCAACAAAGGAGGCTTTATTTATATCTTTTCTGATATCAGTTCGAATAATCTCTGCCACTGCTTTAATTATATCCTTGTGTATTCAATTGGACAAACCAGAAAACACTGTGGAAGTCTCCAAATGACGAGAAATTCTTTCATCGTTTTCAGCAAAAGCGTAAATAAGTTCGACGTAATTGCCACGATTAAACAAAGTCGTACTCTCATTATTTCCACGAAAGGCAAACTCTTGATTAGCTAGGTCAGTGTGGTCCAAACCCTGGCCCGCCGAGGAAATTTGTGCGGCCCGCGGAAGAATTTTGCACAAGTCTTGTCGATGACAGGCAGCCGTAATTTTTTTTGGAGAACGCTATGATTTTGCGCGAAAATAGGAATTTTGCAGACCGATTCCAAGTGAAGACCTTTTTTTTTTTTTTTTAGAGAACACCCTGATTTTGAGACGAAAATAAGCGTTTTTATCCGGTTGAGGCGCGCAAACTCAAATAATTTTTCAAAAATGTGGCCCACAGAGTGGAGAAGTTAGACCACCCTGACCTAGATTTTATCTTTGCGGCCCGAGAAGCTTTTTCAAACCTTAATGCGGCCCGCGAAACTTTTTCAAACCTTAATGCGGCCCTCCATGCTCTTAGCCTTGGACCACACTGAGCTAGGCAGCATGTTCCATTAATGAGAACCTTTAAAATTTCTCGGTTTTCTTTAACTTTGGAGTTGTGAAGGTTGATATTAAGTCTCTGCTGTTCATTTAAGGCAAAATCAATTCTTAAAGTTCCAAACGTTTTGAAAGAAATTTGACTTTGAATGTGAATATTGGATTTCTCATGCTTACTAAGACTTCTCGGCAAATTCTTCAAGTCACAAAATCTAGTTTTAGTCCGAACATTGTCACTTGTTGAGAACAAGAAACAGGGATAGCAAAAAAGACAATTTTTTAAAGCACATCCACACAACCATTCCTTTCTTGTGTACCACTCCTTATGAAAGGAGCGATTTACCTTTTTTCGTCCAGTTGTCTGAAGCAAATTTTTTTGATCTGGAATAGGCCTACCTTTTTTTTAAGATGTTAACTTTAGATTGAAAGCTTAGTTTTGAAGAGTTTCTTAGCTTCAATATTAAATCTTCCTCCATTATTCTTAAACTTTAAACTTATCCTGTAGTCGGAAATTTCTGCAATGCGCTTATTCCAACTTGGTGAGAATAAAGCGAATTATCTTTTTCTTTATGACGTCAGATTTGCGGCATGCCTCAAATCATATCTGTTCAGCATAGACTCGCGCCAATTTTGCCAATAAGAAAAAAGGCACACTTCATTTAGTTTATGAAACTTTCAATGTCTAAAGAGAGGCAAGATTGTCAGTGCCGCACCTCGCCTATATTAGCGATTTTGACCACAAAAACGCGTCAAAGGTAAGGTACAATTAGCTAGAAATGTACGTTATAAATATAAAAATGCTGCCAAAAATTGAGGTTCAAAAAATAAATCATAAATATACCGAAACGAAATTGAAAGCTTAATGTTAAAGTTTTCTTAAATTAAATACAAAATCATCTTTCATTACTACAACTTAAAATAAATTTATTGCTTTGCAGTTGCACAATGCGTGTATTTTGACTTACTGAAAACAAATTGATTTATCTTGTTTTAGCAAATGTCGGAGTAAGAAAAACTTTTTTTCTCCACAAAGTCAGAATTGCGGCATGCCTCAAATTTCTCTTATTTTAACAGATATTTTCACCAAAAGAGAAAAAAGCACGGTATTGTGTAATTTTTGTTTCTTTTTTTTCTCTGAAGAGAGGCAGTATTGAAGCTGCCTCACTAGCGTATTAGCCATTTTGTTGACAAGAACGGTTGACAAAATGATTATTGCGCTGAAAATACAATGATTAAACCGTCCAAAATTAGGGTTAAAAAGCAAAACTAATTAAACTACTACAAGTACGGTGTAATTTTTACTAATCTTTCTTAACTAATAGCATGTTGCAACTATTTTGCAAAGACTATGACTTCAATAATTTATTTCTGCTTCATTTAATTTTTACAGGTGAGGCACTGCCTCACTTGCCTCCCCTGACGGCACGTCCCTGACCACCAACCCATACCTTCAGGCACCCAGCCATCTGAGCTATGCCGAACAGAAGCGACGCTTTCCTCAGCAAACGGTGCAACCCTGGACCCAGACCATATGTTAAAATCCTAGATTGGACCTAGAGTCTCTAAAAAAGTCCCATCTTCTTTCCAATCTCCTAATATATCGGTTTTTCTTTACCTGTTTTTCTTTTTTACCAGTAGCAGCACCGCTGATACTACTGTAATTATAAATATCCTATATAACTTTTAGGATATCGGTATGACTATAATCTTATTCCAAATGACTCCGCATTGCTTCAAAGTTAATATCTTTACTACCATTAAAAACATTAACTATTATCTTTTGATATTGTAAAAAATGTTTGAAAATAACACATTCATTAGTCAGGTAATCATAAAGCAATGCTTGGGGGTAAATTCTGAAAATGATGCTTGGGACAAGCGTCTTTATGATAAGCTCAGCCCACAAAAGTTGTTACAGACCAGTTTATTCGATATCACTTGACGCAGCTATCAACTGACGTATTCACTTGGTTTCCGTATACATTGCTATGACAGCAATGACATCGAATTCTATACAGTTATGAAACTATAACTAAAAAATTTGAGTAAGCAGTGGGCATTTCTGGCCTAAAATATTGTTTTTGACGTCCCTGTTTTGCCCTTCAACAAGTAAGTGACCAAACAAATTGTGGCAACTTTAAATACAGAATTGGTATTTATCTAGACCTATATATAACCGAATTGTCTCACAATGCTGGTACAGTGCTCGATAACCAGGTTAGAGCAATTTATTTAAATTAAAAACACTACAACAAAAAAGTTGAAAACACGACAGTTTGTTTCATCTTAAAGAATCGTCAGGTGGTTACTAGAAAATTAAAAATGCAGTTAGTTTTAGTAAAAAGTAATACGTAGTTAATTAGTCAAGCAAATAATGCAATTCCTGTGACGTCATAGAAGAAAAAATATAAGAAATGCAAGTATGGAGGTTTGCATTCATTTAAAAATGAGGGAAGGCGAATTTGGTGTGTTGAAAAAGCATAAAAGGAGAAAATTCTATAAAGCAATAAAAGTAAAAGGGGGGAACACTGTCAGTTTTATCAGGTAAAAAGGTAAAGTGAGTGAAAGACCGTGCGAACGATAGTGAGAGGTACAAGCGGATTAAGACGGACAAGAAAGTTTACAAAAGAGAGGGGCAATTCAAGTGTACAAAATTAGGTAGATCATTTATTTAATTTAAACGGAATTTGTTTTAGTGGCGGCATATATCGTTTGTTAGTTTGTAATTACAAAATCTTATTCAAATAAAAATAAAAATAATGAATAAAAAAATATATTAAATAAAAATAAAATAAAATAAAAATTCCATTTGAATAAGATTTCTAACTTCCCCCTGACGGACCCGGACAGGCAAAACAATCTGCGGTGGCAAATAACATAAAATCCAATAAAACTGCTCCGACCTGGCTTCAAATAGCACTTTTCCCCGAAGAGCACCGATCAAAAATTTTTATGTATGTATATATATATATATTTACAGAGGTGGCCAAAGCGAAACTTGAGGCTTTTTTTTTTCTTATGTATATATATATACAACTATATTGTTTATACTGTATATATGCAACTACCAGACCTTTATATATATTGGTGAGCCTTGTTCTTTCCCAGCATAACTTCACTGCACTGACTTGCAGATTGAGCTCTTTGGCTGGGAAGACAATGATGCAGCTGCGCTATGCAAGGCTTATCATTTTATATGATTTGAGCTCTCTTGGCATCACTGGACTTTGATTCTACTGTGGCTTAAAAACCACAAGTAGAAGATTAGCCACAAGGTTCAAATTGGTGAGCTTTGTTTTTATCCCAGCATAATTTCACTGCACTGACAAGACCCGAAAGGTCGAAACAGTACTATCTGCAGTTATATATTAGGTTGAGGAATAAGTTCGTAGCGTTTTTATCAAAGATTTTTATTTAAACAAAAATCGAAAGTTATGGCTATAAATTAATAAATTATGTATTCTCCGTTGCTGCTTACGACCTCCTCCCACCTCTCAACCAATTTGTCGATGCCGTTTTGCCAAAAACCCCTGGGTCTGTTATCGAAGAATTTGTTAAGCCAGTTTTTAAGGTCCTCTTCATTGTCGAAGGTAACGCCCCTCATATGGTTCAAAAAAGACCTGAAAAGATAGTAATCCGTGGGTGCAAGGTCCGGAAAATATGGCGAATGTTGAAGGACCTCTCATTCGAGCTCTTGGAGTGCGGCTTTGACGACTTGTGCAACATGAGGCCTGGCGTTGTCGTGAAGAAGTATGGTTTGGTCTTGTCGATAGGGTCTTTTCAGTCGAATAGCCTCATTCACGCGATGTAGCTGGGCTATGTAGAGCTCCTTGTTGACTGTGGCATTCCTTTCGAGCATTTTCCAGTTCACCATGCCCTCCCAGTCCCACCAAATGCAAATCATGGTCTTCCTTGGATGGAGGTCAGGCTTAACTCTTGGCTTTGGCGTATCTCCAGGAGCCACCCATTCCTTTCTTTGCTTCATATTTATATATAGGTACCATTTCTCATCTCCCGTGACGATTCGGTACAAAAAGCACTGTTTATGACCGCGTGTTGCTCGATGGCGGGCGAGATGTTGAGAAGCAATTTGAAGGCGATTTTCTTTGTTGTTTTCGCTAAGCTCATGAGGCACCCAGACTCCCAATTTTTCGGCAAATCTCATTGAATGAAGATGATGGAGAATCGTTTTTTGATAGCAGTACATTTTTTCGGCCAATTCACAACTTTTTGGCGACTTTCCTCCTTCAAAAGTGCTTTGAGATGGTTTTCGTCACATTCAGAAGGTCTTCCGCTGCGGGGCGTGTCGTCGATGACAAAATTGCCATTTTTGAACTTCACAAACCATTTTCTTGCCTTAGATTCGCCTATGACACCTTCCCCGTATACCATGCAAATGTTCCTGGCTGCTTCAGCAGCTTTTTGGCCTCAATGAAAAGCGAAGAATAGCAGTTGTCAAAAATGTTGCTTTTTACCCCCTGGATATTCCATATGTAAGCCTCACAAATAATAAAATCTCAAAATACTCAAAAAGACGATCAGCACAGTTTTTTACAGTAGAAAGAGCTCTATCGAATGAACATATACATTTTGGCAAGTAGTAAAAATCATTGTAAAAT
Organism: Diplosoma virens; assembly: GCA_963680785.1. Classification (NCBI taxonomy): domain Eukaryota; kingdom Metazoa; phylum Chordata; class Ascidiacea; order Aplousobranchia; family Didemnidae; genus Diplosoma; species Diplosoma virens. The sequence continues at coordinate 14,986,755 of OY796880.1, forward strand.
AAAAGAAAAATAAAAAACGCTACGAACATATTCTTCAACCCAATATATATATATAAATAAATCAAAAATTAAAATCAGAACGTTTGAACCAAATCCGTTTAAAATAACGTTTCGGTTTGGGTTCAAAAAATTTTTAATTTTTTGGGTTCAGTTCCGGTTCAAGTTTGAATAATAATAATGGTTAATACGAGATCTGATTCGTGTTTGGTTTGACCATGGTTTGACGCCGTGGTTGTAAATAGTATTTTAAACATTTTTATGGCAACATCCTTCAAAAAAATTTTTTGTATGTAAATCTTGTTTTTTTGAATAATTATAATAACAACACGAAACGTCAATTAAGTTCACTGCAATTAGGTTTTCTTTTTATTTGATATCTGCCACATAGTAAAAGTACAAAGAATAATTAACAATAGACATGGTTAATCTGCGGATCAGAAAAAATAAGAAGCAACAAAACGAGGGTACGTTGTAGTTTGCAAGGATAGTACTGAAATATGAAAGTAGTGTTGCAAGAAGCAAGTTTGTAAATGTTGGCGAAGAAATACTGCTCTCTTCAAGAAGTCATCGTAAACGATTTTTGTTCATAAAACTAATCCAGATTTTCCTATGGTTATTATCGCTTTTTAAAGAGATCCTTTTCTTCTTGGTTTCTTTTTTAAACTAACCCCCAATCGTCCTACAGCATTACAAGCAACAAAACAAGTGTACATTATGACTTGCTAGGATTATATTGAAATATAATACTGTAGGGGTGGTGCAATGGTCAAACTATAAAAGAGTTGGACTTGTAAAATATGATCAAGTTTCTAGTTGAGTGGAAGCTTAAACATGCTATACCATCCAAACAGGCAAGCAAACCCACTAAAATAAAAATTTTGTGGATTATAAGATAATTTCAAGAATAAGGTTTCAGGTTAGTTTCACAAACAAAAGTCACTTATGATGACTTCTTGAAAAGACCTGTTTAATCCAATATTTTTGATTGGTTTGAAAAATGTGATAATGATAATGCAAGATTCATTGTGATCATGCAAGATTCACTTAAATTTAAACATGTTTACTAAAATTTCTTATTTTATAGTCCAAGGTAATTTCCTATTTTATATTTGTAAGTTTGAAGAGTATCAAGGCAATTGTCAAGCTATTACTTTGGCCTGATTCTGGAGATCCCAATATATTGCTATTTGGTTGAAATTTTGGTATTGTTACAGAAAAGGACTCGTCTCCTTGACCAGCTGTTTTTTTCAAGGTTTTTTCATGTTTTCTGTTGTGATCCGAGATGAAAAAACAGAAAATATATAGATAAGGTCCAGTACTACTTTCGGCCATTTTTCAAGGCTAATTTCTCGTTGTTTTGCATGCTGAAAATGCTTTTGGCACTTAGAAGTGTCGCAAATCATTTTTGAGGAGTGTTTTAGAGGGGGACCTTATCTATAAAAATACTGCAATTTTTATTCATAAAACTAACCCAGATGCCTCAGCGATTACTATTTTTGTTTGTAAAACTAACTCGGATGCCTCTGCAGTTACTGTTAACTCTTGAGAGATCTTTTCTCTCCCTCCCCAGTCCCAGGCAAGCACAAAACAAGTAACTCGATTGCGTGCATGCACAGAAGTGGGGTGGGGGAGGGGATATGCATAAAACATCAAATATCTCAAAAATGATTAATTTGCAGCAAATTTAAGTATCACCATGTTATTCAGCAGGCAAAATTACAAATAGAAAGTCAAGGTTTAAAGCATAAAATCGTGTTGGACCTTATCTATAAAAGTACCGAAAAAACCATTGATAATGATTGCAAACAAAGCTTTTATACATTAGAGGGCAGGGATCTGGGTTAGTTTCATGATGCAAGACAGTTGTGATTAAATACAAGAGAAAATTGAAAGTGAAAAAGAAGTGTAAAAAAGAGAAATACAAGCATTAGAAAGAAGTAAAAAAGTGCTAATTTTTTTTTTTTTTTTTTGGTGAAGCTAATCTGGAATTCCTTACAACACCAGAATGGAATAAAAAAGAAAGAAGGAGGAAAATATCTTGAAGAAGTGATAGTAGCCACAGAGGGATTTGGGTTAATTTTACGATGCAAGACGGTTGTGATTAAATACAATGAGAAAATTGAAATAGGGCGGCTTGCCCTCTTGGCAACTAAAAAGAGAGTAATTTGCAATTGTTTTCATAGTTAAATTCATGTAGAACACTTTAGAAAACTTGAGAAAACTATGTAAAACAGCTGTGGAAAGAAATGGGTCCTTTTTCATAAATTTACAAAAATTTCTATTTGTTTCTATTTTTACTTAGTAATATGACTGGAATTTAAAAACTGCTTGCTAAAATGACTGCCAAACAGAAAAAAAGCCTGCAAATATGTTTTTTCCAAGGAGTTGAGGTTCTTTTAAAGAAGTCACCACGAGCAATTTGGATCTTTTCAGAAGTCACTGTAAGTGGTTTTTGTTCATGAAACTAACCCAGATCCTCCTGTGGTTATTATTGCTTCTTGAGAGATCCTTTTTCTCTTGGTTTCTTTGTTATTCCATTGTGCTGCTGAAAGAAAAAATTCTGGGTTAGAGTCACTGAAAAAAATTGCTTACAATGATTTTTCTTAGTGAACTAACCTGGAATCCCCCTTTGGTTACTATTGCTTCTTAAAGAGATTTTTTCTGCTTGGTTTCTTCCTTATTCCTTTCTAGTGCTGTAGGAAAAATTCTTGATTAGTTTCATAAAAATTGTGATAAACTGGAAATTTACGAACATAAAATACGGGATTACTTAATCCAATCTTTTTTTTTTAAAGAAAGAAGGTTAATTTTCTCATAACAGGTTGATCTTTCTTTATCTTACTAATTTACTAACTGTTCATAAAGATTAGTTTATTTTTAGACTATTTTTTACATTGTTTTAATGCTATAATGCAATGTAGTATATGCTTAAACTGTTGAATATGATGATTTTTTAATGCAAAGAATAGTTTTAAAATAACTAATCTTATAAGCAGCCTCTAAGTTAAAAAAGGAAATTAAAGATATGATGATTATAGTAGCAATCAGTTGCATAGGCATTATTTTTGTTCACTATTGTTATTAGACATATTTTAATCTAACTACTATAAACTTATTATTTGGTATTTGCATTATAAATTATTACATTAACAGGTCTCTTTGATAAGCTACTGTGAGTGATTTTAGTTAGTGAAACTGATTGGGATTCTTTGGTGGTTACTATCGTTTCTTGAAAGATTTTTTTTCGCTTGGTTTCTTTTTTAATGCCTCATACTGCTATAGGGGAGATTCTGGGTTAGTTTTGGTGACAAACAACAGTTACGGTCTCTTCTTGAAGAGACCTACATTAACTGCTATAAACTTGTATTACATTGTATTATAGTACTTGTATTATTTGTTCATAAACTGTAAGTATATTAAAACTTTTACTTTATCATTGTAACAAGTAATTGTTGCTTTGTTTGATCTAGATATAAATTATATTTTTCAGAATATTCCAAGATATCAATTTAAAATAAAAAAGGTAGCACAAAAAGTGTTCTATGGTTGCATATTTAAAATTATAGATCTTGTTCACTGTTTGCTGTTACTAACCTCACAAAGTTGAGGGATTTTCCAAAATTTACAAGGCAATTCAAACTAAATTTGGCAAATAATGGATGAAAGATACATTAGTATTTAGGGTAAATTTTGTAATCTTGTTTGATAAATGGGTAAATTATCCAAAAATGATAAAAACCACTGCTTTAGTTTATTTCTCAATAAAGTTGATTTAAAATATGGTTCTCAATTTTTAAGACTGTTCACTATATCAATAACTTTTTTAATTTCTTATAGAGTTTTAATTTTAATGAAATTAAATTTTCAGTTATATCTGTAAAATGATTTTTCTGTTATTTTTTTAATGCAATTTGCTCAATAAAACTTGTTGATTCAACTTAAAACAGTTTTTATCAAATGTGAAGAGAAACTTCTTTGTATATAACTTCAGTAAGGGCCAAAAAGGTTAGTATATTTAAAAGTCCATAGCTGATTATTTTGACATGCAATTAATTATTAGTAGAATGCTTCTACATTAGTTTTATTAGATTTTTTGGAATGTTTGCTTTATTTGCAGATAACAATTTTAAAAGTTGAATTGCTTTAGCAAAGTAGTAGATGTGGTTTTAGAAAAATAGCTGCAATATTAAAACAAAACTCAGTGGTTATTTTATGTGACTGCTTAACTTGTATTTCTCTAAAGTGGTTTTAGTCAGCTTTTTCTTACAAATGCCAACCTTATCCTAATCTAAATTAACTTAATTTCCTGACCTAACCTTGTCTTAGCAAAATCTAATATTAATGTCTTCAAACTAAAATGTAAAATGCTATGAAAAAAGCCACTTAGAAGTGCTGTGGCTAAAAATCTGGTAATACTGTTCCTGTGGCCAGAGTTCACACTGTGGATTTCACTTTTAAACTTTAAGATCTGATAATGACTTTTCTTGATTTAATGTTAAAATTGTACTACTGTAATTAGCATGCCAACTCAAGTTATTTTTTCAATAATATAATTTTGTTAGCTTTTAAAAGTAAACTAACCCTAGACTAATTTGACCTTTGTGCTCTTCTGGAAAATGCCCTCACAAGTAAAACAAACTTTTATTCGAAATGAAAAAAAAGTTTTGCAAAAGAATATCAAATTCCAGTTTTACACTTCTCTCTTGACAGATGACACCTTAATTAATATACCTGAACAATGTTGGAAAAATTTAATAAAATAACAATATAACTACAAAAGACTGGCAAGTCAATACCACACTTTTAATTTCAAAAAAATTAAAAGATTCAATACTAAATTCTAGCAACTATGATTAAATTAATCTAAGTGAGGATCCAACTCAGGGCTTATTGTTTCAAGATTCAAGACCAGTCAATTTGCCATTGAAGCAATCTTACATTTATGGCAAAACCAATAAAATAAGCATTAAAACCAATGGATAAAAATAGCAATTTGTTACAGTCGTGTTAGCTACTCTTTAAAAAAACTCATAAAATATGTTTACATTTTTGTAATTTTTTCTAGATTGAGATGTCTTCAGAAGAAGCAACAAGTGTTCGAGTTGCACTAAGGTGAAGTAACAGCTATTTGCATATGTGTTTTATTAGTTAATACATGCTTCTTTCAAATTTATATTGAGGATATTTTATTCTAATAAAAAATTTTTGTAGTTTTAATGTGATTTATTGTTATTGGTTGTCTAAGAAGTAACATTTTGTTTTATTTTATGCACAAATTATAAATATTGTGGCTAGAGGTCTCGATACCAAATCTTTAATTTACCAAATTTAAAAGTCCAGTAATGAAGTTTCTCACTGTAATGGTAATATATATTATTATTTTGATGATTATTTGCTAATAGTGTTGTTGCCTAACAGTTAACTTTAGACAATAAAAAAGAATTTGATTATAGGTTAGTTTTTGCTTAGATTCAAATGGGTTTTATTGAGTGAACTAAAAATTATTCTAAAAATTATAGTGGAAAAAGTTATTATTAAACTTTTAAGTTTATAATTTGGGTACTGAATCTCTAGCCATGCAGTAAATTGTAAAATAGTATAATATTGGTATTCAGTTTCAATTTGTAAAATTCTTTCTTTTTTTTTTTTTTAAAAGCTAGTTATTTAGCTATTTTTATTATGTTTTAATAATCTGGAAACAGAATAGATAAAAGTTTTTATATGCAATGATTTTTCTTAAATTTAGCATAAAAAAGTTACATTTTTTATGTCATGAATTAAAATTTAGGAAAAAGTCATGCATAATGTAAAACAGTTCTTGGATTGAAATTGGCAAAAATGCTTCCTTAATTTTTTTTTGCCAATGGATTAATAATTGCTGTGTTGAGTTTAAATGAGAAGAAAGCATTTGTTTTACTTTGTAGTTATTTTGTTGATATATCTGTGGCACACTATTAAAATTGTTTTGGCAAATGGTCTTTACGTATAATCAATACTGATACATTATAAAAAATGTTTTTACCATCAAGACCCAATAAACTTATAATGCAATTGTTGTGGCCCACTATTACTACATGTAAATGCCTAACCAGCAGCCCAAAACTAATGAAGACAAAAAAAAGTTCTTCACGTCAACTCTATGTCAGGTTTCTTTATTTTCATCTAGAAAAACTAGAGTAGAATAAAAAAAGGTTTTGTACATCTTAGGTTTGCACCTTTTAAATTAAAGTGACTTGTTAAAACCTACATGGCCCAGCTAAAAGACCTATGTGGCTCACTGGTGGGCTGTGGACCACCAGCTGAGAAACACTGATTTAGACCTATTTGTTGATTAAAATTTTATTGTTAAAGTTGTATGAAGTTTTAATAACTTGAGTTTTACTGCAATATGTATATATATATTTATGCTATGTAGAATCCGACCACAATTAGCCAGAGAAAAAATTGAAGCATGTAGAATTTGCACTTATGTGACTCCAGGAGAACCTCAGGTATGTTGAAACACATAATCTTAGGGTACTTTCAATTTATTTTTACACATTTATATGTAAATTTAATTTAACACTACAAAGATCATAAACATTAATTATTGCCAAAGGTGTAATTACAAGTTGCAAGACCATCAATCTTTTGAAAATATTAGAAGTTAAATAATAAGTTTTTTGAATTTTTTATGTCTGGTATCAGGATCTGAAATGATTGTGTTTGTGTGATCATTGTGGTTAAAGATTATTGCTTTTATGTTTTGAGTGGATCTGAACAAACATTAAAGTAGAGTAATGTAGAGATTTTGTATGTTGTTTGAGTTAAGTAGCATAAAACATGAGTTGAATGTGTATCAAAAAGTGACAAGCTTTCTATCAAGTTTTAGATGGTGTTTGATAGGGACACAAAATGTAACAAAATGAGAGCATGCATACTTACAAGCCTTTTAGCAAATATCATAAAAATCTTTCCTTGCATGGTTTTACTTCTGGCTATAATGTCACTTGTAACAACTTTTGCACAAATCTTGATGTTGATCTACATCTGGTAATTACAGAGAATCTAACAACCTACAATCACGGAGAACAGTCCTAGATATCTTTCCTGTTTTTATAAACAGCTACTGATACTTGACTTTCTACAAATCTCATCATCATTTTCAGGGAAAATATCAAATTAATTCAATGTATTTCCCTTTGCCTGCTTGTCCTTTTAGGGTTGCAGGACGGCAACTCAAGTGGCGATCTCCTAGCTTCCTAATTTCTTGCAACTAGTGCCAATTCCACTGGTGGAATTCTAAGATGTGACCAGGCCAGGTCTTTAACATAATTCTGCCAGTGAGTTCTGGGTGTCCTCTAGGCCTTTTACCAGTCAAAAGGGCATCCAATAGTTGCTTTGCTCTTTGTTGATGGGATATTTGTGTCACATGGCCATACCAGTGCAGTTGCAATTGTTCTATACAGATTAGCAACAGTTTGATGTTGAGAGATTGACAAATGTCAGTGCTTTTAAACTTGTCAAGTAGGGGTAAACCTCTGACTTTTTACAAGAAACCAATTTTGGCTGCTAGTACTCACGATCTAACTCTTTCAGTCATTACCCAACACTCATGACCATAGATGAAGTTAGGAACAAAAATTGATCTGAAAACAGAAAGCTTTGCTCTTGACACAGCTCTTATTTCAGTACAACCGATTGGCAAAGCTGGCGCATCACTGCACTTGCTCTTCCAAAATGTGTGTCCAGTTCATTGTCCTGTCTTTCATTACTCAAGAATGTGACTCCAAGGCACTTCAATTTCTCCGTTTAAAAGTTACTCCATTTGTTTGGAAACAACACTGGACAGGGTGCCTTGACATGCACTTCATACAGTTTTAGCCATACTAATTTTCATTCCAGCATCCAAGCATGCATCAGAAAACTGATAAAGTGCATATTGGAAATCACTTTTGTTTGAACTTAACAATGCAAGGTCATCTGCAAGCAGCAGGTGCCAAACATTACACTCCCCAAATGTGATGCCACTACTGGAGGAACTGGCCATCTTGTCCATGTATATAATGAACAGGAGAGGAGAAAGAACACAGTCCTGTCATAGCCCAACACTGACACTAAAAGGCTTTGTTTTCATGTCATTAATATAAATGCAGACTTCTGACTGTTTGTACAATGATTTGACAGCAGCTAATAGCTAACTTCTCATCCCTTCCTCCAAGTGGAATCCAATCAGTGACACAGTGGGCCAAGTGAGGGCTTGCAAAAATGCATACCATTGCCTAAGCAAGCAGACATGGTTACATCTATGCCTGAGTAGAAAAGCTTTTAGTCTTTGTTCAACTCAACAGTATCAGAGCCACGACGCTTGGTAGAGGAAACTCCAACAATATCAAGATGATACTGCTCTGCCTCCCAAACCAATTCCTGTTCTTTTCCATAGAGTGAAGTGATGTTCCACTTGCCTATGCAAAGATTTCGATGTTTTAGACCAACTCAAGTACAGATACTGTGCGCTGCCTCCTTTTGCCATCCCAAACGTGTAGCGAATACATTGATGGGCTTCCAGTTATGTTAGCTTGTAAGGGAAAATGTAGCTTACTTTTCAAATGGGGCTCTCCTAAAGCCCAAACCCAGACCTTTTTATCCTGTGCAATGCTTGATGCGGTATGAGTATATTGTTTTTCCAACTATTTGTTATCTAAAAACTAAATATGCTAAGAATCTGCTAATATAACCAAAATTGTAAGAATCTAAAAACATATGCATAAACATAAATGCAGTGGTACCTTAGGATACGAATTTAAGTCGTTTCGGGACGGCGTTTATATTGTGAATTGTTCTTATGCAGAAGCAAGATTTACATGTAAATGGCCTAATTCGTTCCAACCCACCCAAAACCAGTTTTATAAAGTGTAGATATTATACTCCCCCGGCAAAAATTAGACATTATAAGCACATATTCAAAGATACACATCGAAACAAACAATGAGGCATTAATAAAATCAATAATACAACAATAATAATTATGTACATTGTTGTTCTGAATAATGAAAATTTCGTTGCAACCTAGCCGAGAACAGTCGTATATTACCCTATGAAGTGTGAAACAACCACAAAATTTTACAGTGTACATAAACTTAACACTTTAATTTGTGTACATTGCATAATTTTTTTGTTTTTGACTTTGTGTTTTATTGATTTTTTTTTTTGACTTTGTGTTTTATTTTATTCTTATCTCGAAACAAATATTTCTTCGAGACTCGGTTCGTAAGCCGAAATATTCGTAAGCAGAAGCAATCGTATCCCGAGGTACTACTGTATATGCTAAACAAATTAGCATAAATATATGCTAAGAATCTAAAAACAAAAATTGATATTGATAATGAGCACACTATTGTGATCTAATCAGCACACTATTGCCATTTACTGTGAAAAAACCCTAAAAAGCAAAGACTGTTTTATTTTACATTAAAACCAAACTGAAATTCAGTTTAATGATTAGATAACTTGAAAACCGCAAAGCTACTACCGGAGTTGGCTGAATCTTGTTTTGATCTTGTCATAGATTTTCTTTCAAGGCTTTTACAAATCAAGTGTCAGTTGCTGGACATTTTACAACATGCAATTGAACTACACCTGAAGATTGCATTGATGCACAAAAAAACTCGTTGAATCTGAAAATTTCCAGAAAAAAGGGCAGTCATTAACCTTAACGTTCTGTAACCAAACAATAGATAGGTTAAACACTTCCTGGGGAACGTATATGGGAAATGCGCTGTAGAATTTTTCCCAAACTGTGCTGATTGATCCTAAACGGACAGTTTCATTTTAGAACACTTCTGCTCTTATTGTGCAAATAACAACTTTTTATTTTATTCGTCTTAAAATCCTGTTAACATGCAAAATTTTTGGTTTTTGTCTAACAGGTTGCTTTATTTAACTGCTTACATAGTATTCAAAATAAAGTATCACATGGTGGTTGCTTATTTTTAATGCGTATTACAGTTGAACCTGGAAATTATCTAAGTGACTACCAGCGTTGGCGGGAGTGTACTTTGTTTATTTTATTAATTTTTTTTGCTTAGCTTAGCGCTTAAGTGCGCAAAGAAGTAAAAAATCATTAAAAAACAAGAATTTTTCCGCCAACGCTCGTAGTGGAAACGACCTCTTAATGTTGAAATTAACGTAAGTCGCTGCAAAGGTAGTATATATAATTATATATACACAATTATATAAGATACATTACAAACAACGGAACTGTAAAGTAATCAGGATTGATTACATGATATCACCACTTAACATTGGGAATTAATAGGTAATATTATGCTCTGCTAATCGAATCTTGATTTTGCAATGTGCATTGCTGACTGTGCAATCAGTATATCTAGAGACATAATTGCATATCTACAGTGAGACCTGTATATGTAAAATTGTTATAACTTAATTTTTATTCAACCAAATGACTGTTTACAGTTTTTTGTGTTAAATCATCATCTAAAATTTTTTTGATCAGTAGAGGTATTTTTAATATCAGTTAGAATTTTTTCATCAATTGAAACGTGCTTGGTCTTGTTTTTAGTTTCAGTATTGATTTTTAAGCAAATAAGAAATATTCTCAGTGTCATGCTTTCAAAATTTGCTCTTAAATAAATTTTTTAAAAATTTGTTAATGAAGGATTTAAAGTTATTTAAATAATCGGCAAAAGCTGCAAATTTTAATTTTTGATACATTTTCAATCCATGTCGCAATAAAAACTCCTTTTAATTTTGTTCATTATTTTGCGAGAGCTGAAAGAATCTTTTTTAACTTCCATGATTCAGGTTACTATCGGAAAGGACAAATCATTTACGTACGATTACGTCTTTGACACACCGACAGAGCAGCAGACTGTCTATGAAACCTGCGTTAAAACTTTGGTTGAAGGTTGCTTCGAGGGATACAATGCCACTGTATTAGCATATGGGCAGGTGACAAAGTCCGCTGGTTATTTTTAACTGACACGAATTTTTGTTAAAAGTTGATCTCGAATATTCTAGAAAATGTTAAATTTAATTTTATTTCATGAAGTGAGTCTACTAACAGCTTAGCACTTGTTGCAATTCGCATGCTTTGGGCAAAAATTTTCTGTTTCATAATTTGTGTGCAGTTTATCGCTTTATTTGATTATTTGTCTATCAATTCCAGTTTTCGTTTCAGACTGGTTCGGGCAAAACGTATACAATGGGAACGGGTTTCGATGTCGCTTCTATGCCTGAACAACTTGGAATTATCCCGCGTGCCATGGATCATCTCTTTCGCGGAATTAATCAAAGGTTTGTTTCCAAACGAATCGGTTTTGAAGTTTTGCTAATTGTTGTCGCTCTTTCAGTGTTACGTCACAACTGAATAATAAATAACGTGCATCCGGGTTTGCACGAGACAAATTTGCGAACTAAATCCTTTTCTTTAATCCCTTGCATTATATTTTTATTCCATTTTCACTTCTAGCGTAATAGCTTCCGCTGTGCTTGATTTTTTTTTTTTTTTTTTTTTTGGATAACATAGATAGCACATTGTTTTGTTAAGCGGAATTTTGTGCAGTCCTTTGGGTTATGATGGGCTGGCAAAAGTTTATTGCTCGTATGACACGATGTGAAAGTTGACCGCTTATTTTTGAATACACAGAAAAGATGAAGCGAAACAAAAGGGATTACCCATCCCTGAATTCACTGTGTCTGCGCAATTTCTCGAGCTCTACAACGAAGACTTAATTGATCTTTTTGACACCGCTAGAGATCCCAGTCGGGTAAGCCCCTGTTATAATCTCTCATTTTATAACGTACATTTCTTCAAGCATTTCTACAAATTTTCAACATCGATAAATTTTTTGCAATAACGCCTTGAATTTTGTATTATTTCCCCGTCGATTTAATCAATCGACTCGAGCTAACTATTTGTGTTTCTCTAGAACGCGACTTAAACGCTGCAACCGCTTCTTACGAAGCTTACTTGTTTAGGGGAGGTCTACGATTCGGATTCACGAAGACGCGAACGGAAGCATCTACACGGTCGGGGTTACGACCAGAGAAGTGTCGAGCTCCGAAGAGGTATGTGCCGTCACATGACTCGCGCACTTAAAATAATCAGTTGACATGTCGCACGTTTGTTTGTTTGGCAAAGTTTTGTTTTTTCTATGCAAGCGATAATTGGTAATGATTACGACGTTTTGATGACCACCTAAATTTTAGTTGAGCATGCTATGTCGAACTATTTAAAGTAGCTTATTTTATAATAAGTTATAATTGGCGATACTCTATCGACTGCCTTGAATTTCTTCATCATGAATAGTTTTATGGTCTCAGTATCATTCATAGTTTGTCAACTTTAAAAGAAAGATATTAATTTCTGTTAAATAATTGTTAGTGCAAAACAGAATTTTTAGTTTTTTTTGTTTATGATTGTTAAAGTGACTATTATTTAAGCTTCTTTTGTGACGTCTTCTCAGTCATTGTGACTCGCCATCGCGATTCGTCGTTCAAATTTTTTGTTTTTCTTCAATAACACAGGTCTACAAAATTTCAAAAATTTTTTCTTTCTTTTATGAAAATAGTCATTTCTTATAGATTTTTGGGCGCTGAATCCGAAAATGACAATAAAAACCTTCGATTAGCTCTCGTTTTTGAAATATTTTCAATTTTAGTTTTCTACGAATGCATACATTAACGCTAGTGCAACAACAGAAACGCTCATGTTCACAATCGCATTCTTTTAGCTTTCCTGTTGTAAGACAATTCTGGTCGATCTCGGGCAAGTGTCCAACAGTAATCAGCTAACATTGATGGGCTCCATTTTCCTTGGTACCGTTTTTCCATGACTGCAATATCCTGGTGGAAACGCTCCCCATGTTTGTCACTTACGTCACCACAGTTTAAAGGAAAAAAATCCAAGTGCGAATGTAAGAAGTGTATTTTCAAAGACATGTTGCACCCCATATTTTTGTAGGAGTCTATCATGTGTTCCACCAGTTCAATATAATTTGAAGCTTTTGTATTCCCAAGAAAGTTGTGTGCCACATCTTGGAATGCATTCCAGGCAACTTTCTCTATTCCAGATAAAATGTGATCAAAGTCTTCATCCTTTAATAGCTTGTTGATTTGAGGTCCAACAAAAATACCTTCTTTGAGCTTTGCTTGGCTTAATACAGGAAACTTGTTGCAAATGTACTTGAAAGCTGCTCCATCCTGGTTCATCGCTTTTACAAAATTTTTCATTAATCCAAGTTTAATATGCAAAGGGGAAAGTACAATCTTTGATGCTTTAACTAAAGGAGTGTACTTCACATTTTTTGTACCTGCTTTCAAAGTGCTTCTTTTTGGCCACTCCTTTTTAAGGTAATGTTCATGTCTTGCACGACTGTCCCATTCACACAAAAAAACAGCAATACTTTGTATAACCAGGCTGCAATCCCAGCAGTATTGCAATTACTTTAAAGTCACCACACAGTTGCTAAAAAGGTTCTTCATATTTTCGTATGTTTCTTTCATATAAGCTGCATATACAACGGGAATTGATGGCAACATATTTTTATTGTGCAGCAACACAGCTTTTAAACTTAGTTTCGACGAATCAATGAACAGTCTCCATTCTTCTGGTCTGTGGGGGTACCCAAATTTTTGCATAATACCACCAATATCTGTGCAATATACAAGTCCCCCTTTCATGCTAAAAAACTGGGCCAAAGACTGTTGACGTGTACGAAAACTACAAACTTTGACACCACTTTGAAGCAAATTCCATTGTTTTAATCTGGAAGCCAATAGTTCCGCTTTAACTTTTGGCAAATCCAAATCCCTTACAAGATCATTCAGTTCACTTTCATTGATTAAATGTGGTTCAGTAGTAATACCAAATTCTTCATTCCTGGATGTGCACGGTTCAGAAACACTACACTCTTCACTGCTTTCTGCATCGTCTGAACTCAACAGATCTATTTCACGTGGTTCAGGAATAGGTAGCTCGTCACTGTGACGAACAGGACGAATTGCAGATGGTATGTTAGGATACTCTATTACAGACTTCTTCCTGTTGAATTCTTTTTTTATGGAAGGTGTGAGACAGAAGCAACAATTGTTTACATAATCCGTTGGTTCTCTCCAAATCATTGGCACTGCAAATGGCATTGCCTTTCTTTTCTTTTTCAACCACTCATTAAGGGCAGTCACACAGGAGTTGCAGCATATGTGAGGAGCCCAAGGCTTTTCCTGATCTCCGACTTTGCAACCAAAGTACTGATGATAAGCCTTTCTTGTTCTAGTGGTGAAGACATGCTTCTGCGAAGACACGGTGAACTCCCCACAGATATAACAGAAGTTATCTGCAGAATTTACACAGACACGAGGCATTTCAAAATATACTGACTGAAAGCTACTTTAACAGGTTATCGTACTTGTAGTTAAAAGAGCTCAATTCTAAACAAAAAAGAACACAGTGGAAGTAAACTATTATGTTACACAAGTAGTGTACTTTGCAGTATATTTGCACCTGTTAGAAGCCTTTTATGCATAGTCTAAGTTAGGTAAAATTTTGCTGGCTAGCGTTACCTGTTGTATTTCACTGTTTATCACGCACATTAACTAAGCTACACTCCTATTTAAGCTCTGTAGCTGATATAAACCAGCGAAATGTTTTCACAGCATTTGTATTATCTTGAAATATGCCCTCCCTAACTGATAACGTTATTTCATCTCTGTTGCTGAAAAATTTATCAGTATGGGAGGAATGCGCTATGTATTTCCATCTTTTATAAGCCTAGCTATTATCACAATAAAACATGTGACCTACCTCTTTTGAAACATGGGCGCCTGCAGTATGTTTGAAAGGGGCATTAAATGATCTGTGAAGGGGTTTAAATGTAGCAGTCACCAAAGGCCTTAGGTTATTAAAAAGGTAACTTGGTGGTAACTTGGTGGTTGTTTTAAAAGGGTCTTCAAGCCTTGTTATCTAAAAGAGGTACATTTGTGAATGAACTAGATAAACAGGTATTCGACTTAGATTTCTAGGGGGTCACCTGCCCCTCTAGCATATGTTGCTGGTGCATATCTTGAAAACTAGAGCTAACCGACAATTTTAAGGCTCATTTTCGGATTCAGCGCCACAAAATTAGTAAAGGGCGGCTACTTTCATCCCAGAAAGAAATTTTGTGTTGACCAGTGTAATAGCAAGTGACAGACTTTCAAATGTGTCATTTTATATTTAATTTGTTAAACTCTGAGAAAAGAGTTACGTTTTTTTTGAGGTAATCGACTTTTTTGATTTTTTTTAGACATTGCAATGTCTCCAGACGGGGGCGCTAAACCGAACCACCGCCGCCACGCGCATGAACTCTCAAAGCTCTCGGTCCCACGCTATCTTCTCTGTCTTCATCAAACAGACCAGAGCTTGTAAGCTTCAAAATATTCAGGTGAACCCCTTATTATTAACTTTATTTTTACCCCCTGTTTTTCATATAATACGATTTTTTGGTATTTTTTAAAATTTTGACGTCAACGAAAAGACTTGGTATCGATCACGAGCTTCATTTGCTTTTCATTTAATAAAATCTTGTAAATTATTTCGATTTCAGTCGAGCTCCTCTCCCGAAGGTGAAGTGAAAGAGAAGATTGAAGTTCCCGCCACTAATGAAAAAAAGTAATTTATTGAAATTTTGTTTTAATTAGTTCGTTCTTGAATTGTAAAGTTGATTTGTTTCGATAAACTCGCTCTGATCTTATCGATCTGCATTTGCTTCAAATCGCTCGAATTTACTTTGAGGTAATTGGTTATGTAATTAAAATACTGAGTCATCGCTAGAAAATCGATCGCTTTTATAGTTCAAGCGATTTAAGTTTTCCATGCAATTTAAAAGAAGAGGGAAACTAAGTACATCTATAAGATGACTCCGAATGCTTCAACCGCTTGATGCAGGTTGAAAACGCGTTTACTGTTTCATTGATGAATTTTAGTCTCAAACACCATCTGTCAGAATCTGGCACATTTTTTTACCACTTTTCAGGTTATTGCTGAACATCTAAAAACAACGGACACTTGTGCAAAGATAGTCAGAATTTTTGATTTACTGAAAATTTTCCTTTTAGCTAAGATGCAGCTAAGAAAAGGAATTATTCTTTTTGGTAGTTGAAAACTGGAATTTTTAGAAGTTGCTTCTTTACATTAATTGCGATTTTCTATTAAAAGCTGTCAAAATAAGACACCAGCTATTCGACCAGTGTTCGTGTGTCTTTGTTAAAGCGCCAAAATCAACAATGATTTTCATTATCAAAACACTAAAGGAAAAACTATAAGTCACAGAAGTCAATTGAATTTATTAAACAAAGTGATGTTTTTTACTTGACAAAGAGAACTCATTCGTAAATAAATAAAAAACAATACTAAACGTTCTCTTTACTATTAAAAATATTTTGAAACATCTGAGTCTACTGTGATGAACCAAGTATACAATTAATTGGGCAACATAAAAGGATTTCGATTTTCTCTTGCAAACTCGCGAGAGTTATCATACATTTCGGAAAAAAAATTATTGAAAAACGTCTCAACTCATCCCAGAAATGTCAGGATATCTTGACACGAGAGCCCAGAGTGTTTTCATCTTTCCTTTATTTGATGCTTGAACGAAAGCTTGAACTTGAGAAAGCAAAAAGGAACAAGTTTTAATAAACGCTAAGATTGGTCAAGAAATAAAAATCTGTATTTGGGTTAGTGATGTACCGACACCACATTTTAACCCGATACCGATGCTACTACCGATACCATAAAAATAGGTCGATACTACCGATACCGATACTTGAATATCGGTACATCCCTAGTTTGGGTAAATTGAAATTAAAAAAAAATTCTTTCACATGATAATCATGATGGAATGATGATTATGGCAAACGTGATGATGGATGGTGAACGTTTGAAATTGACCGTTTTTGTGATATTTGAACAAAAGAACCAAGGCTCCTCTTAGCTTTTACTTTCATCTGACACAAGAAAAGAAAAGCGCACAAGAAAACAACAAAAAAAGAAAGAATACAAACATCAGACGACACAAGAAAAGAAAACGCACTTCCTCTTCAACAGCGATCTTTTTCAGGGACTCGTCGCTGGAGTTCGAAACCTTGACCGCCAAGTTCCACTTCACTGACCTCGCCGGCTCCGAGCGCCTCAAACGCACGGGCGCCACCGGTGATCGCGCGAAAGAAGGAATCTCGATCAATTGCGGCCTGGTCAGTATCCGTCACGTATTCGTTGCGTCATAATCATTACCGTTTGCTCTTGTTCGCAGCTCGCCTTGGGAAACGTGATCAGCGCTCTCGGCGATCCCGGAAAGCGATCGTCGCACGTACCCTACCGCGACTCGAAGCTCACTCGTCTACTGCAAGACTCCCTCGGTGGAAACAGGTAGGGGACTTCCCCCGCATTAGCGGTAAGCTGTTTCGTGTGCAGCAGACTGCCATTGTGTTCGCTAGCTAGTTTTATTATTGATTTGAAATCGGCACGATTTTAGAAAGTCTGGCTTCGATTATTACATTATAAAAGCAGCGTGGTGGCGTGCATGGCCAGAACTGTGCAGCTTTGTTTCTTCTGAAAGAACAAAAACAGTCTGCAGCTTTGAGTTGGTAATCATTAAATTGCAGCTTAACTACATGTTAAATTAATGATCTTTAAAGTTTTCGATTGTTTGATTTTGATTGCACGTGGTCACCTGCAGCGATTTAATTGTGTGCGTCTGTTGGTTGAGGTTTCAAAACGCGGCTTAGTTATAAAAACGTTAAAAAAAATTTAGAACCTTAATCGATTATAACAAAATTGTCAATTATTGCAAATAATTATGTCTTTCGCTCAAAAACTCAAGCGTCAAGGTTCGATACTGACTTTGTGTTCGTTCAGCTGCACGCTTATGGTGGCTTGCATCAGTCCCTCTGACAGCGACTTCATGGAGACGCTGAGCACGCTCAACTACGCCAATCGCGCTCGAAACATCAAGAACAAGGTTGTGGCCAATCAGGACACCGCCAGCAAGCAAATTCAAGTCCTGCGCCAACAGCTGGCAGCCCTGCAACTCGAGCTCACCGAATATAAAACGGTTGGTGGATTGATGTATTTGCTGCGTAATTTCTGGTCAAAAACTATTATTACGGCCGCTTGAATGCTCTCTGTACTTAAAAACACGCGCTATGACGTTTTTTCATTGTTTAACACAATCGGACCGTTTCGCATCGTTGATTGATGACACTGTATATTGCTCACTCTAGCTTTATAACGTTTTTGATATTTATTTGTGCACTTGGACTTATTCTAAATATTAAACTAGGATTTTGTTGTTAGTAATTTTTTATCTGTACTTTGCCAACCTTTTTTCGCCTTCTAGTGATTCCAAGGTAGTTTAAATACAAAAATTAATTATGTACACAAATATACTTGTGTTAATGACTTGTAATAAAATATTGTAAATCTATAACATGAAATACACTTGGTAGGACAGCTCAGTGTAATAAAACTCGAATACAAATTAAAAATTTTATAAGACTATATTTACAATATTCTAATAAATTTATTGCAAAGTCTATAATTTTGTGTTATAAATAATATTGTAAATTACATGATTTGAAATTATCAAATACAGTTTTTGGATTTAATCTATGTTTGCTCGATCAATATTTTCCCGGCTTGAACACAATGGTAAACTGTTGCTCTTCGATTTATTAGACAATAGCGACGCGCAATAATTATTGAAATCGAAACCCGCGGTTTCTATTTTTAGTCGGATTAAATATGTGTAGTGTTTCTTATTGTCAATGGCAGCTCACATTGGGGTCCTTCGGGTCACTCTGAAAGAGTTGTTGCAACATTTGTTGAACTTTTTTACTGTACAATGGAATCTGCAGAAGCGTTAATCAGCTGCACATCTGCTGTCTCTACTGTTAAAGTTACCGCGTCGTATTCCTCCACTAGTCCAATAATTGCCCACTTACGTATTTACATTTTTATTTGAGAAAAACTTAGATCTATCTTTAGAAATGTGCTAATACTGTAGTTTTTGTTTTGCTTTAATAAGGAAATTTGATATAAAAGCTTTTCTATACAAATGTTTAACATGATTGCGGTATTATAAATTACTAAAAAAAATGGCGGACTGTTTTGAACAGAACTGAATTTCACAGAATTCAGTTCTGTTCGAATAGATCAAAATTAAAAAAAAATTGGCTATTTCTAATTTTTTTGCTTTTTCTTGTTTCATAGTAAAGTCGCTTGAATACGAGCGAGATGCACGACTAGTAAATCTTTATAATCGTATTAAAACGCTCAGCAATTTTCACGCATTTAACACAATTCTTAAACACTTCAGTTTGATGAAATTATCTTTGCTTTATGAGTTTTTGCTCTTGATGTCGTGACACTTGAGCCTACCTTTTCTTCATTGACATTCTTACCAATTTTGTTGTGTTTCGTAAGACGTTTGTGACGTTAAAATTTTTTGTATTGTGGATGTAAGTGGTTGTGACGTCATGAGTTTTTGCACAGCCGCAAAAAAATTTAAAACTCGACGTCTGTGCTTGCATGTCTATCATACCAGTGAAACGATTTTAAGGCTTGTCGCTCCTAGCAATACGTGGCTGCACCGAGAAAAAGTGGCGCTGTGGATCACGCACACCGATGACCCGATGCTGGGAAATCCATACGAGTTGAGCGCTTTAGGGTGATATGCGACATGATGCATCACGCACCTCGAACCCGAACTTACTACCTGGTCATCGTTTCGCAAAATAAAGGCAACAAAATTACGCTCTGACATTTTATTTTAGTATCAATTGCACAAGAACACATAAGTATATCACACTTATCAGAGATAGTCTTTTTGCTCCGGGTTTCGTTCGCATTTGGTCATCCATCGACTTGGCTGGTGTATAATGCTGCTGATGGTTCTTTAGCGCTGTCTGCCACTCATTCATACAGTAAAGGGGTTTCAATTTTGTTGATCTAGTACGTAGTTTTTTAAGGTTTGGAATGAAGGAAGTCGCTTTGTTTTCACAATGCGCATTGTTTGGCTACTAGTTATCAACTGTGAAAAGCTTCCTGCAATTTTCTTTCGAACCGAAAGTAGTGAAGCTATTCAAATTCTGCGTCAATAACTAACGTAACTTTTTCATCGCCAAATTCTACCTTAGCTCTAAACAAGATAGAAATGTGTTTGATAAAACTGTTGCTCCGGAAAAATCATTTCGCTAAATTTTTGTTGCTTCTTGACTCTATCTGTCAGGGAAAGCGCATTGTCGGGGAGGACGGCGTCGAGGCGTACAACGACATGTTCCAGGAGAACAACATCTTGCAGAAGGAAGTCAACAACTTCCGCATGAAGATCAAAGCCATGCAGGTCTGCGATTGCAGTTCAAGACGTCATAAGTAGCGCAAAGTTTATTTCATGCAGTCATTGATCGTCTATCATTAATATTCATCAGTATTTTTCGCCTCTTTTCGATGCTTATTTGTCTTGATTTTAGGAAACCCTCGAAAACCGCAACCAGCAAATTATATCCCTGAGGAGCGAGCTCGATCGGGTGAAGTTGGGGGGTGCTGATGGCGAGAAAAATGCTGATGTTGTTTCGATGGTCGAGAACTATGTGAAAGAAATAGAAGATTTACGGTTTGTGGCAGTCGGCTGCGTATCCTTGTGTGTTCTTGTGTAGTTGATAGTGAATGATATGCTAGAGCTTAATTTTGTTGCTTTTATTTTGCAAAGCACATGTTTCAAAATGACGTCATTCGGCATGTTTTGCATTTCGGCCAAAGTTTTAAAGTAAATTCGGATTGCTGATTTTCTTTGTTTAGTAGGATTTTTTTCAACTTTATCGATTCAACAATGAAAAGTTTTGCGCTCAAACATTACCTAAAGTTAGAAATCAAAACGTGTGCCGCGCACTGACTTAGTGTTTTTTCCAAACTTGCAACTCTCGAAATCAGTACTTTTTAATCTTTTTACCATCGCGGCCCAAAAAACTTTGGAACACAACTATTTCGGCCCAAACAAAATGAAGAATTTTTTAGTCTTCACCTTCCTGAGTCCTGTCACACCCGCTGTGGTCCACCGGTTTACGAACCGTGCTCAAAATAATCGAGTTTCAATCTTTTCAGTTCGAAGCTGGTCGAGAGCGAAGCACTCTGCTCCAGTCTGCGCAGACGATCCGATGGTATGACGTCATTTGGCATGCCGCGCTCCCCCACTCCCTCCCTGCCCGTCACAGGTGAGTTCAAATATTTCTTCTCGCCACTCTTTATATCTACTGGTCACTTGGTAGATTTTTTGCGGTGAAAGCAAATAGTTTATTTCGCAGTACTGCCGCGTTTGTTTAGTGTAGCGGTTAACGTTTCTGCCTTTGGTGCTGATACTTCGGGTTCGATTCCCGGTCCGGTCAAATCTTTGTGATTCAAAAAACTTGCCACCGTTGTGATGGAATTGTGCAAGTAACTATTGGCACAGCGTTGCGAAGGTGAACAGTTCGAGGTCGTGACTCGCTTCAACGCGTGAAATGAATAAAACCAAAAGTGAAAAGCTTGATATTTCGCGACGGAACCCGCTTCTGTCTGTAGCTCGATCAATCTGCAACTTACTCGATCTTTATCTCGTGCTTGTGGCCTTTCAGGATCCTTGGATTTTGAAAACGCGTATTCATCAACTGGAAAATCAATCATCGAAGTGGCGAAGGAAGACATCGATAAGCTGGCTGCCAAGAAGGAAAGTCTAAAAAAGCGAAAGTGAGCTCAGGAAACTAATAGCTTTGGTTCACATACTGGAAATAAATTTTATGCAGAAATTCTTGAATTTTAATTTTAATGAAATCAAAAAGCTCTATATCTTCTGCTTTTGCTGACTTTAACTTTTCTGTTTTTATTTAGCGTGGAGTTCTTTTCATAATGGACTTTCTTTATTGGTTTCTTTTGTCTGTAGAAACATGTTGTAGCATTCGCTGTTCTAATTATTGCCAGAATCACACGAATTGTTGTCAGCTTACGTGTTTATGAAGGATGACAGCTTGTTTAGATGATAATTGCACCGTTATTACCACAAATATATCGTTTGAGAAACCCGTTTGCTTTTTATTACAACCTGACTTTTGTATTTCCTGTTGTCATTTTTTCGCATTTTGACGTCACAATTTTGAATTCATCTTTTAGTTTTCTCCATATGCACTGTATTCTCGCAAAAAATTTCAATTTAATTATTATTGCGTCAAAGGTTAGAGAAAATAAAGGAAGAAGACAAGACAAATTCGAAAGATGGGGTCGAATCAAAGCCGGATCTCGTGAACGGATGTGAACAGGTGGGAGAGTTAATCCTCAAATCGGTATTGCTATTCAGTACTAAACTTTTTGAGTCCTTGATCACCTCTGAATTGTCTTTTTACTGTTGTTTAAAGTCACGTGACAGTCAAGTTGAACCGATGTTTTTCGATCATGTTTTAAATCGACATTTTGATGCTCGTAGATGATGATAGTAGTTGATCGTGAATAATGATAGAGGATGTTTATACTGTTATCGTGGATGATAAAAGTAGATGTTTCTACTGATGATCGTGAGTAATGCTAATAAATGTTTTCACTGATGATAGTGGATGATGATAGTGAGGATGTTTGACTGGTGATCGTGGATGATGATAGTAGATATTTGTACTGATGATCGTGTATGATAATAGTATAGATGTTTTTCTGATGATATTTACAGAGCACAACTGATGAGGAAGGATCAGAATTGGAGGCAGGGGACACAGAATCGAGTGATGATGATGACGATGATGATGACGATGAGGCCACAGGTATGAATATTTTAAATTTTTCACTTGTCAATAAAGTGTCTTTTGAATGTTAATTAAATCAAAGAAATTTAACTTCAAAGTAGATTTTAAAAAAGTTTAAATCTGAACTTGAATTTGCTTGCTGGCGGTGATCTTCTGATCGCGTTATGTCCAGGACAAATATCTCTAAAATTGAATAAGGTTTAGCCTACACCTAGCGTATACGCTCAGCGCACGAAGTCGAGTGAAGTTACGCCGAGCGTATACGCCAGGCGTGAACCGGGCCTAACCGACAGACGAGTTGTCCATCGTTCAACCGGCCACCGACCGGCACTCAATGACGTCATGTTTGCAGAAGCGTTGCAGAAGGAGTTCGCGTCGATCACGTACGAGATCGACGTCAAACAGCAGCTGGTCAACGAGCTCGAATCCCAGCAGCGGCGTATCTCCTCCATGCAACGTCACTACGAGGACAAGCTGAAGTTGATGGCGCAGACGATCCGCGCCACGGAGCTTGAAAGGGACAAGATCCTCAAAAGTCTGGGTAAGAAGCCGGGGGGGAGGGTTCATGGAGATGGGGAATTGAACAATGTTTATATTGTTTTTTTAGAATCTAGAATAACCGTTCGATTCAGTAAAAACTTCATATTTTCAAAAATTTAAGCTTAATTTGGAGATTAAAAGCGGCAATAATCAGTTGCAACATTAGCAGATTTCGATTTTTCTAGTAGAACATTTTTTTGCTCTTTAGTTTTCTTTTTTCAAGTGTTTAAAATTAGATAAAATATATTAAACAAAAAACAAATTTTTGTTTTTTTGAGCGTCAGGTTGTTTATAGTTGCAACTTGTTGCTACTAGGAGCAAATGTTGAAGTTTTTTTATTCTAATTGAAGATACGAAATCTGGTGGCAACACCGAAAAGTCGAATAAAATCAAAGCAGATTATCAACGTCAAATCGATAAAATGAAGAAGGAAATGAACAAGTTACAGGTAATTCTTATGTTTACTCTTTTGTTTTAAGAAACAGTAAATGGTAAACGCGTCACATTGACGTACTTTGACATTTATCTGCTGACCCGTTCAGCTGATCGTACATTAACTTTTAAATTGGCAAAACAAAAATTTCTTGTACATTTAGTTTTCTAAATTGTTATTGTACATTTTTGATATATACCATACACTTGTAAATATAATTTTTACTAAAAAAAGAACTTTGGTCTACTGCAATTGTGACTTTTAATGATTCTATCACAATTTAACGAACCACATTTGATTTAACTGCGCAAGTTTCTATTATTCAACCATGTTTTCGTATTTTAAATTTGATCTTTTAACATCAGAAAACAGCGGTGAAGAGCAGTAATGCGATCCTGTTTTATGCCGTTTCGATAGACTGTCCGGTCACGACTTTTAATGGTTTTAAATAAAAAGCAGAAATAGGGTCAGCAATTACTTGATCGACAACAAAATACTGTATTATTATCTTAATACAAAATTTAGGAAATTGAAAATGTTACCATGCAAACATGTAAAAACCTTTACATTTCAGCATTAACGTTTATCAGTTCCTATTTGCATTAAGATTCTTTCTATTAAAATTATTTTAAAAAATGCCCAAAGTTCACACCGAAATGTTATAATCAACTTATAGATTTTTTTACCACTATTTACCTGTTTCTTCATCACTGTTCAAGCTTTATATCAAATATTCGTCACGTTTAAAGCCGTTTCAGGTCAAAAAACCCGAGAAAAATCTAAAAATAAAGCCAGGCATCCCTCTATGTTTTACTTTATTTTACCAAGAACAGGTTATGACGTCACATACAACTTGTTGTTTTTTGATTGAAGGAAGTAAAGAAGAAGCATGACCGCCTAATGAGGGAGCAGTCGAAACACACTAATCAGTTGAGATCCCTACGCAACGAACTGGAACAGATGAAGAAAACTAAGGTGAGTTTGCAGAATGTCGTCGTCCTAAAAACAGCTTTTACTGTAAACGTTCCTCTTCAAGAAAAATAATATTCTTTCTTTCGTACTGTAGCTGGTAGTACAAGATCTTCTCATGCCCTACTCGATATTTCAAATTCCGATTCGAAAAGGACACCCCTATACAGCCTAAATCCGACATTCCCCATCCTTTCGCAAATACCTTGGCAGCAGAAACCAAATATATGTAAATAACCTAAGATCTGTCCTTTCCAAATTTCACTCTTTTGTTCTTTCACCAAAACGAAACTTCAATCTTTTAATTAAAAAATCTTTCTTCGTCTTCTGCTTCAGGTATGTGTTCTATATCTTACTTTTACTCGTGCATCTATTCTGTACTTTCCTTTTCTTCATATCTTTTAAAGATTATGTTTCTTCAGCTGTTTTTCTTCTATCATTCCTAATTCACAGACCCGCATCCTTTTCCTCTTTCTTTACACCAATCTTTTCTTCCTGTTGATTTAAATTTTTAGAAATGCTCGTACTTTTCCAGACTTTTTCATTTTTTAATCTCGAAATTTCCCTTCAGCCTCAAACCAGGCTTCCGCACAAGCAGTTTAACTAGCAACTAAATTCTACACCACCTTCACTTTTGTTTGGTTTCCTGGTCATTCCTGACAAACCAGCCGAGGCAAGCTCTTGTTTTTAATCGTGCATTCCTTTTTTAAATTTCACCTCTACTATCTAAACTTCCTCAATCGATCCCTTATACCTTTGTTAAATAAATTAAAAATTAATCTTATCCAGACTTATTCGTTAAGTCCTGCTTCAACTTCACTGCAATGAACATAGCAGCTTGCTTTCCTGCTATCGGCACAGAATTGGCCTAAAGGAAAATTCACTTTCCTGCACTTGTGCAGTCTTCAGACCCCGGGTCTTTATTGATTAACCCAATACGGCCAAACTTGTCTTTTGTCCCCAGGGCTGCGAACTCGAAGCATTTTTAATCGAGTTCAAGTTCGAGTTCGAGTTCACAAAAAAATTGCAAGTCCGAGTTCGAGTTCTTTAAATTTCAATTTTTTGAGTTCGAGTTCGAGTTCGAGTTCACAAAATAGAGTTGAAAAAATACAGTCGGAATAGAGTTAAGAGGATAATTCAACCGCGAAAAACTGAGCACATGTTAAAAATTGCTTTGTCATCAATGCTACCAATTTTAATCTATTATTAAACAAAATAAAAGAGGGTAGCAAATTATAATTGGGCACCATCGCTGAGAAATATTATAGTCAAATTTACTCATTAAATGAACTCAAACTCCACAAACTTTTTTCGAGTTCGAGTTCAAGTTCGAGTTCAGAAATTTTTATTTTTCGAGTTCGAGTTCGAGTTCGGCCAAAATTGCCGAGTTCTTTGAGTTCGAGTTCGAGTTCGCAGCCCTGTTTGTCCCTCTTCTTGACTTTGGTTGAGGGCCTCCATAAAATTTCTGGGTTCTAGTTAAGACGCTACCATCAGAAACAAAAATGTACCATAATGAAGTGAGTTATCTATTATTGCTTCCTCCCAGACACGTCTCATGAAGCAGATGAAGGAGGAGCAGAAGAAGAACAAAGCTCACGAGACGAAGCGGATGCGAGAGATCACGAAGTTAAAGCGCGAAATGAAGATGAAAGCGGTGAAATTACTTTTTGATGTTTTTAACGTTACCATGCTCTATTAAACGAGTAACCTCTCGTTGTGGAAGGGAGCTATTGCAGAAAATGGAAGTTGTTTTTTTAATTCTGCGTAAATACATTCAACGTCATCGTAAAAAAATAATTTTTTATACTTTGCTTTACCGAAGAAAATTTTAATAAATGTTGGTTTTATGAGCTTAAATTCTCGTTCGGTTTTTCATTATCCGCTTTACTTACTCTTTTTGGTCGATATTTTTTAAAACTTTCATTTTAAGCACTGTTTGATAGAATCTTAATGAAATATATTGGTATCGTTTTACTGTGAAACTGACATGATAATTACGTTCTACGACGATCAGGCAGAATTAAGTTTAACGACAGCATGTTTCTATTCGAGTTTGAGTTTATCACAAGCCATTACGTTGTTGATTTTTGTATTCTTTTTTTTTACTATTTCGCGATTGTGACGCAGAACGAAGTGCGAACTTTGACCTCAAAAAATCGACAAAAGGACTTGATGATGAAGCGGAAGCAGGAGGAAGTGTCAATACTGAGGAAGCAGCTGAAACCGATATCAGGGAAATATGGGAAGCAGCAGCAGCTTCAACAGTTGAAGCAGCAGGAAGGTGGGCTTCTTCATCGCTTTGATTTCACTGGACAAGATAGAATCATGGATTTTATTTGTTTTTTGCGAAATCGAGGGCCACCAAACAATTCAAGGATAAACATACTTGTGGAGATCTTGGGGTGCATCCGTAATTATAAGATAAATTTTGAAATTCAACTATTAAAGTTTAAAACTTACCACTGTCAAGTAGTCTTCAACATTGCCGTATGTTTATTGTTGCATCATGATTGATGTTATTTTTAGCCAACCGACCGCTCGACTCGACCTTTGTTGTGGACAAGAACGGTGAAGCTGATGCTAAGGTCAGTTTGAAGATTATTGTTCAATAACTGAATGATAATAAGAAGTAATAAGAAGGTTTATGTTTGTCGTCACTTTTGTTATGGGCTTTGATTGGTTTGTTCAAGTTGATGTAAGCTCGCTTTGGTATTATTTAAACATTACGCAATTTAAACGCGATTATTTAAACATTATTTAAACATATTACGCCACAAGCTAATTAAAAGTGTGTTAAAAATTGGAATTTTTTAAAAACCAAGTATTTGTTAATTATAAAACAAAAATTGTTAAACAAAAAACTGATAGCTTTTTCAATCCGATTGTGTTAGGCGGGAAATGTGAAACGGCAACGTAAAGCTTCCAGCGAGTTTTCATCGCGAACAGCTCGACTTAAATTGAAGACTCTGCAAAACAAGGTATTCTTTCATTGTTACTATTGGTTCGATTATTATCTGTTATCACCTCGCTTTACGGCATTGATCAGTATTATGTGACACAAAAACCTCTTAATCCCTCCAGCATTTTTCATCAATCTTTTATTGGAATCGCTTTAAAGTGTTTTGATTAGAAAGCCCAAGTAACTTTTCTATATTTGTTAGAAAGTACATTCTTGATCCAGCAGTGAACTCCTGCAATTACGAGTTGTTTAGTAGAGTTTCGTCTTCAGATAAACGAGGCCGTCGTGCGGCGGGAAACTATCTCCAACATTGATCGGCAGATGGAGCGCCTTTTGAAGCAGCGCGAACAGCTACAACGCGACATTGAAAGACAGCATCGTAAGCAAAGCAAGGCAGTCGTCGACGAAGAGGTTTGAACTCTTGTCTCTCGTCATGTCTTCAAATCACTGGCCTGTTGTTTGACTGTTTCAGGACGAGATGACAGTGCAGAGATTGAAGGATGAAGAAGACAACTTACAACAAACAATGGACTTTGTTAACGAACAAATTCAAGAATGCCAGCTGGAGATAATGCAGGTATGTTTGCTGAACTCTTTGTTCGAAAGATTGTGATATCCTGCATAGAGATTGTCACGCGATTTTGCAAATGACTCCAAATGATCACGTGGTCTAAGTGTCGCCAACGTGGCGAAGAGTGTCGATGCCGAACGCGATCGACACGGTCGTGCTTCAAAACCCACCTGCGTCATTTTGCCGTGTTCATGGGAAAGATGCTTCCGACATTTTCCTCTCTTGGTTGTCTTTTTGCCATAAATTATTACAAGGCACCGTGTCGTTGTGTTCATAGTGATTGTTCACTGTACAAATTATTGAAAGAGTGAGAATTTGAGACATCAAGAGAAGTTCGCCTTGGTTCACTATTGTGTTTTTTTAACACATTTGCCGCTTTCACTCTATTTGCGTAATTACGTTTTTTTTATTTATTAGTTTATTGGAAACTAGAATCAGTAATGAAGTGTGTCAAATTGCTTTATTTCTGAGGAAAGTAAATTGTTTTTAAATTGTTGAAAATAACCAACCAAACAAAATTTTAATTACGAATTTAAGTTAAATTCAAATGCTATCTTATTTCTTTACCAAGAGTTGAATGAGTTAATCTAGATTAAACAAAGGGTGCCAGATGGTCCTAACTGTTTGACAGATTGCCCACATATATTTGCAGTAAAAACTTCTCGGCTTTTTTAGGAACTAATTCATTCTCGGTCCAATTGTGTATTTTAATCGCCTAAATCGTATTAAAATAAAAATTATAAGTGGGGTTGTTTTATACTTTCTTCTGTTATGCGTTTTTGTTCCTATTTTATAAAATTGTGTATATTTTTGTGTTCGCGAATTCAATTACCTACCTATATCTGCGGCCGATAATAAAATTTATCCCAATAATTTATGGCCAGCCTGCGATCTGGTACAGCGGTCCAACTATCTATGTCCCCGAATATAGAAGTCACCCTTATAAAGCTCTCCGTTCGATGCGCGCTTTACTTTCACCTTAGATTTTACGTTGAATCAATACAAAATTCAGTCGAATAGCATGGCTTTGCGTGCAACGTCACTGGCGTCATCAATTGCGCTTTCGTAGGTGGAGGAAGCGGAAGAAGACAACGGAGTCGTGTCGAGCATCGTTCAGTATTGTTCGGTCAACGAAGCAAGGTACATCATCGAGAACCTCATATCGACCACTGTCAGCAAGTCCGCCGTCGGTGTGCAGATGCAAAATCAAGTGAGTGCGAGACCGTTCTAAGTTACTCACGGTCAATCAAACATTTTACTTTTGACCTTGACCAACAGGTTTCAAGATGTGGCTAAAAGTATTTTTTAAAAGTGTCCAAGTTTTTCTTGTTGTATTTTAACGTTACGCGATGCCACGTCATCACCCACGTCATAAAAAGTTGAATGTTCACAGTTGAAGGACATGGAGACGCGTCTCGCCGCCAGTGAAGAGTCGGCCAAGCAAGCCCACGATTTAATGAGGTACATCCTGCAAGAGCGACCCAATCTCGACTCCAGCATCGCCGAGTGCCTCAGTGAATACATGAAAGGTGATTTCTTTCATATGATTATAGTTTTATGCAAATGGCATTGTTTTTTGTTTTAATTTCTTGTTATTACGAGAAATCATTAATAAGTTCAATTTCAATCAAGTTGTAGAAGCTTGAATTCTTCTTATTCGAACGCGAGCGGATGAATGTAACGAGTTAAATCTCGGTTAACAACAAACGTTAAGCTTTTTGCTTTCTAGAAAACACACGAACAAAAAATATCAAAAGCAAGCCTTCTGACGATTTGTCGCTGCAGGTGCGATTAGCGATAGCGCGAGTTCACGCGAATCTTCGCCTGACCGCGTCGACGACGACTTCCAAAATCCGAAGGAAGTCCTCCCTCCGGCGCCCATCGATCCTCCGCTGGACAACAGCTCAAGACTGAAACCCCAGAGTAAAGAAATGAAAGCGAGACGCCGCACAGCGACACCTCAGGTGCCTCCCGCGTTGATCTTGTTGGATTCGAGTTTGTTTGAAAAGACTGCGGGAGATTTGATTTCGCAAGAAAGCCTGTTTTTAAAAATATAGGGACAAAATGTAGACCTTTTTGCATTTGCTGTCGTTGACTTTTGAATTATTTTTGTTAAGTTTGAAAATTCTCTTGAGAAAATGTTTGAAATTCTTTGACGTTTTATGTTTTGATATTTTACTTGTTTCTCTTATCTTGTTTTTAATTTCTCATGAATACAGAGAAAACCAGTTCTAGTTTTTTTTTGTTTTCATGAGAAAATTAAAAACAAGATAAAGCAAGAAAACCAGTTTGATCCAATCTTAGTCTTCTAACAGTTTAGCTTATTGGTCTGACGATTTTCGATCGCCTGCTGTTTTTGGAACCAAGCAAGGGTCAACCTATAACTCGTAATGAGCAGGAATTTTAACAAATCGTTTTTGTATAGGAGCTACTTCACGGAATGCCCAGTCCTATAGCTTCTAATTTTTCTCCCGTCGATTCCCCATCCGAAGAAAAAACAATCCTAGCCTCCCCAACCGGCCCTATTAATCTGAGGTCGACCTCAACGCCCGACCTGAACAGCACCGTCATACTGGGACCTGCCCAACATACTCCTAATAGTGTTGATGAAGTGAGTGGCCTGATAGGTTTGAAATTTAGATTTTAACAACATTTTTAATCGATGCTGTTGAAGCAGATTGATGTTTCATCTACCAAGAACGATCCTCACACTGCGGCTTCGATTCCACACCAAGCTGCCGTCAAATCAAACAGTTCTCCATCCAGCTTACCGTAACTAATGCTTTTATAATCTTTTCGATCGACTGTTTTGCATTTAATTGTTTCATGATTGATTTTTAATTGATTATTATAGCAATCAATGTTATTGTACAGGGTCAGACTCGGCTTTGTCTTGTAAATGTTTTGGTATTTGTCATTTAATGGTATCAGTTGCTTCTACAAATCAGTTAATTAAGTCATCCTTGATTTGTATTTGGTAAAAATTCTTGATGCCAGTGTTATTCTTTGTTTAAAATTTTGATCGCACTGCTTGCGAGTCTAGTGCTTTTTGGCGCCTGTCTTTGGCGCTCATGTTTTTTTGCTCTAAAATCTTAATCCGAAACCTAGCCCAAAAAACCTTTTCGTCAAAAAATGGCGCGGCGTGCTTGAGTGCCCTGTACTGGACCATCTGCGTCGGGCCATATTCGGTCACACCCTGTCACTTCTAGACCTCTGGTCCCGTCCGTGGGAAATCGCCCAATTACTGGGACTCCGCGGAGTTGATCCGCGCCCCCATCCCCAGGAATGGGTCGGGTAAACCCACCACCACCAACACCAAAACGTTGCAGCCAAGTAAAATCATTTCGCTGCTTAAATCCCAATTTCTCAATTCCTGTTTTAAATACTATTGTCAATTTTAAAACGGAAAATGTTAGCACAGCTTGCAAATCGCAATCAAAACTTGTAAAAGAATCCTTTACTCAATCAATTAAACTCTTTTCAGAAATCCCATTCCGTCAGAATCTCCTCCAGGATCTCCTGTGTCCAGTCGTATGAAGAGCAGTGTACCGAGCAACGTCTTCTCCCGACTCACCACTTACGCCCTGTCTTCACCCAGGAACGACAAGTACGTCATACAAATCAACCAAGCCCCAGTTGGGCCAGAACAGGAGTACCCAACCGATTCATCATGCAACACGAGCCCGAAAAATCCGAGTAATAACTTTTTTCCCCTATTGACCTAATCAGGCCCTTCCAGGCAATTGATATTCTATAACATATTTAGATGCCCGCATTGCTTATCGTATAAACATTGTCCTCCCCGTACGCAGAAGGCTGGACATCACTGGCCTAACGGTTCGCGTATCTGCGACCGAAGCGGTCAATAGAAGGTTTTGAACCTTCACCGGGTCAAATCAAAAACTAAATCTGGTCCATCATGCTACTTGCCTTTGATAATGACCATTCGTCAAATCCAAACCAGCGACTCGATCTGCTGTATTCATATCAATTCATCTCTAGACTATTTATCCTCCTGACTCCACGGAGGCTCTATACATAGGAAAAGGAAAGGCAATTACCTCGACCTGCTTCCGGTTAAATTTTTTTTATTTTGGTTTTTAAGTTTTTATAGAGATATGACTGAAATATAGAGGTGCTTGCCAAGACCGCCCAGCAGGTTAAAAAGACATATAGTGTCTTTCCCAGATGCGCAACAGAATGGCGCGAATAGGTTTTGAACTGAGACTGTGTCGATCA
Organism: Diplosoma virens; assembly: GCA_963680785.1. Lineage (NCBI taxonomy): Eukaryota > Metazoa > Chordata > Ascidiacea > Aplousobranchia > Didemnidae > Diplosoma > Diplosoma virens. The sequence continues at coordinate 15,019,263 of OY796880.1, forward strand.
TAGTGCTCTGAATCACTCAACCACGCTGTCTGCAATATCTGCAAAACTTTCATTTTGCCGCCAAATGCTGGGGTGTCAATAAAGCCGTCCATTTAAATCTTGTTGGAAGTTATTAACTAAACTTTATTACTGCCGTGCATCTCAATCAGTAAGTTTGCTTTCGATTTTAGCTCGTCCAGCGTACTTTCCGAGTTCAGGTAAGGTTTGAACAAGTTGATGCATGGTTTGTTCGCTTTCTTGCACAGAAACCATTTGCTGCATTATAATATTGTGTTTTGTGGATCGCGCGATGTCTGTTTCGGTGTGACGCGCTCAAAGCACAAGGCTGAATTTGCTTGCTTTTCCAAAAAAGTTTTTCCGTGTTTTTCGCGAACTTTACGTCTTAATCCCAGTAAACGTAGCATATAGATTTCACGTGAAATCTACCTGGGTTTACGTGGATCACGTAACATTTGCGTGGTATACTGTGTGTGTGTTTTTTGGATATAGTACGAATTCCGCTTTAATTCTCTTATTTACATATATCACTATAATAATAAAGTTTACATTGAAGTTAAGTTACAAACAACTGGAAAAGCTATTTGGTCAAACCACGACTCTGAGGAATCATCTAAATATTTCGCTCTTATTTTGTTCCTGATTTTTGTGGATCTTATTTTCAGGGGCCGCATGAATCCGAATACTGGAAAAAACTCGACCCCTCGTGGCGTTCCTATTCTCTGCTCCCACACGGCCGAGGGCCACCACAAGCCAGTTCTTTGCGTCGAGGCCACCGAACACCTGCTCTTTTCTGGCTCAAAAGGTGATTGGTTGTTTGATTAGCAAATTAATTGTATATTCCTCGCGGAGTCATCGTCATTATTCGTTGCAGATCGAACTGTGAAGGTGTGGAATTTGGTCACGTGCCAAGAGATCATGACGCTCAGCGGCCACCCCAATAACGTCAATGTAAGTTCGCGCGTAATCATCTGCTTTCGTGTCGTACATCGTTGTCTTTATTTGAGTTCTATACACAGTAAATTCTGTCTTGCATATAACGTGACGTAGTATGACGTGTTCACAGGTGGTCCGCTACTGCCAGTCCACTGGGCTCCTCTACACTGTGTCACTCTGTTATATCAAGGTGTGGGATATAAGAAGCCAAGCCAAGTGCGTTCGAGTTCTAAGGTAAGAATCGGGCCTGTCGGGTGAACGTGATCGAACTTGTTTTCACAGTTACGTGAATTGCTTGACGAGCGATGGAATCGTGAAATTTATAAACTGTTAAATCATTTTTATTGATCGAACAATATCGATGATGTATCTCGCTTTGTTGATCGAGCCTTCTCTTCATTTCCTCAATAACCTTCATCCGTTGTTTTTTTAGGTCTTCCTTTTTAATCTTTTACCGTAAGTTTCACAACTATCGCTGGAGCATTTTCTTTCCTCATCCTTTCAAGATGCCCAAACCATCTCAATCTTTAAACTTCTCAAAAAGTTTTCTTTCATGATTCAACACCAGTCATCTTTAGAATTAATCGTTTTTTAGTTTATGCTTCAGGCCTTGCCACATATCATTCGAAGCGTTCTCATTTGGTGGACTCCATTCTCCTTATATCGTTTTCCTTTATTGGTCAGCACTCTGCGGCATAACTCAAGGCGCTTCTGACGTATATTTTATTTACAATTATCAACAATTATCATGAAATGATTCTTTTAAAATCTTTAAAACCAACATCCACCTTGTTTAGTTCATCTGGGGGCCATCACCTCCCCAGCAACTTCGCCAACACTGTGTCGCGCACCAACCGCATGCCCGACAACGAGTCGCTCGTCAACGACGTGAGAATTCGCGATGACGGAAAGATGCTTTTTTGCGCCACCACCACCAACGTCAAGATCTGGGACTTGAACAAGTGAGTCGCGGGGATGTAAACTATCGGTTTTATTCCCATAGAGAAACCGAACCTATTGTTCATCGTTTGTTGCTAAGGCGCGTTTATGTTATTCACTTTTATTGTCACGCAACAGAGACGTGTTCTGCAATTTTCGGCTAGATCTTGACGAAGCTGCCGCTTTGCAACGTTTGCACTTCATTGAAACGCTTCCTTGTTATCGGATTCGAGCAAATTTAAATTTTTTCAGATTCTCAATCATCGGCAAGCTCACTGGCCATTCCGGAAACATTATGACCATGGTGGTTCCCCCAAACAAGAAGGATCTAGTCATAACGGGTGCAAAAGATCATTTCATAAAGGTTTGTCACTTATAGCTTCTCTTAAAATGCGATATGATTATATGCTCGGTGTTTTGTTTTTGTAGGTCTACGATCTTTCTGGGGGTGTCCAAGGCTTGATGAGTCCCTCAACGACGTTGGAGCCCCCTCACATGGACGGGGTTGAATCCCTGGGTTACTCGGTCGACGACAACGTCTTGTTTTCAAGCTCGAGAGACAAGTCGATAAAAAAGTGGAACATGAACACGAAAGCTGTGATTAAGGTAAATTGAAATTATTTGCATGACGGCAATTAATGTGCAAACGTGTGCAATCCGTTCGAAACTCGTTTGAATTTGAAATTGTTTCATGTAAGGGGAATTATTTTGAAATTGTCCCCGATAAGAGTCTGCACGGCTATGAGCATACCTTGCTTGAATTCGCGTTGTTTTTTTGGGTAATGTTTCTGACGATCATTTCACGTTGCAGTCCGAGTATCAGGCCCACTCAAGCTGGGTCTGTGCGCTGGACATCACGCGTTCCGACGACGGCGACGAGATGCTGGTGTCCGGTGGGAGGGACGGCGTCATCAAGCTGTGGGACCTGAAGAGTTTTGGATCGATCGGTTCGATCAAAGCGCACAGCGACACTGTGAACGACATTGCTTCGAACAAGAACAACATCTTCACCGCATCCAGGTTTGTCTCACTCGATTATGATTGGTTAACTGCGCGCCACGCTCGATTATGATTGGTTAACTGCGCGCCACGCTCGATTAAACAGTAGTTAGTTGACTGCGCTGTTTTTCTCGGTTATGATTGGTTGACTGCGCTGTGTCGGTCGATTATGATTGGTTGTATTAAAACAAAAGCAGACTCGATCCCTGCTCAAGTTTTTCGTTTATCAAATTTTTGGCAAGGAACCTGCGCTTCATTCTCTTATGCTAAAAACGGTCTTGTTCGTATTATCTTTAAACATTACCCTTGTTAGTTGTTTCATTTTTTACCAATTAGCGAAAAAGAATTCTTTATTTTTTACGTGGTAAAATAGAGTTAAAAATATTTTTGCTTGTTTAAAAAAGCACACATTAAAGACTATTCATTCCTTCTTAAAAATAAATATTTTCTGTTCTGTATGTTTTTTTAGTAATGTAGTGAACAAGTGCTTTCACCTTCCCACTCTTACTATTGTAAAGTTGTCATTTTTAAGATAAGTCGTCAAGCTGTAAAACAACTAGTTTATCGTATGTTATACAATATCTTAAAGTTGTCTTGGTTTTACTTAAAGTCTGGGAAAAGCTTTTCACATTTTACTAAAAAAGTTTTAAAGAAATATTCTACTAAATTAATTAATTATCATAAACTAGCCAATAGTCGGCTGTTAAAACTCTGCTTTCTACGCAGTGACTCAGTCGTTAAATTGTGGAAGAGAAAGCCATCCAGATGACAATTGTCTTGTAACAGAGTTGATTTGCTACTTTAGTTGCTTCATAGATTAGAGGCTTATTTTACGTTTTTTTTTATTTGATTTTAACGTGTTTGACAGCAATGCTAAAGTTTTATGTTTTCGAACATGCGAGTTATAATTACTAGCCTAATTTATTTTATTTTCTTTTAATTTTTTCTTTTATTACCTTAGAAGTAGGTTTTTTTGCATGTTTTACATTTGTTTTATCTTATTTGGTTCTAGTTTTCTTGTTTGGCTATTGGTTTTGCACATGGTAAAAATTTCTTTAATTATTTAACACAGAGGTTCTCAACTTTTAACACCGTGGCCCAAAAATTTGAAACTTAATTGTTACGAACCAACGATTGTTTAGTCTTTACTTTCATTCCACACCCAATTTCATTAAATCGTTTGCAAATTATAGGTGAAGACCAAAAAAAAAGGTCATCACTTTCATACCGCACTCAATTTTACCAAGTCTTTTCTTGACAATAAAAAACAGCCCCCGAACATATGGTTTCAACACTTCTTCACACCATCTCTTTGCGACCCACCTAAAAAACTCGCTGTGGCCCATGGTTGAAAACCTCTGATTTAACACTTTAAATAGAATAAGAACTAAAAAAAAAACAAAAAAAAACAAATCTTTCAGTAGCATTCATCTTGACGTAATCAAAACAAACCTGATATGTTGACCCCACTTCTTTGATGTTACTTCTTAGATTTCGCAATATAACTCGCTTCTTCAAACCTTCATTGTTCAGTCTCGGGTTAACGCTTTTTGTTTTTTTATTTTGTAGAGAAATGCAAATAGTTTGCTTTTAGGATTGGTAATAGGTGTGGCAACTATAGTACCCTCATGTGTTTTGCTACGTCAGCTATTGCTTACTTTATTTTTATATTTTAACTTGGCAAAACTTGTCGCGATCAATTGTTAAAATTTTTATCTTCATTTGAACAGGTTTAAATTTACATTACACAAATTCGCAAAGTAAAAACCGCGTAATTTTGCACATTTCATTTCAAGCACGTGACTCTTTTCAACCAATCAAAGAAAACTTGTCATTAATTAAATCAATCTTTCCTTCAGCGACCGCACTGTGTCAGTATGGAAGCAATCATCGCTAAGATGACCCGTGATTGGTCAACTGCGTATGCTTCATCCGCAGCGTGGCATGCAACATCATTCGAAACACCCACGAAAATTATTTTGCATGCTGATTGATAAATTTGTGTTTTTTAAACCGATTTATTTTTTCGCTTGTAATTCTTCGTTTTTAATAGTTGCCCAGCAGAGTCGTTCTTACAAAGCCTTAGGTTGCTCTTGATTGGTTGGTTACTGGGAAACTCGAATAAGCTCACCCCTAATACATTCGTATGACTGCCACATGCCAGTGCAATTTCTTTACCGCACGACTACCAGTATTTAGTATCTTGCGTGTTTAATGCTGCCTAATGATCATTCCCGCAGTCACCGAAGCTCCCTCAATCGGCATAAAGTAGCTCTTATGTCGTCGCAATCCCTTCAACTTTCTTACAGTCCGCATGAGCTACATTGTAAACTTTATCCTTCTGTCAAGCTGGTTGCATTCTTACTATTGCCTAAATGACGTCATTCTCACCACTGCAGCTTAGTGGCATTTCAGCAGGCGCCTACTTTTGTCATACATTGGCATGGTTAAGTTCATTTACCAGCTATTCTTATTTTTTGCGTCGTTACCACGCACTGTGAAGAGCAAGTGTTGTACGGACTTTAATACGTTGATCTAAAGCAATCAACTTGCTAGATAATGTGCTATTTTCATCGTACTGTTTACGTGCATTTCGTTTTTGTTGCTTTTTATGGTGCTTTTTGCAGCCGCTTTAAAGGCTATTTTGTACTATTTGGTTTTTCGTTGCCGATAGCGAAAGCTATTAGTCACAACGCTATGTCTTGATTTGCTAAAATTGAGAATGACTCAGGTGCACTTAGAAGTGCTGAAAATTTTTTTTCGTTGTGTAGAATATACTTTAGTGCGTATAGCGCACGTCACCTCTCACCTCTGATTATCGTGACACGCTGTGTGAGTTTTTCTCGCCGACTTGCTTATTGTGTAATAAAACCTCTGTGCGTTTTCTTGTTAATCGATAGTAGTAGATCTTTTTTGAGAAATACGTTAGCAAAATAACTTAAGTTTAGATATTCAGTGAATTAGGAGTAAATTTGCGTAGAAACTTATCAAGTAGGAACCATGAAAGTACACCATAATAATTGGGGTTCCGGGCAAAGGTGGTTCCAGTCTCAAAGATTTTTCTATTAACTAGCAAAAATTTTTCAAATAACCTTGTTTTAACAAGTCTACGTGAAGACTAGAGAAAAGTCCTCGTTTAAAATAGAAGGTCAATTTAAAAACCTTTTCTGTTTTCAACCATCTTTGGCGAGTAAGATCTACTTTTCTCAAAAGTGTTCCGCAAGTTTAGAAAGTTGTGATCACCAGGTTCTACATCAATATAGTTTGCGCTTCCTAACAAGTTGATGTGTATTAAGTCTTTGTATATGCATGTGCATAATGCATATAGCTGTTAACAGAATGGACAATGTAAGAAATTAAATTGTGCTGCTTGGCAAAAAATCATTTTGAACAGAAGCAACGATTCGCAACATTTAAAATCACTAGTATTATTGCGCAATAATGTTGCAAAATTATCAGGGTTAATTTTATCTTTCTAAAACACCTTTTTTATAGTCAAACAACATGTAACAGTACTTCTCTTTTCTTAGTAACTCCTCTTCATTAAGTTTTCTACTTAAGGAATCCGCTTTCTTAACCTTTCCAAAATGCAACCTTAGTTTTCGGTAAAGCTGACGTTTAAAATAGCGGGACAAGGGCAGGGGTTAAACCAAGTCTTTTTAAAATGATTGTCGTCATTAAAACAATATTTCGCGCTTCTTGGTTTGCATTGCCAACAGCAACTTCTTAAATTATTTATTTGCTTCTTCATTTCTTTCACTTTACTAAAATACTTAGACTAAAAATTCTGTCGTTATAAAAAAGCGTATCTTCGTTTCTTTCGCTTCAAAACTTTTAAGTGGTTTTAAATTTGTCGCTTTTGACTTTAGCTGTAGACAAAAAATCCCTAAAGGTTCTTAAAGAAGAATAGAATAAAAAATATCGCCAGATTTTGTTGAAAATGATCTTTGGCTACACCATTTCAATTCTATAAGTCATCTGAAGACAGAAAAATTTTTTCAATTAAATAAATAGTTTCAAGTAGGCCAGTAGTTTTTTAGAAAAGTATGTGATCGGCAGGAATTTTGATCTCTTGACTCCCGGTTCACTTAGTTTTTGCAATAGTTTAATTACAAGAAGGACGGAAAGGAATGAAAAAATTAATCTCGGGAACCGAACTCATTAAGTCCTGTTTTCGATGGACCAAATTTTTAGCATGTTCTAAAAGTTTTCACCTCGTTTTTGTTGCTGGCTAAACAGGATTTTGCCAATTTTTTAATCTGGCAAAGTAGTAAAACTTCTACCAAAAGTACCACGGAGAATATTTTTTATTTGTTGTAACTAGTTCATCACAAAAAATAAAGACGTGAGGGAGACTAGGGCTAGTTGTTACTGGGGCACATTGTTACAAACTAAAATTTTATTTTTTTGAAAATAGTAATGTCAACTTTTTTTGTTTCATTTGGTTTGACTGTTTAGAACAGTAGCTACGGTCAGGAAAACTACGGTCCGCCAAGCATTTAATATAAACGGTGTAAAAAAGCGGAGTAAAGACTTTTTTGCACTTTACCTCTGAAAACGTTGTAAAACCTAGTACAGTCTGTGATCAAAATCATCTTCTAAATCCGCCCATTGAGCAAAAAGTTTGCCCGCCCCTGGTTTAGAGATTGTATTTTCACTGAAGCGATTTAGCCATGTACCCTTGCAAGAAATTTTATAAAAAAACTGTTTGTAAGGTAGCCTATAAAGTAAATTTTTTACTTATTTACTTAAGTTTATCTGGTAAGAGCTTGAGTTAAGTTTTGAAATGTAGCCTAGTTGTACGTCACAGTTTGATTTGGTTTTGCTTTTAGTTTTCCAGTAGTTTAGTCTAAAATGGCGAAAGTTTAATGATAGGCATATAGCCTATCCGAATACCATATAGCCAATCCAAAAACCATATAGCCTATCCGAAGTGGTAAATCGGGACGTTCGTTAAAAAAGATTACCATATAGCCTATTCGAAGTGGTAAATCAAGACGTTCGTTAAAAAAGATACCATATAGCCTATCCAAAGTGGTAAATCAAGACGTTCGTTAAAAAAGATTTCTCCCTAAAAAGCAATGTTCTCTAAAAAAAGGTCGCCACTTAGAATCTGTCTTTGATTTTTTTATTTTAGCTAAAAGGTAGTGTTTTGTAAAAAAAAGATCTTTGCTTAAAATTGGAAGTACTAGGACATAATGGTTAACCGGGCTGGACGCCGTGAAAAGGCCTAATAATAAACGGGATGCATGGTATGCCTGTTTCATGTGGCTAGTTGTTACGATTTTAACAACTAGCCCAAATATACTGAGTAAATTTACATTACCTTATAGGCCTACCATACTTTATATCATCAGCCTTATAATTTAAAGTAACAAATACATTAAATTTCATATTAATGGTAAGAAATTATAAGCGGAAAACCAAAAGAGTTGCACCATCCTTGATGGTTATAAAAGAAACTTTCAGAAGCGCAATTAATGAAAAAAATTTTGCGTCAAGTTGCAACTGAAATGAATGTAAGTTAGAGTGCATGTAGAGAGCATCTAAACAATGCTTCTGTCATTTCCACCGCACTGCTCACATACGAGGTGTGTCATAAAAGTTCTAGGACTGAGATCACAATAACTTTTTTTAAAATCTATTTAAACAATTATAGATTTTCCCCTTCAAAGTAGTCCCCCTTGAGTTTAATGCACTTTTGTATTCTACTTTTCCGTCCATCAATACAATTCTGAAACGACTTTTGGGGGATTTTCCGAAGCTCCTTCGTTACGGCATTTTCTATGGCATCCATGCTTGAAAAATGTGTTCCTTTAACCCATATCCTCCTGAATCAAAGCTTTTTGTTCATTTCTCTATTGTAGCTTTGGAATAATGTAACATTAAGGGAAAAAACGCTCTTTTTGTGAGAAACCTTTTTTTTCGTGAGATCTGAATGATTTCACTTCCGTCAGTTAAAACTGACGCTAGGAGCAGGAAGGTACATGTAAAACAAAACGCAAGATCGCTTTTCTTTAATTTTTTTATTTTTGAACGAAGCCAATTTTTGATAACAAGCAAAGCTTACAAACAAATAACATCGTTAATAAACAAAAAACTTTAGTGCACAATCTTTCGTTTACATGTCGCATTACATAACATTATCTATTGGAAATGGTATTCTTTGAAACAATCAGGATGTAGATAAACATTGCAGGCTTTACAGGAGTACCGGGAGGTTCTGAGCATTCTGGTTTGGCACATCGTCGTGCGTCCCTTAACAATCCAGTGATTGGTAGCACTGAAACATACATGTTCACACTGCTGTGACCTTGTACCAGTGCCAAGCATGCCTGTTAATCGATGGAACTTCCGCAAGGCCAAATGGAGTCACTACATTGCTTTGACGAATAAATTCGCAAAGACTTTGTTGCCGCCTGATTCACTTGATGTGAATGCGGCTTACCAGGACTTCTGTAACACCATTAAGAAAGCAGCCAAAAAGACTATCCAACGCGGGTATCGAAATAACTATATTCCGTGTTGGGATGCAGAGTGTGAATCCCTCTATAAAACCTTTCTGCAGTCTCCTCAGGGAGACTACTCAAGTTTGGCTGCTACAGCTCTGCTTGCCAAGCTTGACAGAAAGCGGAGGGATCGATGGTCCGAGGCAGTGATTTCTCACACTCTAGTCACAAAACGTGGAGTATTTTGAACAACCTTACTGGTAGGTCACGACACTCTCCTCGTCACTGTCCCGTTTCAGCCGATGCTATTGCATCTCAACTGGTTAGAAATGGGAAATACGAGGCTGTTGACCGGGTGTCATCTCGACTTGTCTTTCAAGAAGTGTCTGACCTTTGGAGGGCCACAACACCAGACGCAGTAAATATCTCTGACAATTTTTCACAGAGAGAATTTGCTGCTGCCCTTCAACATTTAAAACCAGGTAAAACTCCGGGTCCTGATTCCATCTGCCCGGAGCTTATACTCCATGCTGGAGCTGCTTTGAAGTCCTGGTTACGTGACTTCCTTTCTTCCTGTTTGCGCCGACTCAAAATTCCCAAGATCTGGAAAAGAGCGCTTGTGGTCGTGATCCCCAAACCAGGAAAGCCCGTGGGGGACCCAAAGAGTTATCGACCGATATCTCTGCTCTGTGTCCCCTACAAGATCCTCGAGAGACTTATCTACGCCCGCGTTGAACCATTAATCGATCCAATGCTCCCTAAAGAGCAGGCTGGGTTCCGACGCGGGAAGTCAACCGTAGATCAAGTTGTTCTTCTAACCCAGAACATCGAGGATACTTTTGAGGCTAAAAAGAAGGCCGGTGCCGTATTTATCGATCTGACAGCTGCTTATGACACTGTCTGGCACCGTGGCCTTACCTGCAAGCTGCTGAGACTACTTCCGGATAAGGACATGGTCAAAATGATCATGGAGCTTGTCCAAAATCGAAGTTTCACCCTTACTACCGATGACAGCAAGCAAAACAGGCAACGCCGTATTAAAAACGGCATTCCTCAGGGATCGGTCTTGGCTCCACTCCTATTTAACATCAATCCATACGATCTTCCTTCTATGATTTCCAGAAAGTTTGCTTATGCTGATGATCTAGCATTGTTGCATTCTTCTGGAAACTGGAAGGACTTGTAGGGGACTTTAAGCCAAGACATGTCTACACTTTCAGCGTATCTCCAGACTTGGAGGTTGAAGCTCAGTCACACTAAGACGGTGACGGCAGCCTTTCACTTAAACAACCGAGAGGCCAAACGTGAGCTAAAGGTCTACAACAACGGTAGACTTTTACCATTCTGTCCAACCCCTACATACTTTGGGGTAAAACTGGACAGATCGCTCACGTTTCGTCACCATTTAGTGGCATTGCGCAAAAACTATCCTCGCGCGTCACACTGCTGAGGCGACTCGTGGGCTCGGGATGGGGTGCGGTTGCTAAAACACTACGCATAGCCACCTTGTCTCTAGTCTAGTCAACAGCTGAGTACTGTGCGCCAGTCTGGTGTAGCAGTGCTCACACTCGCCTCATCGACAGTGTCTTGAACGACGCCTTGCGCATAGTTACTGGATGCCTGCGTCCCACTCCAACGGACCACCTGCCTGTACTTTCAGGCATCCAGCCAGCTGAGCTTCGCCGACTGGGAGTGACACTCTCCTTGGCTCACCGTGGATCTCTGGACCCCGATCATATTTTGCATGGTCTTCTAAGTGGGTCCTCAGATACTCGCCAAGTGAAACTAAGATCTAGACGCCCGTTTGTGCCAGCTGCGCGGAATCTTTTTGAACAACCTTGCCAGACTTGGCATCCGCGCTTCTGAATGGACAAATCACAAATGGAAAATGAAGTACTGTGAAAATGCTTCCAGGCTCCGTGTTTTGTGCCCGAGACCGGTGCCAGGCCTGTTGGGATGGGCTTGTCCCGAGCAGCTTGGGTTAGGTTCAACCGCCTGAGGACTGGTATTGGGCGATTCCATTCGTCCATGCACAAATGGGGTCTCGCTCCTTCACCGAATTGCGAGTGTGGCGCCTCTGAGCAAACCGCAGACCATGTACTAACAGCGTGCCTATACATCAGGCACCACATGGAGCACGAGGTCTGACGGTTTTGGATGACGAAACTCGATGCTGGCTTAATGACATCACTGCCAGCATCTGACCCAGGCAGTGCAGCAGTCTGGGGTAGTAAAAGGATAAACCCTCGGCCCCAGTCCTGTTTGTGTCTGACCTGGAGTGGATGCCCTTCAAACGACGACGACGTTTATTAAATTATAAGCGGACAGCAATATCTTGGTATCTCCGGAAGCAGGTCGGGGTAAGTGCCTACCCTATGTATTAGCGCCTCCGTCGCTTTCCTGGGAGTCAGGAGGATAAATATAGAGATTAAAAAAAAAAAGTTTTTGTGGGTAACTTTCTTTGCATTGCTTTTGTATTATTAATAACTCAACTTATAATAAACTCTCAACGTAGATATTAACACTCAGTCTACATTGTATAATAAACTCTCAATCTATTCTGAAGTGTTTGTGTAACTTGCTTGGCAATGTTGTTCTTATATTGATTACTCAATATATTAAACTTTCAACGTTGGCTTATATTGTGGTACCGTAGGTCTAATAAGTTATGGCAAGAGCTATATTTTGTATAAAAATGATAGCTATATTACACTTTATTTTTTATAAAAGTGATAGCTATATCACTATTATACTTTAATATTTATTGAAGTTATGGGAATGTGTAGCGAACTTAGCTAACGAACTGTTGGAATGTTCCATTTGGCTTCGTACTGGTCACGTGACGGTTCCTCGTTAAGTTGCTTATAAAAGATTGGACACGTCCGCCAGTTGACGATCGATTTGGTTTGGACTCCCGAATGATGCTAGTGGAGATTCGTACATAAATGTAGACTGCTTTGAAATCTTTCACTTGTGGTTTTATTATGGCTAGTATTAGCGACGTGGTTGCTATATGCGTCCTCTTCCTTCATGCTTTAAGTGCGTTGATTGCGTGATGGTTGACGTTGTTGATGAAGAAGGTGGGAGTTCGTATATCGGGGTCACCATTTGTAGCGAACTTAGCTAACGAACTGTTGGAATGTTCTAATTGGTTTCGTGTTGGTCACGTGACGGTTCCTCGTTAAGTTGCTTATAAAAGATTGGACTCGTCCGGCAGTTGACGATCGATTGGTTTTTAATTAAATTCCGAAAGATATTCGTTGAGATTCGTATATAAATGTAGACTGGATTGGAATCTTTGATTTGTGGTTTTATTATGGCTGGTATTAGCGACGTAGTTGCTATAAATGCATTATATTGTAACAACTTACCTCGTGTGTTACAACAAAATGCCCCGCGGTGACCGAGCAAGTTGTTACAGAAAAAAAAAAGTTTTAAACCAATATAGCCTATATCACAAAGTATTTGCACCAGAACTTTGTTCTACGTTTTAATTAAAGATCATGTAAGCTCTAAATCAGGGGTTTTCAACCGGTGGGCCACAGTGGTGTTTTCAGTGGCCCACAGAGCATAAATCGAAATGAAAGTAATATGTATAATGAAGTCATTATGATCGAAAAATCGGAAAAAATTTTAAGCAAGGACTTTTTTTTATGTTTTTGGGACGAAAATTGAGAAATTGCAGACAAATTCAAAGGAAGACCTTTTTTTTTCTAAGAGATCACCAGATTTTGCGACGAGAATTAAATTTTGTTGACCGAAGTGAGTCGTTAAGTTGCCTTGGTTTGAAAAGTGGGCCACGGTATGAAAAAGGTTGAAAAAACACTGCTCTAAGCAGTAGCCAAAAAAACTGGAATTACTTACGTTTAGGCTATGTAGGCGTTATAAAGCAGATTTAACTCAAATTGTAACAACCAGCCCTGGTCTCTCCTATACTTTATATTTTAATAAAATCACTTGTACAAATTATTAAGTTCAGAAATCATAAAGATAATAAGCAGCGTAGGGCTATTTTTTTGTTTAAGGTAATAGGCCAGGGGTGGGCAAAGTTTTAAATGAAAGAGCCACATGTGAAAATTAAAAACTGCCGGAGAGCCACAAATTCTGTTTGAGGTGTTAACGCAAATACAGTAAACAAAGCAAGTTTTAATCAAGTAAAAAAAATACAACGTTACACAATTTACAATTTTTTCCAGATTTTACCAGCATTAGATTTACTGTGGGTTTTCACCTGATTAGCTAGCTTTTGAAAATCTGGGCGATATGAAGTCAAAGCGGTGTGAATTAATTTTCTCAAATATTCATTTGTTAAATTTGCAGGATATTATGATTTCACAAATTTCGTTACAGAGAAGCGAATCTGAGAAAAGCGAGCACTATTTTTGTTTCTTTTATTCTAATGTTACCAGCGTGTCTCGGCGGGAGAGAAATAAATAAAAGAAAGATAGCGCTCGCTTTGCTCAAATTTTTGCTGTATTGTAAATTATCATTAACAACAAACAAAGAAATTCTTTATTTCCACTCTCTAATCCGATTTAACACCTAATTAGAAATCTTCGTTTGTCCCAAATAAAACTGTGAATAATAATTGTACATTGTTCGATTTCTTTATTATTGTTTAGCTAGAAGAGCCGCAAACAAAAGGTCGACGAGCCACATGCGGCAATTTGCCCACCGTTGTAATAGGCGTTTGTGGAGTCAGTTTACCCACCTTTAAAATTATGTAATAAAGAAAGATATTATTCACAATTTAAACGTTGACACTAGTTTGTTCAAATTTAATTGATTAGACCAGGCTTCCAGTTTGCCGTTATTCTGTTAAGCAAACGGGTTGCATGGTTTAAGCCCGTTTTGCTAAGGGCAACGTTCAAGCGATTAGCTTATTCCAAATCAATAAACGACAAAAAAAGGCTTTCACTTTGGTTGATGTATGCCGCAAACTTTTTGAAAGATTTATAAAGGTTGTTGAGCGCTGATCTTGTCTAGCCAAACTTTTAAAAAAGGTTGCAAGACGAATTTTAAATCAAAAATTCCAGAACAAATTAGTTGACGGAGCGGAACACCAGAATAAAGGCTCAAAATCGAGACTGTCGCCGCAAAACCGGGATGTATGATAAGCTTACCAAGAAATTGCTGTCCGATTTAAATTTTTTTCATTTGGTTTTGACTCAAATTTATTTTTCTGACGCTTGTGTGGACACTTTTGACAGTAGCCTACTGTACTTGCTGAAGGACGACAATCTTTGCTGAAGTTGCGGTAGTGTCCATTTCTCCCGTGACGTAATTTAAACTAGGTAATTCAGTGTTGGCTCAATTGGTAAATTTATTGTTTCGACTAAAGTACATTGTAACTCCATGTTAATATGTGTAGGCTATTTTGTTTTATGAGATTTGATTGAGTTGGTGTAATTGCAGGAAACTTGTTGTTTAAAATAACTGTTAAATTAAGCTTGATGGCTTTTGTCCATAACTAACCAAATTTCAAACTTTATTTTAACACTTGTAGACCATGTTATAGTTGGACAAAGAAAAGGTCTGAAATAAAGGACAGCAGCAAAATTGTTTTCAATAGTTGTATAAATTTTAAAAATAAATTTTTTGCTTTGACTAAAAAGTGTCAGGCACATAGATCTCTTTGATTTTGTTAATCTTTTCCACTCAATTAAATATATAGATTAGATTTGATATCTTTAAAAATGGCTGAATACTTGGGAAAGTTGAAACAAGATCGTGAAAAGTATTTAAACCTTAATGATGATGATATTTTAAGTGGATTAACTGCTGATGAGTTGCATCAATTAAATTTAGATTTTGAAGAAATAGATCCAGATGTAAGTACCCAGTTAAACACTTTTGGTAATTTTGTTTATAACTGGTCCAAGGTGTAGACTATCTTAGACATTAAAATTAATGTATATTATACAAAATATTTGTAACACTTTGTACTCTAAGCATTGCTTTGTTGTACTTTATGCAATTTCAAATGATACTTTTTTGGGTCTCTTCAAAAAGAGACTGTAATGGTTGTTTTTCATTGAAACTAACCCAGAATCCCCCCTACTGCACTAGGAGGCAATAAAAAAGAGACCAAGAGAAAAAGAATCTCTCAAGAAACAATAGTAGCTGCAGGGGGATCCAGGTTACTTTCACTAACAAAAATCACGGTTGCTTATTGAAGAGATCCACTTTTCAAACTTTCTAATTGATATTCAGACTAAACCTGTTATTTAAATTGGTATACATATAAAGATAATGTTTATTTCAGAATCAACTTCTTCCTGCTGGTTATCGACAAAAAAATCAAACTGATAAAGCTCCTACAGGACCATATGACAGAGAGAAATTGCTTGAGTTTATTGAAGAAGAGGTTACTTCATTTATTTGCTTTTGTGTAATTAATCTATACTTATTCAACTTCATTTCTAAGCACTTTGTCAATATTACTTGCTTATTTTTGCAATAACTTAAAAAAACATCTTTTAACAGTTTTTTTTAAAGCCAATGTAATTTTTTTATAGGTTTAACACCCTTTATAAAATTTTAATGAAACTGTTTAAAGGAATAATTTATTAATATAAATGTTAAAACTGAAAAATATAAAAAGTTAGGAAATAACTTGGATCAATTTTTTTGACAGGCAAAACAGTTAAAAGATGAAGAAGAGCATGTACCTTTCAAGGCAGGTGTTAAACGTGGCAAAATATATAAAAAACCAGTTGTTCAAAATCCAGTATTACCAGCTGCACATTTGGATCCTGAACTTGAAGAATGTTTAAATAATGCAACTGAAGCAGAATTAACAGACATAGCAGGTGCAGCTATTTGAAATTTTTTCAAGAGCTAAGGGTATCAAGCTTTTTCAAATTTGGAAAAGCCTTTTAATTTCTCAGTCAATTTTTATTATTCTATAGTGATATTATTTTTGATAAAAAAAAAAAAATAATAATTTCAACCCCAAAATAGTAACTTGGCTCTTCCAATTTTAGAACCCGGTAGTTGTACTGCTTAGTTGGTATTGCAAGTTTAATTTTTTATGTATTTTTAGCTATTTTGGGAATGGAATCAATGCTTAGCACTGAGCAATACTATGGCACTTCCAACAATTCAGGATACACCAGTGTGGTTAAATGTGGCCTCAAGGTGATTTAGCAATTAGCAGCGTTTAAATTATCCGGGTAGTTTCACGTTCCTTTAAAAACTGCTCATTTATTAACTATTGTTTTTATTTATTTGTTTTGTGTTTTTCATTCGTATTCTGGAAAATTATGTAATAGCTATTTGATTATTTTGAATGCTTCTTATTTCCGTTGATAATTGATAACCTACCCACGATTTTCAAGCAGGAATTATTTAATTAAGCAACGATATTTCTTTGGTTAAAATGATGTGTCGTTCTTTCCCTTCAGCAGAAAACCTCGTAGCAGCGCCGTTGCGTGAAGGCCTGACAGTATCACCTCTTTCATATTGATCTTTTCTGACAAGCTGACATGTTGTTTAGTAAGGTGACTTCTTGCCGTGACATCGCTATTACGAGTCGGCGAGATAGCTTGGTGTGATAGCACTCCTACTTCTCAAGCAAAAGGCCGCGAGTTCGATGCCCAGTTTACTTGAGTGATTTTCGTTGTGCCATTAAGTTGGACACGTCACTACAAACTCTTCAGGAGCTCACGCTACTTACCTACAATGGCGATTCTGCTTAAAATAAAGTAACAACAGGTTAACATGGCCATTCGAAGAAGACCGTGGCTTTTTGTCGTGATTTCGCCGTGACTTGTTCTAGTGATGTCACCTGTCGTAGTGCTTTTTTAACGGTCTACGTAAAGTTTGTTATTGGCAGCCAAATGCGTTCAGAAGTAGTTTTTATTAACTTAACTTTGATTGCAATTGAAAAAATCTTAGAATCGCACACAAATAAATCAAACACCTTGTTTATATTTCAACATCAAATCAGTTTGGTAATGTGATTGTGTAATGACTCGTGACTTTAGGCCGATCCAATCATGGAGCCGCCGAATCAAACAGATGTTGACGAAACATTGCGGCAAGTGAAAAAGAACGATCCAACTTTAACCGATGTCAATTTAAACAACATAAAGGTGGCACTTTTTTTTGAAAACTTTTCTTAATTGCTGTGATTTGAAATGCTCATTGTTTGTAACAATTAAACGTGCGTGTAATTACAGCTGAGAGTTGCAATTGCCCTTGAAAATCGGTCTAAAGTGTTCTTGAAACTAGGAAATTGCATTGTCGTGTTACTTGTCTTCTGTGCCTTTGTTTATAAAACTGATTTCAACCGCGATTAGTTTCGTTTAATTTTTTACATAAAAATTTGGTTCGTTCAATTTTCAATGCGTCTTTTGATGACTTGACAGAAATAGTAATTGTTGAAAATGTATTTTTTCAGAACATACCGATTCGGGTTCTTAAAGAATATTGTGAATCGTTGAAGGTCAATACTGAAGTTGTTTCGTTTTCACTCTGCAACACTCGCTCCAACGACGGGATCGCTTTTGCTCTGGCCGACATGTTGACTGTATTACAATGTTCTATTCTTGTTTTAACTAGATCTGTAAAGCAAAAGTCAACGAACGTCGTTTTTAAGTCGACTTGTTTTAAACGTGCGGCGACGTTTGAGCGCGGACAATTAAGCGCCGACAAACGAAAAAGGACAATTTGACGCAGGGTTAATTGGGCGCTGAACAGTTCAGGGTTTGGTGCATTATCACCGCTATTCCTTTTTAAACATCGCGTTGCATCAAAACTACATCATTACCACAATATACAAGTTAGTCGAGACGTCCAATTGTACTGTCCTCAACTGTCCGTGTACCGTTTTAAAAATGTTAATTTTGACACATTTTTTAAAATAACTTTTATACAGGTTTGATGGCAAAACTGCGTTAAGATTTGCCATTTTTAATGCCTCTATTTTAAGCTGAACGAAAAGGTTTTTATTTTAACTTTTTCACAGTTCTGTTTTTAAGCCAAATTACTGCTCCTGCTTAATACATCAATTGAAAGCACGATGCAAATAAATTTTTTTATCGTTTAGTTGCTTTTGAAAACAAGTTTTAAAAATTAGTTTACGGATTTTCTTTGATTTAGCAAAACGTCTGTTCAATTTGATTTTGGCAACGACTTCGTCATCGCAGTCTTACGATTTATTACCTTTTTTATTGTTGATTTCTTAATCATTATTACACGCAAAATTCAACAAAATCTTTTCTTTTTTTATCGTAATTTTGATGATTTCGCTTTTAAGCATTCATAATCACCTTCAATGTTACGATTAAATTGCGAACAAATAAAAATTGTAATTTCTCCTAAATCGATTGTTAGCCAAGTTTGATTTTATGTAATTTGCGGATTTTGAAACGTACCGCAGGTTAATATAAACTGGTTGTGAGAAAACTACGACCTGCTGGCCAAATCCGGCCTGCCAAGCATCCAATGTGAACGGGGTAAAAAAGCAAAGTAAAGATTTTTTTGGTCTTGGAGTAAGTTTGCGGCACGAATTCACGTTGCAAATACTGGTGCGGCCCTCGATCGGAGTCATTTTCTGAGTCAGGCCCTTGAATTAAAATGCTCGCCCACCTTTGTTATAAACCATCTTAAATAGTGGTCAGTTAATAAATTAGCAAACTTTACATTGCAACGTCGCACATACGCTTCTGCTACTTATATCGATATTTTGGATAGAACAGCTAGTTGATCAAATTGCAAGTTAATTGTGCAATCTGATCTTCAATGATTTCGGCTTCAATGCTAAAGATGGGTTGTTTGTCTGTTATTGATATTTCGATCGATCGTTTCGATTTCGTTTCATTTCCCACGATCGTCGTGCCTATATTTCTCTCAGTGCCATTGTTTTTATTGTTACAACATCTATTGTTGTTTTGAGGTTGTTGTCCTGTTTCCTTTTGCCCACGTCAATTAACAATCACAGATAATGCTTTGATGAACAGCACGATTCTGGGGCGCGATAAGATGTTTCAACTTTGTTTTTGCCCGGCCAAAATATTCGTACAGATTTACTTATTTAAAATCAATCAATAAAATGCCGTCTTTTCATGAAATGTTTGAGTTTATTAGAATCCATTCGTATTATGAAAAACCCGACAAGAACATTCATTTTTCAATATTTCTTCCTGTTCTGGTGTCAATCTTGATTTAAAATATGATTTTGGAAATTTGCTCTATATTGTGTGCTTTTATTGTATTTAACCGAACGTTAGTATTTTCAATTAACTGCTATAATTTGACTCTATGTTTAATCGATTATTTTTGTATATAACCTCTTCATAGTCGCTTGATGGCAAGAAATGAAGTAAAACGATTGCAGGCTTATTTACATAACAATATTTGCTTTTTTCAGATCAACAGAACATTGAAAGTATTAAATATTGAAAGCAACTTTATGACTGGCGAAGGCATCATTGCCATCTTAAAAACGTTGGAGAAGAATGATTGCTTAGAAGAGCTCCGATTTGACAACCAGAGGTCGCAGTTCGGAAACAAAGTAAGACGATATATTTGTTCAAGATGGTATTTTTTTTTACTACAACTACAGCACAAGTTTCACCAGTAATAATATATTTTATGAGAAATTAGTTGTTGATATATAGTGTATTGCACTTTTTATTGTTTAGTCATTTTTAACGATATCGTTTAATCACACCTTTCACAAAAATTGACAGTAAAAACGGGTCATGAGCTGATAAAGATTTAAGTAGACTAACTTTTTGAGACAACCGAATGCGAATGTGTTTTTTTTTAAATACACTTAAGTTTATCTAACGACACCATATCTTTTTTATTTTGTATGAATTTGAAGTGGTAAATTGCAGACCTACCCGTAGTTAGTAGCGTGCAAGTTGAAGGTTTCCGATAGAAAAGAACTGCATTGCTGTACAACATTGCAACCGAAAACTTTGCCTTTTAATACTAATAGCGTCGCAATATTTGAGTTGCCGTAATGTCGTGTGTCGGATTGCTTGTAAAGATACGGAAGTCATGTTTTAGCAACAAAGCGTCACTCGTAAAGACATATCTATCGCCGCATCGTTCAAACTACCCGAAAAACTCTTTGATTTAGCCTTGCTATTCTCAGTTTATAAAAAACGCCAGGCCTATCCTAAGTGACGTGCCTCGATATGTCACGGCAGTTTTAAATCGTTTTGCTTCTAAATTTAGTAAGTGCAGATTAGTGAAAATGCCATAGCTAATTTTGTCTTTTCAGGCTCTTTTAGTATTGTGCCATATTTCTTTGTTATTTTACTTGATTTGATTGCCGAAAGAAAAAGCCTTCCGAATTAGTTTTATTATTCGGAAACAATTAAACAAATAACAAGTGTTGATACTTCCCGCATTTCCCTTCTATTTACTATACTGGCCAATCGATTAAGCGTTTCTCTCTGTGAAGCGGTGGATTTGGGTTCGATTCTTAGTAGTTTGACCTAAAATCAACTAAAACCTGATTCGTAGTTTCTCTGCTTGATCTTTATCCATTAGAAATACAGTACAGTAATCTCCCGGTTAAGTTTGCAACTTGAATCTGAGTAGTTTGTGCGAACTTAGCAATTATGCCTAGTAAAATTGATATTAATGTACTGTACTTGGTAAAACTTTTGGAAGGAAGGGTCCTGGTCTTTACAGATATGATTTTTTTAGTCCAGCCATGCACAACTGGAAATAACGAAAACAAGGAAAAAGGCGATGACATCACAAAGCAGTTTTACAAACTAAAAGGCCAGCTTCAGTAAAACTGAAAACGCTTATCAATAGAGAGAGCCATTCTAATCTGTTCTAATCTGTCATTCTAATCTAATCTAAGTGAAGGTTCTACCTTCACTCACCATTTTAAAAGCAAAGTAAATCGCTGAACAACTATCAATATCACAGGATGACTTTGAAGCATCGTAGCAATGATTTAGCAGATTTAAAGGATCTGTTTAGGATTACAACGCTTAGGATTACAACTACTTTTTCTCCACGGTGAAGGAGCAGAAGTAGACGGAGAAGACTCTAATCTTGTCTGTGCGTTGGATGAATTATATGTCAAAATTGCTCAGTATGAACGTGAAAATATATATACCATGGATAAAACACAATTTATTTTTCAGAAGTTGCCAAACGATATATACCTTACTTATGCCATTCGAGGATGATGACAGCACACAAAGTTAAAGAACGGGTTTCACTTGTTTGCGCAAATGCCACAGGAACGAATAAAATTTCATGTACATTAATCGGAAAACCAGAGTTCCCTGCTCGCATCAAGAATCAGGAATAGCCTCTCAAGTATATAAATCAGAATAAAGTATGGATGGTTGTTGCCACTTGTTGGAAATAGTTTAACGAAGTATTTCATCTTGAAATAAGAAAGAAAACAGGGCGGCTAGTTTTTCTGTTGATGGACAATGCTTGTGGTCATTTTCCAGCTTTTGAGAGAAATAACATCAAGGTGGTGTTCTTCTTACCCAATCGCACAAGCTGGAAACAGCCTTGTGATACGGAAATTATCGCAGCATTTAAAAAAGCATGAATATTTATATCATAGATGTTTTGAATTTTTACGAGCTCTACAGGAGTTGAAGACCCGAAAAAAAGAGCAAGCAGAAAGGTTACCTAGAGAAGCAGCAGGTGTTGCTTACGGTAATCCTGCTCATATATTAAATGCGGCTCAATATATTAAATTTGCCTGGGATGCGATATCGGATGCGACAATGAAGAATGCCTTCAAGAAGGCTGAATTGTTAAATTTGTAAATTGGAACAGACGAGGAAGTTGATTTGATGGCTGACCTATTGCGTTTAAAGCATTAAACGTTCCAATAGACGAAAGTAGCATAGAAGAGTTTGTGCATGTTGATGACGAAAACAATGAAGAGTTCTCGCAAAAGATTTTAGATGATGTCAATGAAATGTTAGAAACAATGAAACCAACAAACAATGATGCAAAAAATTAGAGTGATGATACGGTTGCCGAATCATTCGCTAGTAGTCTGGAACCAATAGACTACAATTTTATTTTTGTAGGATTTGAGCACATGTCCAAAAAAGTCTTTGAAGTTGAGGATCAGTTGTTGTGTGCTAAAGTGCAAGCTGAAGCAGGAAAAGATAAAAATGAATAGAAAAAATTTTTTGAACATTTTCGGCGAAAATTGAAGGCAGGTGATTTGGGAGGCAAAACCCAAAAAAGAGCGTAATATGCATCAGCTGACAATTCATGACTTGTTTAAATCCTGAATTTTAGCAGGGTAAGGTTACTTGTTTTCTTTTTTTTATGATGAGCTGTCGTGCTTGACGTACTGTAAATATCAATAAATTGCTAAAAATGTTGAATCTCGATTTTGTGATAATTTTTTGCGAACTTAACCAGGAGATTACTGTGAGCTGGATAAGTATTAAAAGGAATATCATCAGCTTGAAGATTTCAAGGTTACTTTTTTTGGATAGTTATCAATAATTGGCAGGTTGTATGCTTACGCGATAAAATAAGTACAGCTTTTATATTGGCTTCAGTAAATTATCGCTTCGTTTCTTATAGTACAGTGTATGTTCAATTTACTTTTCTCTCTGTATGTCGCTAGGTTTAACAAAGCTGCTAATTAAATCATTATGTGTTGACTCTGCAATTATTTCGAGTGCTTTGAAGCAACCGCGTTTTGTTGGTTTAGTAATCATTTTGAAAATAAATAATATGATGTTACCGAAAAAATATTCGTACAGAGTTACGAAATTAATATCATTCTCTGAATTGTGGACTTTAGTCGAATTCCATTTCCTTCCTGTCTTCACGTGCATTAAAGCACATTTTGATATGATTGGTGGTATGCTGATACGATGTATGATGTGTTATTACGATATGATATCATCATATGATATGATGTTATAAATAGTAATGATATCAGCAGTCAAATTAATGTAGAAAATAGTCAAAAAGACTCGGCGCGATCGAGTGACGTTAATTTTTCGTCACAGGTCGAGATCGAAATCGCTGAGCTGCTCTCGAAGAACACCGCGTTGAGGAAGTTGGGATACAACTTCAACCTCCAGGGCCCGCGCGCCCTGGCCGCCGATCGACTGACGCGAAACAACGACCTGAAAAGGCGCACGCGCGTCGACTACAACCCGTCCAGTGTCGTCACTCGAACCTACGCCGAGTGACTGTCACGTGACGTGACGTGACGCGCGGGGGCGGTATTGCTCGAAGCCGCTGTCAAGTGACAATTTCTCGTTTTCCATTGATTGATCGCATTGCCTCATAGATGTCAAAACCACCGAGCCGCTCTGATTTTTTTGTTATCGATTGTGATTGGCTTGAACCTCTGCACTGACTGTGAAATCGTTGCACTGTAAACTGAACAGCTATATTAAAGGTTGGCAATTCATCGTTGTATGGTATGCTGTGTTATGATTTTTCTTGTTATTCGACCAAGCGACACCGAAACCTTGTGACATAACTATTTCTATTTGTTTCAAAACATTCATATCATTGTTTTATGTAACACCTCGTAATTATTGCACTTTCGCCGCTGAGTGAAACCAAGATATTCTTTCATTGTATTCTTTCATGTTATAAGATGTTATATCAAGTTAAATGTAACTATAGTTTACTGTTTTAATAATACGAACTAGTCCGTATCAAAGTGCCTCTGATTGATTTTTTTGGGGGCCTGAGCTCAATTATTCGCGTTGTAATGATTCAGTATTCTTGGTAATAGAAAATTCCATTGATGCTTTTGTTGTTTCTTCCCATACAACTTTTCGTCATGGATTATCAAATTTTTCGTAAATTCAAAAATTCTTCGGATATTTCCATAATTTTTCATTGATATCTGTTGACGACTGACTGTTTAAGCGACACAACTGACGTCAGCTTTGTTCATTGTTACGGTTTTTACTGTTGAGTTGCCTTGCAACCATCTTGTTTGGTATTCGTCAAAGCTATTAAGGTTTGCAATCGTCTATCGTATCGCGTTGTAAAACTGAAGTGTTTTACTTCAACAATTTACATATTGAAGGTTGAAGCGTGACGTCAATATTTGCCTCCGTTTCACTTGGACGATATGGTCTGCTGTTTCGCTTTTGTTTGTTGATCTTTAAAACGAAGTTGGATATTTTGTGTATTTCCAACTGTTTGTTTTGGATAGAGCAAATCCTATTGTAGCAGTTATTTCTTATGCCGCCATTGCTACCGTTCAAACAATTTTATTAGATTTTCTTAGCACTTTTTTGCTTTATCGTATTTTTTTTACAGTTTATATTGTAATTGTGATTAATCCACTTAAATGGCCTACCATTTAAGCAAATTACTTTTTCAAATAAGTTTTTTTGTTCAAATGAAGGTTGTTTATTTTGTCAAAGCACGTTTGAAATTGCGTGGTAAGCCCAATGAACAAACTCAGTGTTTGAATTTACTTCGTTCTAGTTTTCTTAAGTTTAATTTTCACCTTCAACAGTAACTGTATTCGACGAACTACTTCGAAACCGCGTAAAATTTTTATAGACTGGTCTCATACACTATTCGTTAGTCACCTCAGACTGGGGATTTTCAAAAATTTAATAGGTAATCAACTAAACTCTGCGAATAATGAACGAGAACCATATAGACTTGTAGATGTGGTAGTTATTCTACATTTCATCTGCTCAACGCACTGTAGCAGAAATAAAAAAAAATAAAAAAGCATACACAATTATACAGAGTAGTGGCGCTTAAAACAACTTTAAATAACATTTCTTTAGATTATATTCAAAGAATAATCGTTGTTAATAATATTATCAATAAATGCTTTTCAAAATATTGCTTTCAATTTTGTGAAAAGTTAACGGATTCAATCTTAGTGCGCTTTGAAATAAAAGCAGTTTATTCCTCGTTTTTTTTTGGGGGGGAGCACTGAAAAAGATACGCTCACCCAAACAATTAGATTGCTCCAACTGTATTAAGCTTAATTAATCGATTACTTTACTGCTTTAAGATGTATCAGGCTGTAATTAAACGTTGTAACGTGTTGAACAACATTTTTAACTCTTTATTAATTCTGCACAATTGCACTTTTGGATTTGCTAATCACAAGACAGAAATAAGTAAACCAGTGAGGACCGATGTTTGTATGAACTTGATGCTTTTTAATATTTGTTCCATTGTAATGCTGCATGCCTCTTTGTTTGAATGTAAATAAACTCTTGGAAGTTTTAGCCTGTGTGTTCCTGCGATGGTAACGGATAAGTTAAATATATTGAAAAAAACTTAATAAGTTAATAAGCCTGTAGCAACTTGTAAAAGTTATTGATCATGATGAAAGTTTGTTCATGTATAATAGGGTGAAGTGCAAAGAAGTTTTTTTCGAAATTCTAAATTCTCAAAATGTGACCCCCTGTGACCTTTCGGTTGAGGTAGCCAGCTCAGTTTTGGAGGCAAGAAACAAAAACCACTTTTAACTAAAGTTTTGGACCCGAAGAAAACTTTTTAAATCGTTATTTCTTTTAATTTAAAAAAACTTTTTTCACTCCACCTTTAAATATAATGTGCGTTGTTTGAAAAATCTGCGCATTTGAAAAAAAGTCATCAACTTTACAACGAATATAGGCTATATACCGACGTTCTGCGTTGTCGAGATTGGAACGTCTTGAAAGCGGGTTTTTGTTAAGACGCGATTATGATAATAATTACGTCACAATGATTTGATAATAATGTCACAAATACTTAAAAATCGAATCATAATGCCCTTTACAAAAGTGCTTTTGTTACGTTACAATTGCAATCATGGTACACATATGTACCACTGTTCCTTAAAAAGTTAAAACACGATTACTTTTTTTAACAATCGAATGCGAAAGCTTTAACTTCAGTCACGTTAAGACCGTGATCGCAGCTTCAATGACAAACAGTGAGACAAATTACGCTCAAAGTTTACAATAATGTCCCGATGTGTTTGTTTTATAACTGAACATGCAGACACTCACTTTCTATCACCATTTTATGGCATAGTACAAAATTTATTTACAGGTGTCACACTGCTCTAGCTTGTCCGAAACCGAAGTTTCATCCTTACTACCGGTGACAGCAAGCAAAGCAGGCAACGCCGTCATAAAAACGGCGTTCCTCAGGAATTGGTCTTGGGTCCTTTCATATTTAACATCTACACGTACGATCTTCCTTCCATTATTTCCAGAAAGTTTGCTTATGCTAAGATTTAGCATTGCTGCATTCTTCTGGAAACTGGAAGGACTTAGAGGGGACTTTAAGCCAAGACATGTCCACACTTTAAGCGTATCTCCAGACTTGGAGG
The DNA here is from genome assembly GCA_963680785.1 of Diplosoma virens. Taxonomy (NCBI): domain Eukaryota; kingdom Metazoa; phylum Chordata; class Ascidiacea; order Aplousobranchia; family Didemnidae; genus Diplosoma; species Diplosoma virens. The sequence goes on from OY796880.1 coordinate 15,045,876, forward strand.
TTGAAGCTCAGTCACACTAAGACGGTGACGACAGCCTTTCACTTAAATAACCGAGAGGCCAAACGTGAGCTAAAGGTCTGCAGCAACAATGGTGGACTTTTACCATTCTGTTCAACCCTACTTACCTTGGGGTAAAACTGGACAGATCGCTCACGTTTCGTCACCATCTAGTCACTAGATTCTAGTGGCATTTCGCAAAAAACTATCCTCGCGCGTCACACTGCTGAGGCGATTCGTGGGCTCGGGATGAGGTGCTGGTGCTAAAACATTACGCATAGCCACCTTATCTTTAGTCTATTCAACACCTGAGTACTGTGCGCCAGTCTGGTTTGCAGTGCTCACACTCGCCTCATTGACAGTGTCTTGAACGACGCCTTGCGCATAGTCACTGAATTCCTGCGTCCCACTCCAACGGACCACCTACCTATACTCTCAGGCATCCAGCCATCTGAGCTTCGCTGACTGGGAGCAACACTCTCCTTGGCTCACCGTGGATCTTTGGACCCTGATCATATCTTTCATGATCTTTTAAGTGGGTCCTCAGATACTCTCCAAGCGAGACTAAGATCTAGACGCCCGTTTGTGCCAGGTGCGCGGAATCTTTTGGACAACCTTGCCAGACTTGGCATTCGCACCTCTGAATGGACAAATTACAAATAGAAAACGGAGTATTGTGAAAATGCTTCCAGGCTCCGTGTTTTGTGCCCGGGACCGGTGTTAGGCTTATTGGGATGGGCTTACCCCGAGCAGCTTGGGTTAAGCTCAACCGCCTGCGGACTGGTGTTGGGCGATTCCATTAGTTCATGCACAAATGGGGTCTCGCTCCTTCACCGAATTGTGAGTGTGGCGCTTCTGAACAAACCGCAGACCATGTACTAACAGCGTGCCCTTTACATCGGGCACCACATGGAGCATGAGGTCTGACGGTTTTGGATGACGAAACCCGATGCTGGCTTAACAACATCATTGCCAGCATCTGACCCAGGCAGTACAGCAGCCTGGGGTAGTAAAAGGATAAACCCTCGGCCCCAGACCTGTTTGTGTCTAACCTGGAGTGGATATCTCTTCAAACGATGTAGTAGTAGTAGTAGTATACTGCTTTAGCGTAGGGTTGCCATATCTGAATAGGCGAAATTCCGGACAGACATAGGCGCACCAACGAAAAAAATTTTTGTTGGTGCAGACAAAATAAATTTGTCTAGGAACCTAGGACGAAGAACAAAAAAAAAGTCTTCACTTGAAATCCGAGTCGGAATTTCTTATTTTCGCCCCAAAATCATGGTGTTCTTTAAAAAAAAAGGGCCTTCACTTGGAATCGGTCTCGGAATTTCATATTTTCGTCCCGTAATCAATGTGTTCTCTAAAAATTATATATTGTTTTAAGTTGATGCTAAAATTCCAGACATTTGTTTTTTTTTTAAATTCCTTCCGGACATAAAATTTAACATAAAATTTCGGACATGTCCGGAATTTTCCGGACGGCATGGCAACCCTACTATAGCGTCTTTTTAGGACTTAGAATGGGGTGTTAGTTTTTCCTTTATTTTTGTTAATGTTAGTGTTAAAATATTGCAAACGGCTGAGTATTGACATATCTTATGAGCAATGCCTTCAACGATGCCTGCTCACGCGTCCCGCTCCAATAGACAAACCGAATCTTATGTATCTAGTCAGCTGAACCCTGCCAACTAGGGCGACACTCGTTGGATTACCGCAACACTCTGGATTCTGACCATAAATTTCCAAAGGTTATTAAATGGGTCTCTAGATGCCTTCCGTTTTTGGGCCCGCTTATTAGAAACTATTAAATAACCAGCCGAACTGGATACTATTTGTGTTGCCAAGTGGAAGGGACACAGAGTACTGTGAGGGTACACTTTGGCCCCAAGCTTTTATTTCAGAACCAGTAAGTCTCTTAAAAAAATTTTTCGAGATCAACTTGAGTCATGCTCAATCGCTAAGGAACTGGTGTTGCACCTTCCTTTCGTCCAAGAACAAATAGGTTTTACCCCTTTATCGAATTGCCACTGCAACTTTATTTAACAAATCGCAGAACAGGGAACACGAGGCCAGACGATTTTTTGGTGACGAAATTTGAAGCTGACTTAACACCATTGCTTCCAGCATCTGATCAGGATATTAAGCAGCCGGGGGTAGTGAGAGATAAAAATTTCGCCTCAGTCTTGTGTGTGTCTGACCCGGTTTAAGATATCTTTTTAAATGACAATAAAGAAGAATTTTTTTGTTAGATATAACATTATTTCCAAACATTATAAAATGAATTTTATTTCGTAACAACTTTTATTTTTCGCACAATCTATGATTTCCAAAATTTTTAAAAATTTTATCTTTAAATATTTTACAAGTGTTTTGGTAATTTTGTACCGGCGTATGAAGATAAAAAAATATTCAATGATAGAAACCAATCCTGGGGTAAAATGCCAAATAGTAGATTGAGAACCTTAAAAAAATTAGGGTAACTACACTGAACTGAACTGAACTTGTACCACACAAGATCATTAATATGGTTATAGAACCAAAGATAGCAGTAACTAGTCACTTTTTAAATCTGCTATGGTCTACTCTGCTATGGTCTGCTATGGTCCCACCATTGCACCGCCCCCATAGCAGTGTTTTACTAAGCAAATAACCTCGGTCCTATACTTTATTTTTTTTCTTTTTCTCTTTCTATTTTTTTAAACAATTTTATAATGAGGTGAAGCAACCTTGCTTCTATATTAAACAACAAGTCACACCTTTCATCGCTAATTAGCAAGACACAACGTCAACTCGATTTGTTGCTTCTTCCTTTTTCTAACCCCGTCTTTAACAACACACAAACTTTTCAACATTTTGTTATTTTGTTCATGTGGCGGAGCAGAAATAAAAGAAAACTGAACTGAACTGAACTGAACTGAAATAACTGTAACTTGGTTTCTTTGCCAAAATAGTATTTTTTGGTTCTCAAATAAATTTTAGACTCCAAATATAATTATGAGAGATGAATTCAAAGTGAAGATCAAAAAAAGGTCTTCTTTTACTTTGGTTATAGCTTTTGCTTTTTTGTTAGATAGTTTTTAAGTTACGGATAATAACCGTAACTGTAATTATGACTAGTTACTTGTTCAAAATGGTAATTGTGACTTAAACCTAATTACTTTTTAGGCTGAGTAACTAAAGTTTTTGACTGGTTATTTTTACCAAGTAACTAATTGACCACAGTTCAAAACTTGAGCAACGCATAAATTTCTTAAAAGTTCAAAAATTTGTTGATTGTAGTTATAGCCTATGTTGATATTAAAAAAAAATTTCTTGTCGTAAATTTAAATTTCCCCGTTATGTTTTTTTCATCTTTATATTTATCCTCATTATTTGCATGAAAACGACAGTTATATTTAGGGGAACCGTCAAACCATAGGCGTACCAGCTGAAAAAATTTGGGGGTGCAATACAGTTTTACTCAAATTTTGTGACGCTTGCCTGCATCATGATTTTTTAATACTTTACGGATATAAAAAAATTTTTGTCGAGACTTTAGGGTGAAGACCAAATAAAAAAAAGGTTTTCATCTTAAATCTTAAACTACTTACTGCAAGCAGTGTTCATTTTCGATGCACAAAAATTTGATTTGCCCATATAATTCTTTGTCGCTGCTTTAAAATTTTTGATTTTGCCCGAATTGTTTCTATCACTTTCCGAAAAATTTTGATTTTGCCCAAATTTTTGAGACTTGGTGGGCAATTTCCTCCCTCCCCCCGGAAGGTATGACTATGCGTCGAGCAATATTCCTTCTTCGGAGATGCCAAGATATTTGTTAAGTTGAAAATTTTTAATTGGATTTTTATTTTTTATTCCCAAATGTTACTGAAATTTAGAGCTGCTAGGTAAGACAACCAAGAAGACATGCACCGTACAGTGTTTTCCCTAATAACACAACAGAGCGACGTTAGTAGGTTTTGAACCGTAAGCGTGCCGATAACTTTAAAAAAAACATACTAAAAAGAACCAATTAAAAAATTAAGTCTTGTCATCTTAGTATCTTTGAATTGCTTGAAGGTTGTTCTATGCTAAACGACTCCGACAATGTTCTGCAAGTTAGAAGAATATAATTAAAGACAAAATGTGCTGTCAATTGTCTTATTTAACAATAATGATTATGCTGTAACTCGAGCTAAAATTTCTTTTTTGTTTGATTGTGAATTCTTTAAACTTTTTTTACGAAAAAATTTTGAAAATATAGACAATATTGGTTCTTGTACAGTACATGCTGATAGTCGTAAAATTAAGCAAAACAAGCCATTTATTTTGAGTTTGTGAAAGTGGTAATACAATAATACTGCGAAAGAACAAGATACAAGTTCAAATTAATTTGTTATACGGAAGGATGTGAATACAGGGTTACCCATCAAAAAAAGTAGGCTACATTACCCATATAAAAGTACAATATCCAGAAATAAAAGTACATTACCCAGAAATAAAACTACATATATAAAAACAGACACATAAATGAGTGAAGAACAACAAAGAAAGGAAAGAGTTAATGTAAATCTCGAAATATTTGATCAAGTAAAGCGGCTATATACAACAAAAACTAAAAATAAGCTGCTTGAAATTACAAATTTGAAATTACAAGCTGAAAGACTCAAATTTGTAATTTCAAGCAGCTTATTTTTAGTTTTTGTTGTATATAGCCGCTTTACTTGATCAAATATTTCGAGATTTACACTAACTCTTTCCTTTCTTTGTTGTTCTTCACTCATTATTTTTATTATTTGAAGCAATATACATGTATGTTACAAGTAAAACTCGCTCTTTATTTCGGAAAACTTGCTCTTTATTTCGGAAAACTTGCTCTTTATTTCGGAAAACTTGCTCTTTATTGGTGAAAACTCGCTCTTTATTTTTAAAAAACCCTGTGAAAACCCATTTCTGAAGAAATACATTATTTTTAGATAAATTGTCTGTTTTAATATATTGTAATTTTATTTTTGGGTAATGTACTTTTATTTCTGGATATTGTATTTTTTTTAATGGGTAACCCTGTAATATAATGTCATATCGTCAAGGCTTCTCATTGCGCTCGCGGCAGATAAAATTCATCAATAACTTTTGTTTTGTTTATTGTTTATTGACCGAATAAAAATCGAATTAAATTAAATCGAATGATTATGAATTAGTCATCTTCGTGGTTCGGTGTTTAATCGTGAGCGCGATTGACTTGACCTGGGTTCAATTCCCACTCTTGTTATGATGTTCTACCCTTGGAAAAGGCATCATAAAAATTACTTTTTTTACTTGACAGTCTTAAGAAGCTCATATCACTGTATAACTAAACTCAAATAAAAAATTTTACCGGACGGCAATATCTTGACATTCCAAAAAAAAAACGATTGTGTGACGTTTAATACCTTTGTTGCTGCTCTGCAAACCAATTAGAATGATTAGTTGATATGATCACTAAATTAATTCTGTAGAAAATGTAAAAAAATGTTTTAAACTTTCTTCCCAATGCCACAGTAATTAAAGCATGTCGACACAAAAATATAAAAAGACATAACAAGAAATAAATCAAAAACAATGTTTGTGAAATGAAGTTGGGCAATCTTTTTGTTTTTTGCCTTCGCAATAGACCTAACCTCGGGCCGCTTCATGTTAGAAAAAGATAACCGAGAGAATGATCTTAAATAAATTTAATTTTATGACTGTTTTGCCTTGGCTCTGGGTTGAAAGTAATTGATTAATGAGTTGCTGTAAGAACGTAACCAAAACTTTGGAAAGAAAGAATAAAATCACTGCAAGAGCCTTCCTTGCATTCTGCCTTGTAAAGAAAAAGAAGAGCAAGTAATTACGTCCATTTCAACAAAGCTAAGTTAAAACAGTGAATAAATGTATTAAGAGTAGTGGGAAAAATTAATTTTTTTAGATCAAAAGGACTGTTTTTTTAAGTCAAATTAAATTTTAAATATTTTTGCATTAAGAATTTTGAGTAAGCCAAAGTGAAAAAAGTTACCCATATTAGGGATAAACAATTATCAATTAAACACGTTTATAAAATTATAATAGCACCACATTTAAAAAAACCCAATGATTTGTGAACTTTTAAAAACAATTAACTTAAAGCTCTTTCAAACCATCTAATAAAGTATAAAATATTTCTGGAAAAAAATCTCTTAAAAAGATATAAGAAAAATGCACCGGCAATGCGTTTCAGGTTGTAAAGATAAATATATTTAAAACTAAAACTGATAACAATTAACTTAAATCATAAATAGAATATTAAACTCTCAAATACGCCGGGAAAAATTAGGTTTGAGTTGTTCTTATTGAGTTTTTAATTCTGTAAATATTTGAAAATATTTACGGGTTTCATTTTTAAAAGATAATTGCGCTCAATTTATGGCAGTGAATTGCATTGTTTAAAAGTTATTATTTTCCATCTTCTTCATCTGGATTTTTTAAACTTTTTTTGATATTTTGCGTAACTATCTTTTGGTCGATTGTTCGGCGTTGGAACGGCACTATATGCGCTTGGGTAGTTTTGCCTTTGCCCATTTTCCAAGCTTGACGCAGCATATGACGCGTGCCTTTGGTCTGACCATGTTGGAGTGATAGGGGTCACAACAGATGGCAGCATGTAAGACCTCTTTGGTTGATGCTCTTGAATTGGTTCCGGGGCGCTTGCTTTCGAGAACAAATCCGGAACGTTTTGATTGAAATTCGGCTGCGGAGATGCCCAAAAAAAATCGGAATTTGTTGTGGAGTAATTGTTCGGATGCATGGGTCGGTAATAACTGCCACTTGCTTCTCCCGAGTTTGCTTTCGATTCTCTGATTTTATGTTCCTTTCTTTTATTATCCGCTATGCAACAATAGAGAAGCAGACCTCCGATAATTAAAATGACGGCCCCGCTTGCACAGGAGATGATGATGGCCAGTTGAAAATTGTTTAAACCAGGAACACCGTTGTCTGGAAAGAAAAAAATTAATAAACTTTAAACTACTGTAAATTGTTGCATTTCAAATAGCTAGTGTGATCAAGGTAATAATTTTGAGGTATCGCAGGAGTAAAAAACGTTGCATACTGACGTCATCAACATTTTCAATCAATTTTTTACAAGTTAACCCACCGTCTATTTCTTTAAACAAAAAATATTATCCATTCAATAATAACCAATTCAAGTCCAATTGAATGATTTAGGATTAATTATTCAAATTATCATAATATAATTTTTCATATCTGTGTAGTAGGGCTAACAGTGTATGACAATAAAACTCTATTAAAGTTATTAGTAACACCCTTGTTTTTACTTCAAACTGTGACTGCAATTTCCGGAAAAGTAAAGAAACACAAAATGACGTTATTTTGCAAGAGAAAAGAAATTTTAAGGGGAAATAAATTTAGAATAATAAGCTGTACCATTATATTGAAAACATAGTTTATTAAAGAAGTTTCGGAATTTTAACAAATTTTAACATCGTCTGAATTAAGCTATTTTATTTAGTGAAATAAATTAAAATTAGAAAACGTCGTCTAATAAACTATGTTTTGCAGTATATTGGTTTTGCTTTTTATTTTAAACTTATTTAAGCGTTCTAATTATGCATTGATGAAATAATTTTAAAAAATCCACAAAACCTCTGAAAGTTGCACAGAGAAACTCTTAAACTTCTGGCAACATCAATAAATTATTTCACCTTCTTCGCAAATCATTGTTCTTCCTGACCACCGGTTGTTTACCCCCTCACACATTCGTGTCGAGTCTCCAACCAGAGTATAGCCCTTGATGCAGTTGTATTGCACAAACGAGCTGTAGGAAACTTTCAAGCCCAAACGAGCTTTTGAAGAAGTTCCCTGCTGGTCGTACAACAGCCAATCAGCATATTGCGGTGGGAGCATGTCGTCAGTTATTTCACATTCAATTCCTATAAAACAATTCCTGTAAGACTCCTCTTTTAGAATAAATAAATTTGGAAACTGAATTTTATAATGAAAGAATTTTTTCTCTTTTTTTAAAATATATTCTCAAGCTTTGAACTCGCGAAAAACGTATCCAAATCCAAACTAAAAAAAAAAGCAAAGTTCAATATAAATTCATAAATTTTTCTAAAATTTTTTGTATTTTTAAGTAAATAAAACTATGATTTTATAAATATGATTTCTAATAAATAAAACTACTTTAAATATGTAAACTGTTATACCTTTTTTTAGTTTTATCTTTATATTCTGTGTATACCTACAAAAAAGGCAAATACTCGTATGTTGTGTGAGAACACAAAATAGTGGGAAGCGTTGCGTAATAAAATATGACAAAAAAGTTTTTAATTTTATTTTTGAAACAATAGGCTATTTGCTCTAGCTTTTTTTTATTGTGGATTCGAATTGCAATTTATTAAATTGGTATAAATGTGAAAGAATTGGAAATTCAAAAGTCGAAGTTCACACTTTTAAACCAAAACTTTAACGCGTAAATTTGAAAAACAATTGCTTAAATTTCGTGGCCTGTTCGATAAACCGGAAATTTTTTATTAAGATACAATTAAAGCGTTATGTGTACAATTACAATCAGTTTGTTTTAAAGCCATTTAAAATATTTTTATCCTGACTTTGACATCTTGGCGATTCTTCATCTTCTTCGTTGCTCCAACGCCCATGCTGATTGCAAAATATTACTCTTTTCATCCCGGGATCAGAGATTAAGAAAAATCCTTTTTCACAGCTGTACATTAGTGGTTTTCCCAGGTAATGATAATCGACTTCAGTTCCATTGAGCCGTATTCCTTGCTCTTTGTATTGTATTGGCGAGCCGCAGCGAACGGCTAAAATAAGTTAAATAATTTTCAGCAGCTAGATTTAATAAATTACCGATACTATTGTCAGTGTAAAAGAAGTAAAACTTATGTATTGGTATAAGTTTCAACAAAAAAGAGCAAAGTTTTATCCGTTTTCACAAAAGAAAGATTCTCGAAAAGGATATTTAAGTTTTTTGAGGTACCTATCATTGAAAATCAAACTGACGTTTTTAGTCATTCAAAGATTCTAAATTCTGTTTTTATATTTTATTTTTTCTCGATAGCAAAACAAAAAATTTTCAGAAACATATAGGCCTAATTGACAGCAAAGTTTTACGAACCAAAAAAAGAAAATTAATCATTCGTAAGGTTTTTTCAACTTGGTGAGGAACTTGTTTACCTGAGCAAGGATTAGAAGCGTCATTCCATGTCATGTCATTCTGACAAACGCGCTCAAGATTTGCCCCTTCCGTAACATTAAAGCCGACGTCACATCCAAGTACAACTCTATCTCCAGCTTTTGCTGTTGCGTTTCTAACTCCTTCGATGATCCTCACTCCTGGATAACTCGGGCTAATGAAATTCCTGCATACTAAAAAAAAGATATGAGTAAATATTTACAGAAAAAAAAATAATCGAATAAGAAAATGATACAGATGATAAAAGTAATTCTATATTTTTTTATCTATGCTTTTTTGATTGTTTCTATGATGAAAAAAAATAGTAAGCAGTAATTAATAAAAACATTAAATTAGCAAAATGACTGATAAAAAATTTTTTATTTTGATTTGCACTTTTAAAAAAAAGGACAAGAATTGCCACATGGTTTTTTTTTTCTACTACAATTATATGAGCGAATCAGTTGCGATGGGGAATTTCTTTTATTTGACTGCAAAATCACTGCCAAGCAATTTTGCAGAGTTCAAAAAAGAAACTAGTTTTTCACTAGAAAATAAAACTTAAGCGAATGGTGAACAACGCCATCATGAAGCCAACGCTCAGCTGTTTTGCTTTTATGCGTGATTTTAACCTGTTGGCTGACTTAACCATGAAATAAATTACTTGATTAAACTGTCTAGACTTTTGAAATAAATAGGAGCGTTTTTGTTTAAACCGAAAGACAATGAAAGAAAGAGAATTTTTTTGGCCACTAATGGCTTTAGCGCTAACTGTGGTGCTTCAAATTGAATGGAAAAACACGAATCTCAAAAACAAAATTAAAGTTAGTTATCTGAACCAAAGATATACGTCAACGCAAACTATATTTTATTGTATTTATTCTTGTAAATCATGGGTGTCTACTACGGGCTTCACTTTACTCAACCATGGTGTCCGTTTTTATATTGATTGTACTTTATCGTTTGTAAATATTCAGATAATTTAAACAAAATTTGGAGGTAGCACACTTTTACATCCTTTTTGTGTTATTTCAGAAATTAGTAGGCCTCTGTTAATAATAGTTTAATTATACCGTAAATTTTCCTGAAATGGATATCAGAAGCACTTCTAAGTTGTGGTTACTGGAGAAGCTCCCTAAAGAAAATATTTTAGGAACAAGGCTCCCACTCGGGAGCAAGTTATATTGTTACTCTTCTATCTTTATTAAAACCAAAAAAAAACTAATGCTATAGAAACAGCAAAAACAAGCGATAAACTTAAAGAAATATGGACAAAAGCCGATCTACCATACGAGGGGGAAGCTAATATTCGCCTCTCAATAAAGCTTTATGACCAATACATTAAACTTAAAATAAGAGAAGAGTAGCAAAAAGGAAGGACATTGTGGAGAGAAGACCTTTCTTTGCTCTTTGATATGCAATGCTTCCTTGATAATCTGGTCTTGTTAGGTCGTTACTTTCAAAAATATGAACGGATCAACAAAAAAACCGGTTAATTGAATTTTTAAAGTCAAACCAACAAAAATATATTGTATTGAATATATTCATTGTCTAGAGTTATACTGTGCTAAAAAATGAATCAATTTTGAATTGTTCGCGAGTAGCTTCGTGTTTTCTCAGTAGATTTTGAAATAATATTAAAATAATGTACTGTTATATGCACTACTTCCGTGATGTACCAGAATACATTGTACGAAATACAGCGGCCGTATAATTGAATACCGGATAAATGAGGTACGGATAATCGAGGAAACACGGTATCTAGTGCAGATGTATTAGAAATAAAAGGTGTTCTAGCGGAAGATGGGCTATCTGTTGTGTCACAGAGAGAGAGGATAGAGCAAGTTCATCCATTGGAAGCATTGACAAGATGCGTATATCTGCTTCAAAGAAGAATCTTGAAACTACAAGAAAGAGAGAAGATAAAAAGCATCAGCACAATGAAGACGTTCAACGATTTTTTGAGAAGTCTAAAATTCCTTGTTTTTTATTGTCTTCAAAGTCTGATTTAGACGACAATCAAGATTTCCAGGTTCTTTTACCCCAACATTAACGACAAATTACAAGGCAATCAAGAAAGTATATTAATGATATAAACTTGACTTCCTTGTGGGACAGGGAAGGATTGTCAGTTCGACAAGCATCATCCCTTTGTTGCTGCTTCGAAAAGCTTAGGCGTTGATATAAACCAAATATCAGTGTCTCCAAGCGTAGTGCATAGAAAAAGGAGCAAACACAGAGAAAAAATACCAAAACAAAAGAAGAAGCATTTACGGATCCACCTCATATCGTTCTACACTGCATTAAAAAGCTTCTTTCTTAAGCAACTAACAGATGGAAACAGAGGAAAGAATAGCAGTAGTTGCTTTAAGTTTAGAATTTGAAAAAATATTCGGCATTCTCGTTGCAGTAAATGGATTAGGAAAAGAAGTAACAGAAGCTGCGCTGAAAGAAGTCAAAAGATATTATTTAAATCAACTTACAATTGTGCTTTCTTTTAACACCACTGCGGCCAATAGTGGAATGTTAACTGGTGCCTGTATGCAAAATGAAGGTTATCTTGGTCACTCTTTTTTGTAGTTAACTTGTATGCATCATTATTCTTAAGTAATTGTTCTTAAGCATGTGTTTAAACAATGTTGTGTATCTTCAAGAGGACCTGATATTCCAATCTTCAAAACATTTTAACAGAAATGGAAACTTATAAATTGAAAACGTTGTAGTACTTTGCTTGATCAAACTGAGCTGCTTACTGACTTCTCTGAATCATAAGAATTGAGGATGATAGACTACTTGAGTGATGTTATCAGAAAAGGCAATCATTCACGTGATGACTTAGCAGAACTGCTTAAACTCTGCTATCTGTTTCTTGGAGGTAATTTTGATGATACACATAAATTTTCTTTTGAGCATCAGGAGCCTTCCACCAAGCAAGGTGGATGGGCGAGGTTATTTACGCTATCAAAATTGTTCTGTTTGAAGACCAACTAAACTTCTCCAATTCAGTAATTAGAAGCCTGAAGCAAGTGGCTTTTTTTGTAAGTTTGATTTACATTAAACAATTGAATCAAGCTACAATTCCTCAGTTTGCATCCAAGAATGATATCGATCTTGTTAAGATTATGCAGAAGTATTTGATCAAAAAATAACTGCAGTTGTCACAAAATTCTTTACCAGACATCTTTAGTATCTTTGGAATTGGTAGCACTGACTTTGTATGATTATCTAATTGATGAGTACGAGAAAAGTCAAATGATGCTGAATTTATCCAAACCAGAAAAGCATACAGGAAAAAGCCTAACGGGAGAATGGCGTATTACTGGAGATACCACACTGTCTCGCTTTATTATTTGTAAAAGCAATCGTCTCTTTCAGGTCCTAATGTATTCAAAAGTAGAAAATTTGAGAAAATAGTTCAAGATGAAACAATGAAAATCCGGGTTAAAGCTTTAAAAGTGGTGAACCATAGTGCGGAAATAGCTTTATCCCTTTCGGTACTACTGGGACATATACGTCCCGCTTTTTGGGTGTTCTTCAATAAACGGTTTTTTCTTTTGCAATTAACCCTTTCAAGACCCCCAAAATATATATGTCCCACTCGATAGCAAATGTCGTCTTGAAAGGGTTATTATTATCTTACTCTTATTATTGAAGTCACCCTTATTATGAAGTTTACCCTTATTATGAAGTTTAATAACTCTGTAGAAGATGAAAACCAAAAGCAATTTCTGCTTTGAGTTGTTCAGCATCATCAACAAAAGTTGTTTGGCTTTCCGCTAATGTTCAGCAGCAATAGCTCTTTAATGTACTTTATGTGTTATGGTACTTTACTGTTTTTGTAAATTCACGTGTTTTCTGGACATCACGTTGCTAACTTTTCGCCAATATAGACAACTTTTTATGATTGTGGTTTAAAAAAGATTATAAGAAAAAATTAACTTAGACAACGAGATTAGAAATAAAAAATGCTAAAAAACCCTCTTCACAATATATAAATAATGACATAGCGTCAAAATCACTCGAAGTGTGCGACCAGTAAATGACAAAAAATTCATATAATATTGGTCTTATTTTTCGTTATGTATCAAACAGAAACAGAGAAGAAGCGATATAGGTGTTTGAAGCAACTTAAATTTTAGTGCAATTTTGAAACACCCCAGTGCCCACTGCCCAAACTTTTGCTCATCGCTGGCCAAATTTTTTCCTTTTTTTCGGTCTTCACTTTGTTTTTCACAATACAATTATGGATTAACCTTCCCGCGAAATAGAATTCAAAGCTCAAATTTAGTTGAAGACAAAAAAAAAGAAGAAAAAAATATCATCACAAAAAGTTGCGGTTCAAAATACCCGTTGGATTAAAGCAAAGACCTTTTTTTTTTCTTACCTCAATTTAAGTTTAAAATTTAAATACATTGTACCGTCTGCACAAATTTTATAAGCTGGTAAAAGAATTTTCAAGATTACATGTTGGAATCCAAGTGAAGACAAAAATAAAGAAGTTTTCGCCTTAGTTATGCGACAAAACTCGCCGCAAAGAATGTTCCAAAAACTTTTTAAAAAATTCTTTGTTAAGTTCAGACCAAAAAAAGGTCTTTATTTTCTTTGGAAACTAGAATGCGGCCCCAGAGAGACTTTTCAGACTAAAAATTTTGATGCGGCCCGCATACGCTCACGAGTTTGACGTGCCTGTTTTAAAGTAACCCCGAGTTACAGTTGACCATTTTCTCAAGATGGCATGGGGCAACATAGCAACTTACATAACATAAGTCGCATTGGTGTAGAGCAGGCATGGGCAACCCGCGGCCTGCGACGTGTTTTTGTGAGGGCTTGGAGATTACCTGGAATTTCATCTTAATACTTAAAATTTCTCTGCTTTTTTCATGCTTTTTGTTTATTTTCATTTTTCATCATAAGAATAACAAAAATTTAAATAATTAATTAACACGTTTATATAGCACACAGCATATATATTTCTATATATATATACATTATATATAAAAACTATATGTATATAAATACCACAGAAATTACCATACGACTCGCGGTCACTTGTAAATGATATAATGCGGCCCCCAGTTCACAAAAAGTTGCCCTTGCCTGGTATAGGGCATTAGTGGAATAGGACAAGTTTGACTTGCTTGAGAATAAAACCCCCAGACTTTTTGTCTCGGTGGCAAGAATGCTTATCAGTCGACAATAGTGAGTGGCTGAAAGCTTACTTGTTGTTTTAAACTTGTTTTTCTAGAAAGAGAAAGGTTTGTACCATCAGTGCTTAATCTAAATCCTGCACCGAAACGATCTTATCGAAATTGCTGCAGGCTACTCGATTATAATGTTGTGCAGGTTAGCTTTACATTTTTTTGTAAATTTGTTGGCTATTTGTCTAAAAACATTACTTTTAAGAGGTCAACAACTACAGTTTGAATGTAGGCAATGTCTTTTAAAATCTATCTTTCTGTAATTTACGAAAAGTGAAAAAGGTTGTTTTTTCCTTTTCTTAACTAGATTTCTTTTAATGCACTCTACTTAAACAAAAAGTTTAAAACTGTTTTTTTATGGATAACCGCTATTAAAATGCTTTTGAGCTTGAGCTTGTTGTTGATACTGCACCCATAAAGAAATTTAAAAAAATTTTCTTCTTTAAAAATTTTTTAAATGATAAGAAAAAAGTCTATTCAAAACCTAATAATTGACTCCGCAATAAAAATCAGATAATTATGATGAAGAGGTAAAAAAGTCGTTACAGACGAGGCTTTTAGGGAATAATAGATATGCAACAAAGCAATAATCTATTTTGCAAAGCAAATACAAAAACTCAATAAAAAAAAATAAAAAAGAAATTTAAGAAGGCCGTGATAGACCACGTTTTTTACGCTTCCAATAAACAAGAAATCAACAAATATTTTGACAATAATTATTATTGCAAGTCTTTTCAAATAGTTATGTCAGCAAAGACTAATTAAGTTCTAAATTTCACAATGTATTAAATTTTTCTAACTATATTCGTAAATGAGAATCTTGTTTTTAAACTTTGGTTTTGCATAATGGCCAAAAGAGTTTTACCTGCAAGTGGGTTAAAACTTCGGAAAAGAGCTCTGAATCCTTTGAATGATGCCTCCACATCCGTTTTGAATTCTATTCGTATTTGATTGAGGCTTGACCTTACATTTGGGGGCTTCTCACTTCCACAATACGTCGCCAACCAATTTCTGGGTCTTTCAAGTGGGCCGTTGTAGATAGTGACATAATCTCGGATACAACCTCTTCCTTTTGCTGGTCCCTCCAATAGAAAGCTAATATCAACAAACAACAGATCACTTTCAGGTTTTCAGAGTTCACATCCTAATTGATAAAAACTTAACTTGAGTTGATTAAAATAATAGCTTTTGTTTTAAAGAAAAAAATTTTCCTTTTATAATCAAAGATTTTAAATTTTAAATCAAAGTACGCAATTAGCCAACATCTTTACATTTTTGGTTCTTCACTTACTCAATAAACTCCACTTCAATAATTTTTGAAGGAGGAACACTGATCACCCATTCACAATTGGCAACATTTGGGTAAAGCGAAGGGTAATTGGGTGATTCCAATAATCCGCTGGTTTCAAACAGTTTTCCACCGCAGTTCGAATCGGTTTCAATGTCGTAAGATTTATCTACATTTTTACCCATGAAAAATCAGTTGTGACAAATTCATAATTAAATTAATTCATTTGTTTGAGAAGGCAAGTATTTGAACAAACCCTGGGTCCGAAACGCAGGCTTTACGAATTCTTTGCAAAATTCAATCTTTAGTAAAAATAAATTATCGTTTTATAATATTAGTAACCAAACTGACTACTCGCATTCGACAGAGCTCACTTTTCAACGGCTTCATCCACGATCGATCGACGTCGGCTGCGTTGCACGTGAATCCGTCGCCATAGTAACCTTCTCCGCACTTGCAAGTGTATCCCCCGACAGCGTTAATGCAGTCGGCGTGCCAATCGCAAGCGTTTGATTGGTCACTGGCGCACTCGTTAATGTCTGAAACAAACAAAGTATGATCCGTAACAATGCCGGAGACGTCGCTCGAGTATTGCGCTTCTCGTTTTCATTCAATTTGATATTTAATGAAAGATATTTGACGGGATCGACATTTGTTCAAACCAGCTTTAAACTCAATATAATGCTGAACGAAACCCTGTAAGTCAGTAACTTTCAATTGATGTTCCGTGAAACTTTTAAAAAATCGCATTTGCTCTCAAATGCAGCCCGTCGCAATGAAATTGTAATATTAACACATTTCCATAGATTTTTTGGCTTTTCGGCTACAAGGTGTGCGGCGAAAAAGGTTGTAGATTGTTAATGTGCCGTAAGTCAAAAAAGATAGAGAACCACTGCTCTGGCTCCACATGTTGAGTTACCATTGTATTTATAAAAATTACCAATATTTTAGTTAGATAAATCTGATAATTGTTAGCTTAAATAATTAGAAGGTTGAAATCTGTTTCTAAAAAGCTATTAAGAGACTTATCAAGTCATCCCGAGATTGGCTCCAAGAAACAATTGATATGAAAACCAGTGGCGAGCAGGGACCTCTGAGACTAGTCATGCAATTTGCATGCCAAAACCGGGTCATGAAATTGGGTATTTCATGGATAGTCAATGAGTAAGACATGCATTATATTTCTCGTGAGAAAAGAATTCTGTATGAGATCCTAATTTTTGTGCTAATATCATGGTGTTCAAGAACCATTTTCGTCCTAGATTTAAGGTGATCTCTAAACAAAAAAAGGTCATCACTTGAAATCGTTCCCTGGTAATGCACTTTTTGTCCTCGAAATCCAGTGATCTCTAAAAAAAAGGGTCATCGCTTGACATCGTTCCAGGAAATGCATTTTTGTCCTCAAAAAACAGTGAACTCTAAAAAAAGGTCATCACTTCTAACCAGTCTCCGATTTCTTCTTTTCGTCCTAAATTCACGATATTCTCCAAAATAACACAAAAAAATAGGTCTTCGTCTCGGATCGGCCTCAGATTTCATCCAAAACAAGTAATATTTCTCATCGAATTTAATGATATCTATCTCATCGCGCGAAAGTTTGTCATGCAATTCCTAAAAATTTGGTCATGCAACGCATGACTTGCATGCCTTGACCGCATGCCACTGATAAAAACCATTAAAGTTACGTTTTACAATATAATAAGCTGCATGCAAACGTTGTCAAAGAGTCTTACATGAAATATTTGTTTTGCAATTATATTTATTTAATTATCATTTTTCACCTTCTTTTAATTCAAAAATAAACTTAATTAACGGTTATTCAAAAATAAGCTAAATTTATTGCATTAAAAAAAAATTGATTACGTATTTGATTAAATTTGCTTTAACTTGTAAAAGTTTTACTGTGCATTCGCTATCCTAATTTATAAAAGTTTAAAACAAATTGAACCTGTGCAGGTTATTGACCCTCCTGTCCATGACCCATTGAGGCTACAAGTTATTTCATTCACAGGTGAGCCGTTTGATAGTGGCTTGTAGCCGGAACGACATTGGATTCTGAGTGTTGAACTGAGCGAAAACTGATTTCCAATTACCGACACTCCTCCTTTAAATCGTGGTGGTCTGCAGTCTACAATAAACCAGTTTAACTTGAGAAAGTAGGGGTTATCCTTTTCCCTCGATTTTTGCAAAAACTTTTACAATCAATAGTATCTTAAATAGAAAACAATATTTTTATCCAACTCACAATAAAACAAAAGTTTTGATGGCTTTAAAATGAACACTTCATTATGGAAATCTGCTGGCAATAAACTTGTTAAAGCATTATTTGTATAAAATTGTTTGTTCTTTATCCTTTTGTTATCAGTTTAAACCAGAAGCGCCAGAATCGAGGGGAAGCAGGAGGTGGCAATTGTTTTCCCACCCTGCCATAACTTTTAAACGCGGGGACACTGGGGCAGAAACTGGCTCTTGGAATTCGCGAACATCTCTACCATAATTGGAAAATTAAATTGGAAAAGTTTGCATGAAATCGATTTAGACAAAAGGTCACTAAGTGTTTTTCGAAAAGACCTACAGAGCAAAAAATATTTTAGTAAGAGGAAAAGAGTCGAAAAAAAGCACTTTTTTGTTGAAAAAAGCAATCATAACAAAGTTAAATTTTTGCATATCGGGAAAATTTTTTTGAAAAACCTAGTAGAAATCAAAAAAAGCCTTTATTTGAGTTAAAGATAAAATATTTTTTCATGCAAAGTAGAAACCAAAGATAAACGACCTGCATCAGGAGCTTTCAACTTTTTTGAGAAAAGATTAGTTTGGCATAACGCTAAAAGTACTGCCAATTTTGCACTCCCAAGAAGAATCAACCGGGGTTAAAAAATACGCTCAAAAATATATCGACGCTTTGTCTTTGCCTTTTCTGTTTTCCTCTTACTTTACTAAAGCAATGTACATCAAAACAAAGAAAGGGCAGGCAAAAAAAGATGAAGTGTCACAAATAGTCAAACGATTGCAGAACGCAGTAGGCTATTTGCTTTACTACCACATATTGAATAGACGTTAAAAGCGCGTCGGTCAAAATGAATCCAGTTGACTTTAGTTATAACATTTTGTATATAAAAACTAGAAATAAAAGAAAAATGACTAGTAGCATATTTTTAACGTAAAGTCAGAAAATATAAATATGCACAATTTAGGGAGAGCGTATATTTTTTTCAACCATACCACAATTATATTCAGCAACACTAATCTATTCAAAACAAATTAAAAGTATGAAATGAAAAAACGAAAGAAACAATGAACTACTATGTACTAAAATACAATAAAGGTTTCAAAGATGTGTCAAGAAATTTTGCAATTAAATTTTAAGACTATTTTGCAATTAAATTTTAAGATACAATATATGAACAAAGTGTCAAGAAATTTTGCTATTAAATTTTAAGACTAAGGTCAATCACCTGATTACGTAGTTGTTTATCAAAATAATCACACGAGATTTTCATAAAGGGGAATTGGTGAATAATTGATTAAAAAATATAAGCGCAAAATAAGAACCGCAAAGCCGATGCAACACGCATCCAAATAAAGGAAACAACAATCTTAAGTACAGTATGTTTAACGAAAACAATGATTCATTCGAAAATAATTATCGTCGATTAAGTCCAGATGTATATTTTTTAATTAACAATTTTTAATTTGGTATGAATGGATTAGTTTTACTCAATGTAATGGTAATAGGCCTATAGAAGATCTGCTTAAATCAAATCGACTGCAACATAGGAATTACCAGCAACCACGGCTTAAAATGATTCCCCATAGGAGACCTACTGTTAATTTAACAAAAGTATTTGCTGGCCAAGTAATTAAAACACCACGGAAAAACTTTATAAGTGAATACCTTTTGCCATTACTGAGTTTTTTAGTTAAGCTTTTGTTTAAAAACGCCAAAACTTGCATTTGTTTAAGGTGTCCTTTTTCTAAATTTTAACTCTCCCGCAAAAAATTTTCTCGCGGTTCTTGTTCAAATGAATCTAACTTTTAAATTGTAAATACACAATCAATCGAGAATATAATTACTTTAAAAACTTTGATTGAGTTTCAAACAAAAATTTTCGTAGAATACATAAAAATGCATTGTTAAACAGCAAAAATTTTTTACTGAGTGGTCTAGCATTTCTCGAACCAGACCCATGGGCCTTCAACCGCGCTTTAATAAAGTCTAGATTGCCATCTCACCTGGTACGCATTCGTAATCTAGCTTCAAATGCTTCCACGAGTCTTGACAGCGACTTCCTTGTCGGGTTACAGCGAACCCGAATACCTCCTCGTTTACCGGAATGTCGCATCTGGTCTTTCCAATGCAGGCAGATTTTGCGTAATTGAGAGGGTTAGGCGACGTACAATTTATTTGTGATTGGGTTCTTCCACCTCTCAAACAGATATTAACGTTTTCAAAACTTCCAAAGTGGGCAGAAAGTACATAGACGGAATAACCTAAGGGGCACTCGATGCTCATCTGTCCTCGGTCACAAGAAATTTGGGTTCCACCCTTGGCCACTGTCAGAAAAAAAGTCTGTTCAGATTAACCACATCAAATAGACTTAATCGTAGAAAAACTCACAAGCAACGATGCAAAAACATGGGGGCAATATTAGCCTAAATCAAGCCTTTAATTTTCTTGTTTATTTTACAGACTAGTTTTTCTTACTTTAATTATAATAGTAAGTTTTATAAATGTAATTTATACTGAAAACTTAAAGGTTGATTTTTGATGCAAATAAACTATTTTTAATCTCATAAATGAAATTCAACTCACCCGTTTCTGTTGTTCTTTTTGATTTGTATGAGCTTCGAACGCTAGTTAAACCACAGGATAGGAGTAAAAAATTTAGAAAATATTGCCAGTCCATGACTGAAAATCCGACTGTTGTAAATTCGAAACAGTGAATCCAAAAAAATGTGTATTACCTTGGCTAAATCGTTCTACTCATCACAGTTTACCAAACTTCAGACTTTTATCATAGACCTTGGTAAAAAAAATAAAAAGACAAAACTTAAATGTTTGCGTATAAGTTTTTAAACCTTATTTCAACTTAACTTTTTTTTCATGACCTGTTGGCTATAAATAATTAAGTCTGTTATACGACTGCAACATTGGCTTTAGCGAACGATGGTTCTAGTGAAAGCTTTTAAAAACCAACAAAATAGTTTAATTATGACAGTGATTCTAAATCTTTTCATCTCACAAACCATTTCTATATTAGCTTAAGTTTTCACAAACTCAGTAATGTGCATAAAGTTTGTTTATTTTTTGCACAAACTCACTCTACTGTAAATACTTGTTGCTTCTTCCTTTTTTTAATCCGCAGCCTTAATTGTGTTTTTTATCAAACAACTATATTTGTGCTTTTACTATATGGTGGAACAGAAAAAAAAAAAACTGAACTAAACTGACCTGTTTGAAAAGTTTATGAAAATCAGAAATGGTGGTCAGTGCATATCTGATATCGTCTTGGTTGAAGTTTGTAACATTACTTGGTTTCAATCATAATCAAAGTTGAAGAAAATTCAACCATAACCAAGCATGCAGCCGGAAAAAGTAAAAAAGTCGCCATTTGCTTGCTTGTTTACAATATTTGAAAAGAATCGATTCCATCCACAAAAAATTTCCCCAAATTTGAATCAGAAAAACAATTTTAAACTTGTCCCTCCCCATCTGTCGACTTAGCAGTTCAATCAACTCTTCAGTAATATGATTATCACCTCAGAAAAACCTTCTAACTAGTTAGACGTTTTTTGTGGTTGTAGGAAGGAGAATGCCAATCAAACTTAAAAGTATATGTGATAAGGTGCTGAAGAAAGATGTGACAAATACAATGCAAATCCATATCAATCTTTTCTACAAATAAGTTTAATGTTGAAAAAACAGCGAATTTCTAACTTTCCATTCGATTCATCCACAATTTTATTTTAGTTTTAAATGTATTGACGTTTTTCAATGGATCTTAAAAAAAATTTTCTTTAAAGAACAAATCAGTTGGTTCACATGATTGAAAAAAATCATCCGAGAAAAGCAATTTGGCAATTTATATGTCATCACTACAAAGCGATCATACTTTTGTTCTTTAAAAAAAAAGCCCTTTTCATGGCGAGGAAAGCCATTCTCTCTAACATCTTTTTTCTCTTCTTTTTCCCAGACCTAATTGGCTTTTTTCAACTTTCTGATCTAAGCAGAGTCATTATTTTAGGTAAACAGCGAGTGTGACCCCGATAAGAAACCTTTCCTAAAGTGCCTTTTCCAGGGTGCAGCCGAAATCACTCAGGCAGAGCAAGCATTGAACTCGTGAGAGAGGAAGAGCCAACATTTTATATAATTGACTAGAATTAGAGCCACTTTAAAAAATGATGGCAAGATCTTGTTGTATCTTTCTTGATGCCAAATTTTTTTTGAAGAAGAAGACTGCGAAGAACTAAAATATTTTGTACTTTTTGACCACTTATAAATTTCTTTTACTTTTGATCGTAAATGAAACACCACTAGTGCAAACAGTCGTCCGTCCGTTCAAGGTTTATAGTCGGACCGTTCAAGCTGATGATCTCTCAAAAAGAAGTTCACTTTCTTAAATTATTTTTTCTTTAATTTATGCAATCACAAAGAATGCACGAGAATGCAAAATTTTGTAGAAAAAATACTTAAAATAAACGCAAGTTCAATAGGGAGAGTGAAGTTGATGAGTGCCAACATGTTGTTATACAAGGTAGGAAAATATGATGCGGTTCTCCGTAATATAACCAAATAAATTTTAAGTAGTTTTGTTAATAAATTAACTGATAATACCTCTTCTTCAGAGTTTTTCAATCTTTTTAACACTATGGCCCAAAAAACTTGAAACGCAATTGTGGTGGCCCAAATGTGTCTAGTCTTTATTTTCCTTCCACACCCAATTTCAAGAAAATTGTTTGTCAATTATAGGTGAACATCACAAAAAAGATCTTCATTTTGAATCTGTCTCGGATTTCTTGATTTTTGTCTCTGAAAAGTAGTGGTTTCTAAAATAAAAAGATCTTTATTTTGAATCTGTCTCAGATTTTTTTATTTTTGTCCCTAAAAAGATAGTGATCTCTAAAAAAAAGTTTTCACTTTTATTCCACACCCAATTTCACCAGCTCGTTTCTTGCAACAAAAACTAGCCTCCGAACATACGGTTTCAACATTTTTTCACACCATCTCTGTGTGGCCATCGGTTGAAAACATTTGCTCTTTTTAGATATTGATGTAATGCTATATTTCACTTGTCTATAGTTTACTGAGCCGCGAGATAAAAAAGTCGAAACTTTCTGTCCTACTAAATTGCCTATTTTTAACAAAATTTTCAATAGATATGTTATATGGTCAAAAACGAAAAGAGGGAAAATGTGAAGTATAAACTGGCATCATTCAAAATGCGATATTGTTGTTAAATAAATATATAGATAAAAATTTTTGCAGGCTTAACTATAAATATAAATAACTTCTTCTACAACATTAATTACAGTGAAACAACAATATGAAATGAAAAATCGATCACAACAATAGCTTAATGCAATCTCTGTAAGCTCGCTACAGACTTTGTGAACTCAAAATAATATTACCTCTAGCAAATGCACATGGGAAGCCGAAAGTGAGATTAATTTTGTTTTTTACCATATCTCTTATATGACGTTACACGTTTTGCGTAAGCAAAGCAGAGATTCAGGTTCTTAGTCATAGCTAGCGGCTATGATACTTAGGGCAAGAAGATTTTTCCTACGTTATCTAATGGCAATAATTGCAGCGGTAATAAACACAGTGACGTTGGTGTAGGCATGTGTTTTTACCAAATAATTACCCATGAAAGCGTTTAAAATAAAACTGAATTGTAAATGAGTTTACTTTTTTATTTTTATATTTTTTATCTCTATATTTATCCTTCTAACTCACTGGAAAAAGTTGAGGGGCCTCGACCTGCTACTGAGTTGCCAAGATAGTGCTGACCGGTAAAAGTTTTTATCATTTAGTTTTTTAATTAGATATGACTGAAATTTAGAACTGCGTTAAGACCGTCAAGCAGAAGAAAGTGCCGTAAAGTTTCTTTTTCAAGGACAAAAGGGCGCGAGTAAGTTTCGAACCTACATCGTGCAGAAGAAAGTGCCGTAAAGTTTCTTTTTCAACGACAAAAGGGCGCGAGTAAGTTTCAAACCTACATCGTGCCAATCACGTTTACCATCAACACAGTGCTCCAAATCACTTAGTCATGCTGCCGACATTAGTGGCATTATTCGAAGTTTCTCAATCAAGTGACGATCTTCTTTCGGGGCCAAGAAGGTTTTATGAGCACGATAATAAAAAGCTTTATTGCTATGATATATGATTAAGTTGTTATTTTATTTCAAAACTTTTATATCACTGCAAACTTTATTGAAACGCTGCAGGCATACGATAAGAGATGTACATAATGCAAAATAAGAAGTCCCAAACATTTTTTTTAAAACGTATTTTCAATTTTGACGCAACGAAGAATTTATTGCTTTCTTATTATGTAAATCATGCAAGAGGAAAACTACGTAGAAGTTGAGAATCAAATATTTTATTTTTAAGAAAGTGTGGAGTTATTTTGTTCTAATCTTTTGTTAATTCTTTAACGAAAAGCAAAGCTTACAAGCCGGGCCCCTTAAAATTTTTAGAACATAAAAATCGAAAAATAGTTTTACTTCCACTCGCATCCGAGCTCTTTTTAAAAAAATCCGGAAACACTTTAAAATTTCTGGCCTGTGTACAGATCTACCCTTTGGAAACCGTGTCAAAACCCTCAGCATAAGTTCTCGATAAATTTCCGCTTAACAATAAAGCAATCTTCAGGTGAACCACCATGAAGCCATTTAATATTTATATTTATAATGCATATAATCTAATAATTACTATTAATTAATGGGATAGCTCAGTAAATTACAAGAATATTTTAAGAGCAACGTGGCGCAAGTTTGATGCTTAGTATTCGGGCGACGTCGATTGTGTCCTTGGGAAACACTTTCAAGACAAAATCCTTAATAGATTCATAGCGCTTACTTCAAAATGGTCAATCTGTAAAATAGAAAGCAGCAATCAGATCAATATAAATAAAAACTAGTAGAAATTATTACATCTGACTAATTGATAGAAGCATCTATGCATTGGCATAAAAGTTAAAATGAATCCATAACTTTTGAAATTTTTGCCAACGCAAATACAGCGTTGTCTACTCTACGCTTGATATTAAGCTGGGCATTCTTATCTTTGTCGATTAAATTTTGGCGCGCATACGCTGAGTGTAGATGTCGAAATTCAAAATACAAACAACAGAAAACGGAGCGCATACGCCAGGTCTACAGACCGAGCGGCACAATCAAGACACCAACGTCATAATTAAAATCATATGCGCTTTGATGATTTCCTGTTGTTGACCAAGTCTCCATGATAATTCAATCCATTAATAGCCAGCAAAGGTCGTTTAAGAAAATAAGAGATAAAAAATGTGGAATACCAATTTGCTTTTGTGATTTTAGATTGAGATTATAAATTACGATGATATGCGCAAAAAAATTTTGCGGGCTAGGTCCGTTTTACAGTCTTACACACTTCAAAGGAAAGGTTAGTTGCTTTATTTTAATTTCATGCAAGGTTTTGTTGCCGGCTTTTTTCGTTGTTCTTTCTGAAAGAAGTGAGCCAAGCAGCTTCCATTCATCAATGCACACCTATTATCAAGTAAGGCAGCATAAACACTAGTAAAATTGTTTTTTGCACTAGTTGGGCAATACGAGAATTAATCAATTTAAAAATTATATGCGAAATTTTCTTTAATGTAAATTGTTTCGTCAGAGGCAAAAATTGAATTACAACTACCACCACCATTTTTTGTTTTTCCTTGTTTTTTTTTGTTTTTTTGAGAAGCTCTTACCTGGGATTTCTGAAAATGTGCTCTTGCCTATTAATTAAACCAGATTATATAACAAAATTTATAAAAAATATTGAAATTTGTGGTCCGAATTTCTCGTGCTAGCCGCCTTTAGAACCATTTTCATCCTTTCTTTATTCAAGATCAAGTTTATTTAGTAAGAATGATGAATAAATTAAAATGAGAAGCAAGCAGAAAGTCAGAGAAATAAAAAATAAGATAAATCATTACACAATGGACCTACGTTTTTTAACCCAAGTTACAAAATAATTATTCCATCACTTTGTTCAGTTGAATTGGTTTTTGCAAAGGTTTAGTTGCTCGTGTTTTGTTTTATTTTTTTAGCACTATTTGGGCGGTAAATTTGCGACAATATAGACAGAGATCAAAAAGAGCCGGAAAGTTTTCGGGATCTTGCCATTTCACGAAACTTTTGTCTTTATGTGTTAATTTCCGGAAACCTGAAAGAAAAATTTAGGTTATTTTACAAAAAAGCTAAAGTAATGTAGCGGATAAATAGTTGACATAATGATAACCTTTATTGAATTAATTTCAAACATATATTTTAGAGAAAAATGGATGATCATTGCAAAGCTCATGACGAAATTCCAATTGAAAGTTTTTCATCCTGGAAAATATTTTCAAAATTTTTACAAAACAAAAATCTAAAAACGGAGTATTTAGTTTTGTTTCCGAATGACACGAATGATGTAGAACAAGTTAATCTTTCTGTTCCTAGAATTAACCAAAGTGTCATGTTTTCCGATTTCGCTTTCAAATATTTGCTGGTCAGTTATAATCGAGCAAAACTTCTTCGTGAAAAACAAATCGGTGAAGTGTTGCCATCTAAAAAATGCTGTGACAAGTATAAGTAAGTTTTTTTACTGCTTTTTAACATATATATTAATACAAAGAATTGTTCTTGCCAATTAAGGAAAAAAGTTGGAAAGATTTGAATGGTCGGCAGCCTGACCGAGTGGATAAGAGTGTCGGGTGAACGTAAGCAATACGAACGGGTTTAAAACCTACTGGTGTTATTGTTTTGTGTTTTTAGAAAAAACACTTTACCGCACTTTAATACTTTCGATTGTTTCTATCATAAAAGTACGACACCTGACGCTCTTATCAAGCAACTTTAAATCTCAGTCATATCATTAAAAAAAAAAAAAAAATTTCAACCAAAAAGCAATACTTTAGCATCTTCAAAAGCTGGGCGTGGTAATCGCTAAACGGTTTCAGAAAGATGGCAATGAAAAAATGATCGAAGGATGTAAGGAAATCTCCGGGGAAACACTTTTAATTGAGGTTTGCCGAAAAACTTTGAAAAGTTTTAAATTGTGCCGCGAGTGCAAAAAAGTTGCGAAGCTCTGGTTTGGAGATTCATTTTTCATTATTATTTCACCTCTATATTTATCTTTCTGACTCGCAGAAAAGCGACGGAGGCGCTATACGTAGGCAAGCGATTACCCCGACCTGCTTTCAAAGATACCAAGATATTGCTGTCCGATTGAAATTTTTTATTTTGTTTTTTAGTTTTATAGAGATACGACTAAAATTTAGAATTGCTTTTTAAACCCACCAAACAGAAGAAAGCAGGGTAAAGTGTCTATTTTAAAGACACATCAGAACGATGCTAGTTGGTTTTGAACGCTGAGCCTGACAATTGCCGTCACATTATTGCCACTCTCTTATCTATTGAGCTACGCTGCCAAAACTTATAGGTTTTCGGCATTTTAGATGCTAACAATGGTTTTTCAACGTTATTTTTATAGAGAGATTGTGGCCAACAAAACATTTTGTCTAAAACAACAAGGAATTAAAACAAATGCTTTAAGTTTTGTTTTAGCCATGTTTCTCCCAGTTTTTGGTGTCATTCTATCAGTGGCGATTGTTTTTATCATAAAAGTAAGTTAATAATTTATTCAAGTCAATATTCTGTTTATCTGCCAACGTTCAATTTTGTCAAATTTGGACGTTTAGAAAAAGTTTTTAGTAATTTTTGATCTTGAAAAGTTTTTTGCTAAAAACTATAAAATAAGTTTTACATAAAAAAGAGTTTTAAATAAAACTTTTTGATAAAAAAAGTTTTTTCAAGGTTTTTAAAATTAAAAATCTTCCAAAAAAATCTTAAACAATTATAATTTTGAGTCAATTTCTACGTATAACAGCAGGTTAGCTCAGCTTGTTTCAGTGTATTGAAAATTATCTCCATTAGTGTTGCAATTTCAAATCTTAAGACAGTAACTAATTCGTTAAATATACAAAATCACAACATCATCGAGGCTACTTACTCACTTCAATAAAATTGAAAAATCAATATGATTTTTTCACTTATTCATGCAATTCCATTAAAAGTCAAGTGAAACAAATAATATTTAAATTTTATATTTATGATTATTATTATCTCCATTTATCACATTGAATTGCAAAAAAAAGTAAAAGGCTTAAACGTGTAAGGGCAACCGCCAGTTGGCTTGCTTTCAGAGATGTTGTTCGGTTGAAATTATTTATTTGTTTTTTCAGTTTTTTATTTAGAGGTATGCCTAATATTCAGTGTTGCTAAGACCGCCAAACACAAGAAAGTGCCGTGAAGTGTCTTTTTTAAGGACACAAAAGGATGACTCTAGTGGGTTTTGAACGACAACGGGGTCGATCACGTTTACAATCATAACAGCGCTTTTGCCCTCTCGGACACATTGTTGACTTTAAGTTTGTGCAAGTATTAGCAAATCATAATGCATCTAAGTTTCTAAAGAATACTTAAAGGATCAACATTTTTTTGTATGATCAATTTTTACAAACTAGTTTTTACTCTGTAAGCATTATACGACACAAGATATGTGAATTGTCAATCTGCAGCTTTCTATGGCTTAGCTGTAGTATATTGAAGATGTTAAAGCAAGTAAACAGTAAGGGTAGGCTAAAAATCAATTATTAAATTAATTGTAATGATATAAACTTAAATCAGAATTACAATCAAATAGAAGCAAATTCGATTTTTCATAAAACTTGTCAGTACTAAATTTAATTAATAGCGCTATTCATAGCCGTACCTATCGGGGAGGCAGTGGGGGCAATTGCAGGTCTTAAAAATTTGGGTAAAATCAGAGTTTTTCGGGCAGCAATAGGAAAAATTTGGGCAAAATCAAGAATTGCGGAGCAGCGACAAAGAATTATTTGGGCAAAACAATTTTTTTGCGTATCGAAAATGAACATTGGATGCAAAAAAAGTTAAAGATTTAAGAAGACCTTTTTTTCAGAGAAATCACTGTGTTTTTGGAACAAAAATTGAGAAATCAAAGACAAATTTAAAGCGAAAATCTTTTTTTTGATTTTCACTATAAATTTTAGACAAAATTTTTTTGATATCCATAAAGTACAAAAAAATCAAGATTTGGGCAAGAGTCACAAGATTTGGGCAAAACTCTACTGCTCCCCTAGATTTTTTTGGCTATTACGGCTATGGTGCTATTCGATAAAAGTAATCAAAGTAGGGGTTTTGAAAGGGTTTTTCAGATGTTTTTGACTTTTTTAAAAAACTATTTGCCTTTTTGTTGGCAGCGTGGCCGAGTAGATAAAATCGCACTGCTGATGGCGAGCGCAATTGACAAGATCTAGGTTCAAGTCATTCAACCCTACATCGATTCCTATTTATTCAATTCTGTTGGGTCTGTGGGTAAGACACTTTGCGGCATTTTATCTACTGGGGGCCTCAGCCATGTAACTTTCGACACATTTTGTCTATTTCATTCTTGATTGTCGCTTACTGCAAATAGGTAAGTCACATTTCACTAATGCGATTAACACATTGACTGCCAGCCCTATTTTAAAATATTTCACCCCAGGCCAAAATGTTTTTTTTGCTTATTTGGTTTAAGTTTGCCTTAAAAAAATGGTAGGTATCAATTTTTTTCTCTCTAGTAGTTTATAAAAACATTTTTCTTCTCTTTAAAACCCTCAGAGGTCACGTCACCAGACGGTAATAATATTAAAAATTTTTTAAAAACTGAGTATTTAGGATTTTACTTTGTCATATTATATATATTTGACGTCATTCAAATGCTAAAATTTTTGATGAAATATTAATAAACAAAAAAATAAACAAATAAAAAATATTTTTAGAGGACCCTGTCACCAATGTTTTGGTGGCATTTACTTTCTTTTGTTTTCAGCATTGTAATTACATGTTTTTCATTGTTATAAAGTTTCATATACATAATTTGTATAACTTTCAATAAAAGTTATTTTTTTATATAGCTAACGATTTATTTGTTCTTTTCTTTTTAGAATTTATATGTATAGAAAACAATATTTCTCAGTAATAACAAGATAAAGTCGGCAGCACGGTCGAGTGGTTAGAGCGCCATGATTGTGATCGACATGGTCTGGGTTCAAAACTTATTCGCGCGATTCAATGTCTCCTTGAAATAGACACTTAACGGCACTTTCCCCTGCTTTGTGTCTTGACAATCAGTTATAAATTTTAGTTATATTTCTATAAAACAAAAAATAAAATAAAAAATTTTAACCGGACACCAGTATCTTGGCACCCCCAGAAGCAGGTTGGGGTAATTGGTTGTCCTACGCATTAGCGCCTCTGTCGCTTTCCTGCGAGTCAGGAGGATAGATATAGAGAAAAAATTATTTCAAAAAATGTAAAAAAATAAATATATAAATGTATCCTTAAAAATTGAGTCCCAGAAAAATAGGCAAAAGGCTAGAGGAAATATCTGATGGAAGTAGTGGTAAAAATAGCAATAATAATTTGATATAAGACCCTAATTACAAAGAGAAATTTTCCGAAATCAGTGAAAATGGAATTGATGCTAAAATACTAAACTAAATTGAAATGCTAAGAACAGAAGAAGATAAAGAAATAGAAAGAAAGGATGTGGAAAATAGTATTACAAAAAATATTCCCACTTTTAAATAGACAGAGTATACAAATCGTCAAAAAAATTTTACTTTTACAAATAAAAGTTGGTTACAAATAAATATACCAGCAAAAACTACTCCAGTTAATCTCTTTAGATAGTTCATAAATGATGATCTTTCAGTAGAGCAAACGAATCTCTTTGCAAATTGGTCAATTGAAAGCAGATGATCAGAGACTACTAATAAATTTAGGTAAAAT
Source organism: Diplosoma virens (assembly GCA_963680785.1). NCBI lineage: Eukaryota > Metazoa > Chordata > Ascidiacea > Aplousobranchia > Didemnidae > Diplosoma > Diplosoma virens. The sequence goes on from OY796880.1 coordinate 15,076,630, forward strand.
CATATTTAAAAATAAGGGAGTAAAACAAAAATGGCATTCGCAAGAAACTATGGAAATGTTTCTGGAAATAAATTTGCGGTTGGTCTTCATAAAAATGGGCAACATTGGTAAATATTGGAGCAAGACTACTTTTTTGAAACTACTTTTTTGATTAATCAATGTCTAAAAACCAGTTTCAAGTAATGCTGAATTTTCTTTATTTTGCTGACAACACTAAAATTGGGCAAAGAAACAGATTAGACAAAAATTACTTTTTTGATCAAATAATTTTCAAGCAGTTTTTCGTCCATCAAAAACTGTAGTAATAAATGTGACGTTAATGCCATGGAGAGGCAGTATAATTTTTGTTCTAATTATTTTTAGGAAACCAAAAGTTTAAAACAAAGTTCCTACAGCATGCCAGACGACATATATATCATAGAAAATGATAATAATAAAAGTGGCTAGACTGTCAGTAAAAAGCTCAATGAAAACTCAGAGCATTAAATTAAATTACAAAAGCCACAAATAAGATTTTATTAAAACCTCAACAGTCTGTTTCGCCTTTTCGGCTCATCAGGAGGTGATTCTTATTCAAATAGAACCTCCTGATGAGCCGAAAAGGCGAAACAGACTGTTGAGGTTTTAATAAAATCTCTTTTGCATCATAGAAAATGTATATATTGTCACCATTAATGTTTTAAAAGTGCCTGTAGTAATTCATCACTGTCACCAAAAAATTGGTGACGAAGCCTATTTGAAATTGTCGTGTCACCAACAAATTAGAGACATGGCAGTCAATGTGTTGAAAGAGTTTGATGTAATTAGTTGCGCAGTGTCAGGATTCTAATATAAACATTCTTTCAACGGAAAAAAAGCTTGTTGACTTCAACAGCGCACATGGTTCGACAATCAACAAAAATAGAAAAAACGGGTTAGGTCTACTGTTTTGTGCCTTCATTCTCTTACTTAATTTGATGGTTACAATTTCTCGACATTTAAATTTGGAGGAAATTTTGTTTCGAAAACCTTTTACCTTTGTTGCTGTGTGTGCTTTCGTTCGCAATAAAGCGCTTGTCAATAAAGAAAAAAGCTTATTGTCAAACGTCAAGTGCAGCGGCTGACTAAGAGAGTGAGTTTTTAGAAACAATTAAGTTTAAGGAGGTAGCCGATCTCCAGCGGAAAGAACGCTTCATCAACAAGCAAGCAAGTCAAAATTTCAATCGATTCTCTGAATAAAAACTGAAATAAATAAATAAACAACTTTTATAGAGATTGACTAATATTTGGCATCTTTGACAGCAAATCGGGACAATCTCCTAATGGTTGACCTAGGTATAACACATGCGACGTTTTCCTGCCAGGCAGGAGGATAGATTGTGATGAAGATGATGAAGATGAAAATGATAATGATGGTCTCAAATATGAATAGCAAAGCATACAAAATCTTCAAATGAATTTTCCTAGAGTTTCGTTTTCCTGCTTTCTCCTATTCAAGATTAATTATGCTTACTTACTTGTTTTACCTCGCATGCAGTTGAACATTAGAAAAAAATATCATTTTATAAATATCTTTATATATACTTCTATACCTGAGTTTTTTGCGTGTAACAAAGCAGTCTAATGCTGTATCTATTCAAATAGATACTTCAAAGGTAAAAGTTGACTCGTTCAGACTTTCACGTGACCAAAATCAAAATCTATTCAAACGCAAGTGAGTGTAATTCAGTAGTTTAAGCAGCCGTAGTGATCAGAAGGACACGAACTCATTGCTCATGCTAGCGAGGGCAACATTTTCCTGCTTGCCCATGTGTTTGACATTTCACGAAACTAGATCTAGCTCAAGGGTTCTTCGATTTTCCGTGTTTCCCTCCCTGATGTCACTCATAAAACTTCAAAACTTTCTTTTATATTAATAATATTAATAATACATTAATAATTCAGATAAAAATTGTTCTCACAGAAAAAAATGTTGAAATTTTTGACCTTAGAATATTGCGGTTGTCTACTCTACACATATTATTTATTTGACTTACTTGAAATGTATTAATAATTTTTTTCTTCCTTAAAGTTGGGTCGGAATTGTTACTGCAAGTTTTTACTCCAAAAATGTGAAGACAATTCCGATCACGGAGAAGAACTCAACAAAAACATACAGGTGATTTTGACAAAATTTTAAATTTTAATGTTTAGCAAATAGTGAGTTAATTAATCACGTTTCAACATCATTATCATCGTCATCGTTGTCGTTGTCTCTATTTATCTTTTTGACGGGCAGGACAATTCGTCCAAGGCGTTAAATTTTAGGCAACAATCAAAAAGCTACCCCGAACTGCTTGCTTTTGGAGATGCCAAGATACGCATTATGGTTCGTTGAAAAAAATTTTTTGTTTTTTATCAAATGTTTTTGATCAAAGCAAATTTAGCACTGCTTGCTTATAAGACTGCCTAGCTAGTTTAAAAAAATGCCGTAAAATGTTTTCGCCAGGTATAATATACTGTATATAAAGAGATATAAAATATGAACCGAGACTGTTTTGATCGCGAATGAATCCAGGTCATAATTCAAGAGTAAGCCAACTACGCCCCAAAGCTAGATTCAGCCGATTTCACCAATCAATTTCGCCCAACAAGCAATTTATTTAGTTTTTTTTTGTATTGTTTTTTGTTGGATTTCAAGAAAAGTTGATAAGTAAAATATATTCTGGGGGCGTCTATCCGGGTCGTCGGTAAAAACTTACAAAAAAATTAATATTCAATGGCATGGAAAATTTATCAACCTGTTAGGGACAATACATTGGTATGATGATAAAACGTCAAAATTTATTACAATTTACTTGTTTGTAACGGTACTACGACAGTTGATCGAACGACGCTTGACCGAAACGACACTCGATCGAAACGACATTTGATCAAAATGACAGTTGATTGAAATGAGAACGTAAAAAAAAAGATTTACTGTTGTATTTTTCTGAGATTTGACAATCTTTTTGTTACTGTAAATTAGATGCATAGATAGCAGATGCCAATGTCAAGGTCAGGGTTTTTCAACAATGTCCCTGGGCAAAGCATTTCAAGGAATTTTTAAGTAGTCTCTTGTCATCGTTATATTTCTTTAGATGCCTATTTCTGCCATTTTTTGCATACTTTGTACATTGTAGTCCTATTTTAATCACACATCGTAAGATATTTCATCTTATAGCGACTCTGAAGATTGAAGTTGTCCTTGCTGCAACAGAGGAGCTGGCAAATTGGAGAAGTTTTAAATGCGTTGAAATTCACTGGAAATATTTACTATTTGGCAAAAACTCTATCGTCATGCTGATGCGTCTTTCAAAAAGCTTAACGAAGCCCAAACAGGCGGGAATTTATTAATTCCGGTAGTTATAAAGATTTAAATGTTTTGAGAGCAGTATCAGATAATCATAGCTCTTTATAGCATATTAAGCAGCTTTTTATTAAATTTTGGCTTTTCTTGCTTTTTTTTGTTTTTTAGTTAACCTGCTTCCTGTGTAGAATGAAAATTTTCATCCGCACTATTGCTCTTTTTATTGGTCCAATAGAAATTTAAACTTTCCAGTCGCAACTATTCATAAAAACTGCAAAACCAAGATTTTTTCTTGCAAAAAAATCAAGATGGTTTTGCCATGTTTTGCTGTAAATTCTCTCTTTCATTGTTCGATCAAGTGCCGTTTCGATCAAGTGTCGTTTCGATTAAGTGTCGTTTCGAGCAAATGTTATTTCGATCAACTGTCGCTTCGATCAAATGTCGTTCGGTCAAGTGTCGTTTCGATTAAATGTCGTTCATTCAAGTGCAATTTCGATCAACTGTCGTTTCGATCAAGTGTCGTTAGGTCAAGTGTCGTTTCGATTAACTGTCTTCCAATCAACTGTCAGGTCATGATTTGTAACAGAGTATAATATTTCTCGAATAGGGCTTGGATGTGTGAATTAATCTTTCACAAATTCTACGTAAGTTTTTATTCTTTCTTCTTACATACCGCATCGCTTGATTTAATGGTACAGCGATCTAAACGAAATTACTTCACATTACACTTATTACTTCACACTAAACGAAATTACTTCACACGAAACAACGTTAGTTGTACGCGTAATAACATCTTTCGTTTAGTCACCACGTCCTTAGAATCTTTATTTCAATCTGCAATGTGAAGTAATTTCGCGCTGAATAAAAATAAACATGATTGAATAAACAAATGTGTAAAAAAAGTGCGAGCAATGCACATAATGCACTTAATTGTTCGAATTTGTTTTTTGAGCAGGAAGCTGTGCATCTAGTCATGGACGTTTTGGTGTTTTGGATTTTGGTTTTTAAGTTTTGGCTGCTGTCAGATGCATTAATTTATTGCAATTTAAACAATGATTTCTGTATTCCCACTTATAAATCTTTTCAGGTGATTTGAAATTATATTGGGTTTCATTATTAAGCTATTTGTTTTGTTATTAGCAGTTAACTATTTGAGAAAAATAAGTACCCACTACTTTATAGCCTTGTTAAGGTTTTATTAAATTCTTTTTATTGCCATGGTTTTATTTTATTTTTGTTTTTTTAGATCTCTTTCCTACTTTTTTCTTGTCAAACGCCATGGATGAGTTTTTTGTGGGGATTTTTGTACACTAAAAGAAACTCTTCCTAAAATTATTGCATTGTACAATTTTCAAAATTTTTTTAATGCAGTTGCTTGTTTAATTGTATAAACTTATTGCTTCTTATTATTGCTCTTCGGCGTTTTTAGTTTAAAAAAATATATCAATAGACTTTTCACGTTTTGAGCTGCTGTTCAGGTTATATAAAAGTAAAAAATTTTCTATTACCTTTTGTTAGCAGTCAGTGGCGTACCGACAATTTTTGAAAGGGGGCTGGGGGCATACATAAAAAATCAAATATGCTTAATGGAAAATAATTTCAAGTTCATTCATTTTATTTATTCTCGATCGTTATTAAACAGTTTAACGAAAAATTATAAATCTTAAAAAGACCAAGAAAAGGAAGAAGCAGCACAATGTCAGACGTTAAAACATGCATAAAATAATAATCAGAAAGTGAAAGTACAAAACAGTAGAAAGCATGGCCGCAAACACCTTAATCAGATAAAAATATAAGAAACGAGAAAGAAAAAAGAATATATAATGATAGTATTATCAAACAAATTGAAAGATTGAATAACCAGTGCATGACTAGTCTGCGTAATGATGATGGGTGGCAAAGCTAGAAAAGATGGGAATTTAGCTCAACTGAGCAATTTGATGAAAAAAAGAAACACTCATAAAAAGAAACCTCACCAGGTCCGAAAATTTTTTTTGAATGCATCAGGGGACTATACATTAATGAAATTTTGAATTTGCAAAGAGTATATGCAAAAAAATTACAAAATTATAAATCAAATAATAAGAAAATATTAACGATATAAAAGATAACATAACATAACATAAAAAAAATATTATGCTAGTCAAACTTGATGGAGTTGAAAAAAAAAACATATATGAATAACATAACAATTATAAATAAAATAAAAAATAATAATAATAATATTAATAATAGAAAAAGTAATAAAAATAAAAAAAAACTTTTACCACAGAATTTATTAAAAAAAATAACAAATAAAATTTTTACAGACCAACATAATAGCAAAATAAACAAATTAAACAAAGTCAAATAGCATTTAATAACTGCTAAATGCTATTGACCTTTATTTTTACAGACTAGCATAATAGCATAATAAACAAACTAAACAAAGTCAATAGCATTTAGCAACTGCTAAAAATTTATATTACAATTTTAAAAAATAAAAAATTAATTGCTGAAATGAAACAGTAGACCATTGCAAATAAGAAATTTTAATTAAAGAGCGAAGATAAGGGTGAAAAAGAATCAATTTAATTGAGTGATTAATTTGAAATTATGCAGACAAACAAAATTCAAGAAAATAATTCTTTATATCTTTGGGAGCAGACTGGATATCTTAATCGTTTGAGCTTTTCTTCCAAAGATTGAATTCAAAAGTTTTAATACCATTTTCATTGCCTTTTTTCCAGAAACCTGTAATCAAAAATATATAGGGCAGTATCGTGTTTAGGAATGTAACACTAAAATTAATATTATTCCCATTACTTAAAAGATATTTATAAACTTTAAGAGTAAAAGATCAAACACTTTGTTTCTTATTTTTTAAGTCGAAAGGAATGCAATTCCAATAAGCTGGACCACGGTGTGAAATACAGTGGCGGCCAAAAGTTTCAAGTGTGGAGTGGTTCTTCGATGCATGGCATGGGCCACTGCATAGAATCCATGGCATAATGAACCAATATGTGTACGAGGATATTACCAAGAATGTATTGCTGCCTTACACGGAAGATTTCTTGCCGGTGACTTGGATTTTTATGCAAGATTGTGATCCCAAGCATATGGCTAAGTCAGTTCAAAAGTTGTTGCAAGAAGAAGTTCAGATTCTGGATTGGCCTATTCAGTCCCCAGACCTCAATCCACTATGACATGTCTGGGGTGAAAAGGTACGAGTTTTGAACAATCAAAAGTCTAAAAATCTGAATGAACTGTATACAAATTTACAAAAATTTTGGTATGAATTTCCATTTGAAAAATGTAAAAAGTATATCGATAGCATACATCAGAGATTCGTCGAAGTCATCAAGAAAAAGGATTATCACTCAGGATATTGATATCATTGCCTTTTTAAATAAAATTATAAAATTATTTAAGTGTATTTAAATTTATGACCTCATAAAAATGCAAATTTTTTAAATATATTAAATTTGCAATCACTTTGAACCTTGCTATTACTTTTCTTATAGATCTTTCTGATAGAACTTTTTATGAGGATTTCAAAAATATCGGTTAGAAGTCATAAAACTCAATTTGAACAAAGTTATGAAGGAAAAATATTAAAAATGGCGTAGGTGTATTTAAAGTTTTGGCCGCCACTGTAGCTTGCTTACATACTGTGCTAGAATATTTCTTTGGAATAAAGATAGATTTGTTTCTGGTATTGTATTTAGTTCGTTTTTAGTAAAAATATCTTTAACTGCAATTGGGTTTCAACCATTTTTTGCTTAAACATAAACAAATTAGTTCTTTAGTTAAGTGTTGATCTATTGTTAACAATTTGTTTTCTTTCATAATATCACAAACAGTTGAGTTACTGTTAAAACTTAAAGCTAATTTAACATGTTTATAGCGCAGTCGTTGTGATCTTTTAACCAAGGTTTTATGGCCATAATGCCAATTTAAAATGCAATAAGAAAGCTGACTGTTTGTAAGAGAGTGATAGAGTAGGAGAAGAGATCTTTTGTTTAATAGTGAATTCATTTTAATAACAGTTCCAAGAGCGCTACGTAGTTTAGATATGAGGTGATTTATCTATTTTGACCATGATAAGTGCTCTTGTATATAAACACCAAGAAATTTAATACATTCAACTTGTTCAATTTTTTTTGTCGCAATACGAGAGCTTGCTTTTTTGTTGTTAATTTGGATTATGCAATTTTAACTAAAACGTATTTAGTTTAGAGACATTAACTGATAATCTATTTGTTATCAACCACTGGTCAACTAGTTGAAGTTCTTTATTACCAGCATTAAAAAGCTTTTTGATGTCTTTATTTTGTAAAAGAATGCTTGTATCATCCGCAAACACGAAAGAATCACTATCATTCAGACAATTTTTAAAATCATTGACATATATGAAAAAAAGAAATGGTCCTAGATGAGAGCCCGAGGTACACCAATTGTAATTTCAAGAGTAGTTGTAGAAAAACTTTCTGCATATTTTACTTGCTGCATACGTCCTGTTAAGTAACTAGTAAACCAGTTTAATGCATTGCCTGTAACCCCATAATGACTAAGTTTGGAAAGTAATATTGAGAACAGAACAGAACAGAACAGAGAAATTTATTTCATACGATTTAATATAAATACAACAATGCTCACAAAACAATAATAGTAAAAATAATAATAAAGAAGAGGAAAGAAAATACTGAACATATGCGGAGACTGCGAAGTGACCAAAAAAATAAATTGGTCTTCTAGTCAAGCAGCCACCAGTTAATTAAAATTATGAAAATAAACGTATGTTATAGCAATAAGATAAAAAATGGACCACTTTAGTAGATACTATATAAGTTTAATCCGTAAAATTAGAAGTAAGAATGCTGACAGCTGAAATCCACTTGGCAAGATTATTACTGTTTACAGAGAAAGAAATTCTACAACAGCAAATCTGCTAAAAGCTGCTTTATTAGTGTTTACAACGCTTCGGTCTTTGCTATTTTTCAAATAATTTTTTTAATTCACTCCCTTTTGTGAACAATTTAGGCAGAAAATTTTATAACATAAAAAGAAAGGAAAATCGTTACACAAAAAAATTGTGTTTGTATTTCCACATCGCAAAGAACTTACCTTAATTATTCTTTACTATAAAAGAATATTTCGACTTGACTAATTTATTTAGAGTTTATTGCTTTTGATCACATCGATTTTTTAAATTTTACAGAAATCCTTTTTTGTTTTGAATGTTTTCTTCTTTTGGTTAAGTACGCTAATTCATTAATAAAATATTTCTTTATTAAAATTTTGCTAACGTTTTCAGACTTAATTGTTCAACTTTTAATTGTTGTACGACTTGTTGAATTAGTTAGGTCCAGTTTTGGTAAGAGTTACAAAAAGTTAAAATTTTCCAAAAAAGTAATTTAATTACCATCAACTTAAATTTCAACTGTGACGAGTAATGTAACTTTGTTCAAAACTTATGAATCCGACTTTTTTTGCAATAGAAATTATTCAATTGATAGTCCAAATTTCAACACTATTGTTTGAAAAACAAAAACACAACTACAATCATAGAATAATATTGCACTCAAGCACAGCTCAATGTATTTTGTTTAAATATTTTTTGAGTTTGTTAATGTGAATTTTTAAAAACTGTTACCAGGCTGAAAAAACGATCGGAAGCGCCATTACAATGCCATTTCTTTTTTTTCGTTTCGGACCTGATATTTCTGACATACATACTTCACACCGACGTTTTTATCTGATTGAGGAGGAAATGTCGATAGCAAAGCGTTATAAATTCTTGGTTCCACGATATTTTTGCTAAATATCAGGTTTATTTTTTGTATAATTTCACTGGTTGGGCCACTGGTTCTCAAATGGGGTGCCGCGGCACCCTTGTGCGCCATTTTCGTTTTGCTAGGGTGCCGCAAGTTATTGCATATTATTCACTAATCCAGGAAAAAGGTTGAGTGCTGTAATGTTATTTTGAATCATAAGCTTCAATGTTACTACATATATCTGTGTTTCTCAAACAATGTTCCGTGAAAGATTTCGGAAAAAAATTATTTAGGGGATCAAATATTGCGCTTTTTACACGTAAAATATGTATTATTCGGAGCAAAGACCGTTTTTATTTAGAAAGAACTAATTTTGGGAAGGAAATTGACAAGAGAGAGCGTGAATTTAGGTGAAGAGCTTTTTTTTTAGAGATCACATAATTTTGGGGGCGGAAACCAAGAATCCTAGCTCAAGTGCGCCGCGAACTTCGAAAGATACCAATTATGTGCCGCGGCCAGAACAACCGTATTTTTAGAATAGAACTGATTTTAGGGACAAAAGCTAGAAATCTGAGCCCAATTCTGGGTGAAAACTTTTTTTTTTAGTGATCACCTGATTTTGGAAACAAAATTTAATAAAAATGGTCTAAAAGTGCCGCAATTTTCAAAAAATTTCAAAAATGTGCCGCAATCGGAAAAAGGTTGAGAAACACTGGGTTAGACCTTGCCTTGGATGAAAGGTTTTACTAATTTCAAAACAAGACTAAACCCAACTTCAAACAAATTCTGTTTACGCGGCTCCGTCTGTTAATTCATTGCTAATACACTTGCTGCATTTATGCGACAAATATCAAGCAAATAGGATAAATGCAATTGTGGTCCAGTTTTTTAAAATTTTACGACTCCGACTCTGAAACATCTGGAAAACGACACCGACTTTATCCTAAAACGGGCAACTTTAGCGACTACGATTTTACAATCTTGGAGGCCTAATTTAGCGTAAATCGGAGTCTCCAAAAGCAACAAAAACTCAAAATCCCAACTCCACCAAATCTAAAAAACTGACTTCTATCCACCACTCCGACTTCATCCAATCTAAATAAACTACTCCGACTCCGCTCTAAATCATCCGATTCCGGCAATTCCGACTCCACAACCCTGCTTATAACTATGTTCTTGAGTCGGAGTTGCTGGAGCCGCATGTTTCAGGGTGGAGTCAGAATCCTTCTTTATGTAGTTGGAGTTGTATTATTAATTCTCGGGGAGTCGGAGTCCGAAAACTTTGAATTAGAGAAGTCGATAAATGATTTTTGCAACTCCACAATCGTCGTTTAACCATAAGTAAAAAAAATAGATGAACATTAAAAAATTTTTCCTCATCAAAATCTTCAACATAAGATCACAAAACGTTATTTTCTCACAATTGCTACTTATGTTGGCATGATTCTTTTCAATATTTAATTATTTTTTCAAGGTTATAATTTTCTTCAATACGATCTTCTTTGTTTCTCTTGGTTGATCGGCGAATTATTAAGTAAAGCTTTTTCTTATTTTTTCAGTAAAGCGCCGCCAGTTATTAAATCACCATTTATAACAACCAAAGGTGGATTCGAGACACAGAGCTTCGAAACCAAGAGGAGATAAGACATTGGGGTACGGACATCAAGACAAGACAAGACTTTAAATTACCAAGATCGAGACGACACACGAGATTTTACATAGATTGCTTCAGTTTCAGCCAGGATTGTGGAGTCACAATTGGAAGTCGGAGTTGTATGTTTTTGAAAGGAGTAGGAACTGAAGCAGTTTTTTTAATACAATGAAGCCAGCGTCACTTTTTTAGATGTGCTGGAGTTGGCATCGGATTCGTATTTTTCTTTGGCTACTCCGACTCGGTTTTTCAGTAAATTGCTGGATTCTATAATCATATTCATCTTCAATGATTCAAAAATATGCAAGTGAAAATATGTCGAGTACTCAGACAAGTCACCCTTTTGGACTTCAATTTAAAATGCAAGCTAAAAAACAATTTTGGCTTTATATCGACGCCAAATGTGGCTAATTATTTGCAAAATTAAATTTAAGTTTCGGTTTGGGGTTGTTTTGAAAAATTCAACTAATAACTAAAAAAAGATTTTTATTAGAAAAAATGCGTCGAAACGTGTTTAATTATTTATCGCTTTTGAAAGTCAAGTGACGAATAAAAAGAAAGCCTTCATTTGAATTAACAGACAAAAAGTGCTTTTATCAATGATTGAGTGCAAAGACAGCAAGAATAAAAATCTATTTAATCTACTTTTAAGAGCAGACAAAAAAAAAGCATTATGCTAACTCTGCAATAGTAATTACGATTACTAAAAGCTAGTTTTATTGTTGTATTTTTGAAATTGTAAGGGGATGTGGCTCCTTAACTGCTGGATCCTCCGTGGTTGCTAAGTGTGACTTATAACCAGTGTTGTGAAATCGGATAAACTTTTGTCGACTCCAACTCCAGCTATTTAAATTTTTCCGACTCCAAATCCAGCTATTTAAAATTTTACGCTTCTGATTTCAACTCTAAAATATCCGAAAAAACGACTTCGACTCCATCCTAAAACGTGCTGCTCCAGCAACTCCGATTTCACAACCTTGGAAGCCTAACTTAGCTGAATAGGAGTCTTCAAACACAATAAGGACTCCGACAGACAACTCCAACGAATCTAAAAGACTGACTCCTGCTTGCGACTACAACTTTATCAAACCCAAAGAAACTACACCGACTCCGCTCTAAAGCATGCAGTTTTGTCGACTCCGACTTTACAACACTGCTTATAATATCTATGTTGTTGAGTGAGAGTTAACGGAGCCGCATGTTTTAAGGTGGAGTCGGTTTCAGGATGAAGTCATGTATTTTTTGTACTTATTGGTTAAACCGGTTGTGGTGTCGGAAAAATTATTTTCGACTTCACCAATTCAAGATTCTTTTGACTCCGACTTCACGAGATCTAATAATATAAATGGTGTAATAACGTATTTCGTTTGGTGCCACGTTCTTACAATCTTTATTTTAATCTGCAATGTGAAGTAATTTCGCGCTGAATAAAAATAGACTTGAATGAATAAACAAACGTGTAAAAAAGTGCTAGCAATGTTCATAATCGTTGGAATTTATTTTTGAGCAGGAAGCTGTACATTTGGTCATGGACGTTTTGGCATTTTGGACTTTGGTTTTTAAGTTTTGGCTGCTGCCCGATGCATTAATTTATTGCAATTTGAACAATGATATCTATATTCTACCATATAAATCTTTTCAGGTAATTTGAAATTATATTTGGTTTCATTATTAAGCTATTTGTTTTGCTATTAACAGTTAACTATTTGAAAAAATTAAGTACCCACTGTTTTGTAGCCTTGTTTAGGTCTTACTAAATTCTTTTTATAACAATGGTTTTATTTTTTTGTTTTTGTTTTTGTTTTTTAGATCTCTTTCCTACTTTTTTCTTGTCAAACGCCATGGATGAGTTTCTTGCGGGGGTTTCTGTGCATTAAAAAAAACTGTTCCTAAAATTATTGCATTGTACAATTTTCAAAAACTTTTTAATGCAGTAGTTTGTTTAATTGTATAAACATATTGCTTCTTAATATTACTCTTCAACATTTTTAGTTTAAAAAAATAAATCAATAGGCTTTTCACGTTCTTATCTGTAGTCAGGTTATGTAAAAGTAAAAAATTTTCTATTACCTTTTTTTAGCAGTCAATGGCGTACCGACGATTTTTGAAGGGGAGTAGTATATGAAAGGAATTTTGGCGTCATTTTACGCTAGAGGCGCTAGAGAGCAGGTGGCGCGGTGGCGCATATGACGTCATCAGTGGCGCGGTGGCGGAGGGTGGCGCTAGAGAGCAGTGACGGATCCGAATCCTATTCCGAATCCTAATCCAAATCCTATTTCAAATCCTAATCCTATTTTAAATCCTAATTCTAATCCTAATCCTAATCCTAATTCTACTCCTATTCCTACTCCTACTCCTATTCCTAATCCTAATCCTATTCCTAATCCTACTCTTATTCCTAATCCTACTCCTATTCCTAATCCTACTCTTATTCCTAATCCTACTCCTACTCCTATTCCTAATCCTACTCCTACTCCTATTCCTAATCCTACTCCTATTCCTAATCCTACTCCTATTCCTAATCCTACTCCTATTCCTAATCCTACTCCTATTCCTAATCCTACTCCTATTCCTAATCCTACTCCTATTCCTAATCCTGTTCCTATTCCTAATCCTACTCTTATTCCTAATCCTACTCCTATTCCTAATCTTACTCCTATTCCTAATCCTACTCCTATTCCTAATCTTATTCCTATTCCTAATCCTATTTCTATTCTTATTCCTATTCCTAAGAAAGACGATGATCCTGAGTTCAATTCTTAGCCAAGACAATATAAAAACTAAACCTAAGACAGACAGTAGTCCTGAGTTTGACTCCCACCCAAGACAGTAGAAATCCTAATCCTAACAAAGGTCCTGAGCTTGATTCCTACCCAAGACAATATAAATCCTAACCCTAAGAAAATTAGTAGTCCTGAGTTGGATTCCTTCCCTAGATAATATAAAACCAAACTTTAAGAAAGGCAGAAGTCCTGAGTTAGATTCCCACCCAAGACAGTATAAACCCTTACTCTAAGAAAGGTCCTGAGTTCAATTCTTATCTAAGTTAGTATAAATCCTAGCCCTAAGAAAACCAGTAGTCTTGAGTTTGATCCCCAACCAAGATAATATATATTTAAATCTTAAGAAAGGCAGAAGTCCTGAGTTAGATTCCCACCCAAGACAGTATAAACTCTAACCTTAAGAAAGTCAGTGGTCTTGAGTTCGTTTCTTGTTCAAGACAATATAAATCCTAAACCTAAGAAAATTAGTAGTCCTGAGTTTGATTCTCAACCAAGATAAAAGAAATCTTAATGCTAAGAGAAACAGTGGTCCTGAGTTGGATTCCTACCAAGACAATATAATCTCTAAGTCTAAGAGAGACGGTGGTCCTAAGTTTGACTCCTACCTAAGATAATATTAAACCAAACCCTAAGAACAGCAGTAGTCCTGAGTTCGTTTCTGGTCCAAGACTTCAAAACATAACATAAGGTTATTTCAAGACATTCTGCAAGATTTTAAAGCAATAAAGCAAAGTTTTTCCTGTTTTTAAGCGCACAATAGAAAATTTCTTTAACCAATTTCTTGATTTTAAGCGTACAATAGAAAATTTCTTTAACCAATTTCCTGTTTTTTAAGCACTCTATAGAAAAAGCTGTCAAACCTTTTGAAGCGCACAATAGAAAATTTCTTTAACCAGTTTCCTGTTTTTTAAGTGTACAATAGAAAATTTCTTTAACCAATTTCCTGTTTTTAAGTGCTCTCTTTTCTGGAAAGGACACAACAGGTTTGTTGCGCAATAACTTTCCACAGGTATATAAACAGGTGGTTCAGGTGAACTATTCATTCTACTTTAAAGTCATTGAAGAAAGAAGAACTATTCAAAATGTTTAAGTGCGATATTTGCGAGAGTGATTTTACAAGAGAGCGTGATATGCGCCGTCACAAGAAAACCGTTCACGGGAAATCAACTGGAGTTTGTTGTAACGAATGCAACAAAACTTTTAGTAGAGTTGCGATAGCTTAAAAAGACATCAAAAAGTGTGTAGTAAGTATTTCTTTTTTAATTTATTTGATTTTGAAATAAAATATTTTATTCGAATGTAAATCTTCAGTTAAAAATTTTAATTGAAATTTAATTTTGTTTTTGTTAGAACGGTCACAGACCCCGGAAATTTTATCAGAAATTCGGGTTAATAATTCGGTCGAGGTCGCAAATAGTAAGTTTATTTATTTCAACGGTTTAATTTTGAATGAACACAATCGTTTCTCTTAGATAGCGCACCCCCAACCAAAAAGTTGAAAATTGCTTCTCAGAATACCAATGGTAAGTTTTATGAAAAGTGAGTTAATTTTGAAATAATTCTTGTTTTTGTTGTAGAACCCCAGAATTCTGCTAAAAATTTACTTGAAGTCGGAGAGCTAAACTCAAACGGTACGTTTGGATAAAAATTGTTTGTTTTACAGCTAATGTTGGTTTTTCTTACATCGCTCACAAACTGGTGCCTCGCCGGAAAACTCATCAAAAATTCCGGCTAAAAATTCGGTTTCACACGGTAAGTCTATTTTCGCAGTTTGATTTTGAGATACTATAAATTTTTATTTTGCAGAAATCATGGAAGAACCCCCGAAAATGAAACCTGTGGCAACTAGTAACGGTACGTTTTTTGTATAAAAGAGTTTGATTTGAAATTAATGTTGTTTTTTTCTTAGAAGTGGAAGATGAGGAGATCAACACCCTCATGAGAAAGCATCGAACTAGCATCCGGACTTTTTACAAAAAAGGCAAAGTGCAATCCATATTTAATTTTTGCTACAATCAAAATTTAACAGTGTTAATTCCGAAAATTATTCATCAAATTTTAAATTTTCAATTCCACCGTTTCAAAATTAATTACAGTTTTGGTTATATTCTAAAAAATATTCATGATAAGGAATTACGATACTACCACTCATCGTTCAACAACAGTGTGATGATGGAAACTGCGCGTTTAATTAGCAACCGCCAAGAATTAATCGAGTTTTTGAATACGTTATCCGAAGAATCTTTTTTTGAAAAAATTAACCGCCCCGACAGCAAATGGAAAGTGATAGACATCCCCAATATTACCTTTTATATCAATCACATAAAAGATGCCCCACTTGGAGCCCCAATTTCTCTTCCTGATTACATAAAAAATAACCATGGTTTAAGGAATGTGAATGCTGATGATCACTTATGCTTTTTTCGTTGTTTGGCAGTGCACCAAGGTGCAGACCCTCGCCGGTGTGAGAAGACTGCCAAAAATCTATTTTATAAATACTGTGCTCGTTTTGACGTCGCGCCTGCAGATTTTGCAGGCGTTCAACTTTTTGATTTTGTCCACTTAGAGGATTTTTTTGAACTGAATCTCATTGCATATGAGCTCGACGGTAAGGTTGCCAAACTGGTTCAACGGAGCCGCGAGTTCTACAAGGAGACAATGCGATTGAACGTTTATGAAAATCATCTAAGTATCATTGTAGATTTCGAACACTATTGCGGTGTGTACCAATGCGTGCACTGTGATAAGCTGTGGTATAACTCTAAGCATTACAATCAACATACCAAAAGTTGTACTACCACGGTGCGTGAGATTTTTCCGGGTGGTATTCATAAAAATCCTGCCACTATTTTTGAGAAATTGGAGGAAATAGGGATTGTCGTGCCTCACTGTGATCGTTATTTTCCTTTCTTTGCATGTTACGATTTCGAAGCCTATTTTTCCAAAAAACAGATTTCTAATAGTTCCATGTTAACTTTGGATGCTTGTCACATCCCTTTGAGCGTTGCAGTAGCGAGCAACATCCCTGGCTACGAATCGGGTGTTTGTTTTGTCACAGAGGGCAGTGAAGAAGAGTTGGTACAAAAGTTAGTTGATTACTTGGAGACCCTGTCAGAAGTTTCTTATAAGTTTCTTTTAGAAAAATTCAATTACGTGTTTGAGCAGTTGGAAAGGAGTGAAAATGTTAGAAAAGAAAAAATTTTAAACGACTTTAACTGTTATTGTAAGGAATTGGTTGTGCTCGGTTTCAATTCGGCTTCCTATGATTTAAACCTTATTAAACCAACATTAATTCAAATTCTTTTAAAAGACATCCAATTTGTTATAAAAAGAACTAACAGTTATCTTTGTTTAAAAACATCCAAATTAAGGTTTTTGGACATCAAAAATTTTTTAGCCCCCGGTTTTAGTTACCGCAAATTTTTGGTAGCTTATGGGGCAGAGCTCAGAAAATTTTATTTTCCGTATGAATTTGTGACTGATCTCGATAAATTAAATAGTGGGTTACCCGTACACAACGTTTTTTATTCTTCTCTTTCCAAATCGAACATCACCCAAGAAGAATACAATCTGGTGGTAAAAACTTGGGCGGAAAAAGGATGGAGCTCCCTACGTGAGATGCTCATTTACTATAATATTCTGGATTGCGTCCCGTTTGTTCAAGCCGTTCAAAACTTGCTCCGACCTTATCTTGAACAAGGTTTGGATATATTTAAAACCTCTTTTTCGGTTAGCGGAGTGGCCAAACTACAGATGATGAAAAAAATCGAAAAAAATGCTTTCTTTTGTTTGTTTCCCAAGCGGCATGGGGATTTGTACAAAACCCTTCGATCTCAATTGACAGGTGGGTTAAGTTTGATTTTCTGCCGCCTTGCAATTTCGGGAGAAACCAAAATCCGCTCCCACGAAATAGATAATCCTGAAACCGTCAAAAAGGTGCTTGGTTTGGACGCCAATTCTCTTTACCTTTACGCTATTGCTCAGAATAACCCAACTGGCTATTTTTGTCGTTACAAGGAAGAAGAAGATTTTCGGCCTGACCCCTGCTCCAAATTTGGTTTCCAATCTTATCAATGGTTAAATTATGTAGCTTACAAAGAAAACACATTTTTGCAAACACGTTTCAATATGGGGGAAAGAAGAGTCAGCAAGTATAGTTTGCCAGTGGACGGTTATTCTGAGCAACAAAACACCGTATATCAATTTCTTGGTTGTTTCTTCCATTCTTGCGATCGATGCAATACCAATTGAAACTCTGACGGAAGTTTGGAAGAGACACACCCCCTGAAAAACATTCCTCATGAAGATATTCGGAAAGAAACAGCAGACAACAGAAAAAAGTTGGAAGAAGAAGGGTTTCGCGTGGTGGAGGTGAGGGAGTGTGAGTGGTTGAAGATAAGAAAACAACCAGAAGTTTCTCGTTTTCTAAAAACACTAAAATCGATAACACCCAAACGAAAACTAACTTTTGAAAAAATAATAGAAGGCATTCGAAACGAGAGCTTGTACGGTTTTCTTATCGTTGACATTCACACTCCCAACGAATTAAAAGAAAAATTCAAAGATTTCCCTTTAATCATAAAGAATAGTTTTATTTCTCGAAAAGACATTGGTGACTATATGCAAAACGTGGCAGAGGAGCATAACCTTTTAAAAAAAGAACAAAAATATTTAATCAGTAGTTACTTTGCAGAAAAATTTTTAATTAACTCGGAAATGGCCAAATTTTATCTAGAAATGGGATTAAAAATTACCAAAATTTATGAATTCATCGAATTTTTTCCACAAAAATGTTTTGCTCCTCTGGCACAAGAAATTGTAAACTCCAGAAGATTGGCCGACACAGATAAATCCAAAGCGGTGATAGCTCTTACCAATAAACTAACTGGGAATTCTCTCTATTCCGCTAGTTTATTAAATAAAGAAAAGCATAGGAACATTACATACCATTCCGAGGAAACAGTCAACAAAACTATCAACGATCCTCGTTTTGTTCATTTAGATGAAATTAAAAAGAATGTTTATGAAGTGAAAAGTTTAAAAAATAAAATTGTTAATGATCTTCCAATCCAAATTGGTCTCAACGTATATTTAAATTCCAAACTCCACATGTTAAAATTTTATTATTTGTTTCTCAAAAAATATATTCCAGATCGTCATTTTGAGTTGTTAGAAACTGATACAGACTCCATTTATTTTAGCATTAGTAGAGAAAATCTAGATGACTGCGTTCCTTCGCATTTAAAACCCAATTATTTTCGTGACAAGTTAAAATGGTTGACCTCCGAAGTGTGCCCTAACCACGAGGAAGCCTTCATCCAATGTAAAATTGAAAACAAAGCGTGGGACGCGCAACCTTGTTGCTCTTCCTTTGAAGCCTTCGACAAAAGAACGTTAGGTAAAATGAAGGTGGAATATGAAGGAAAAAACCAAGTTTGCCTTGCTTCCAAATCTTATTTTTGCCAAGGAGAAACGAACAAACAAGTTTGTAAAGGGGTGTCTATTGCCCAAAACCCTCTCACCTTTGATGAATATTTGAATGTTTTAGAGACCAACAAACCGCTTCTTGTAGAAAACCGTGGCTTTCGAAGCAAAAATCATCAAATTTTTAGTTATGTACAAAAGAAAAAAGGTTTAAGTAATTTTTATCCCAAGAGGAAAGTGTTGAGTGACGGGGTTCACACCGAGCCGTTAGATTTGTAAAAAATTTTCCAAATTTTTAGTTAGCAAAAAGTCCTCACGCACCGTGGGTTTTTTTTTTCCGTGAATTTTTCCTCCATGTATTTAATTATCGAAGTTTGTGTTTTCACCCATGTTTTTCTGTGTTTTCCGTGAATTTTTGAACTATCGAAGTTTGTGTTTTTATCCATGTTTTTACTGAATTTTTTCAACCATCGAAGTTTTATTTTTTTGTGAATTTTGTGTGTTTTTCGTGAATTTTTTCAACCATCGAAGTTTGTGTTTTCATCCATGTTTTTTCTGTCAATGTATTTAACTATCGAAGTTTGTGCATTCATTACAAAAGGGTTATGTTACAACGTTTGCTTTCATTTTGTTCCACGACCAGCTAGCGTAATGTCTTTACGATTTCAAAATCCAACTAGTTTTGTGGTAAGCGGACCTTCCGGAGTTGGAAAGTCTTATTGGGTCCTACGGTTTATAGACAGTCTTAAACAACTCTGCCCAGCCAAGTTATTTATCATTACGAGGTATGGCAAGCAATGTTTGATCGTTAAAAACTTGAAACATGCCGAGTCTTGAAGATCTAAACGAAAGTCGAGATGCTTTTTTAGTACTAGACGATTTGATGTTTGCCAATTCTGAATTTTTATCCAAAATCTATAGCGTCTACTCCCATCACTTTCATTTCAGTGTTCTCATGACCGTACAAAATTTGTTTCATAAAGGTTTGCGTGAAATAAGTCTCAACGCACAAATTATGGTACTCTTTAAAAGTTGTAGGGACGTAAACCAAATTGCACAATTTTTACGACAGATCTACCCCAAAACCTATAAAAACGCACTGGAAGCATATAAAAACGCTGTATCTTTCGAACGAGGTTATTTGGTGATTGACTTACGCTGCGAAACACACGATAACCAACGTCTGCGTTCAGGGATTTTTCCAGAAGACACGCATTATCTTTATCAATGAACCGCTTGCGAAAAAACGGACCCACCTTGCGTTTGCTACAAAAAGCCCCTGCACCTTTGCAAAAGCGTATTCTAGACAAAGCGTCGTCCGAGTTAATACGTTGTCTTTGTGATTGCGCTCACAACGTGCTGCAAGGAAACGTCAACATATCGCGTCATCACAAGCAGAAATTAAAACCGCACAAGACCAAACTTTGAAAGTTGGCGGATCGTAAGGTAGCGTTAAAAACAAAACAAAGAATTATACAAAAAGGTGGATTTTTACCCATCTTGTTGTCTGCACTCGCTCCAGTCATTAGTGGTGTGTTGGGGACTCTTATAAAATGAGAAAATTAATCGCGTTGGAACCTGAAGTGTACGAAAAACTCAAAAACAAACATCAAGTCACGGATAAAAAAGTACTTTCTGAACTGGATGCTAAAATGCAAGAAATCTTAACTTCCAACCGACCCAACAGCGAAAAAGTGACTCTATATAATGAGGCGTTGCAAAAATCAAAGTTATTTTTGAAAAAGTTTCAACCGAAAACACCAGTGAAAAAACCCTTGTCTGAAAGTGCAGTGCTAAAGCGTTTTAAAAAACGAACCAAAGCGAAAAAACTATTCAAAGCCGCCACTAGCAAAAAGAATTTAGATTGGAACGAAGAAGGTCAAATGCTTTTAGACGATCGAGTGGTACCTGGATCTTATATCGACGATTTGTTTCAATCCAACCTAAAGAAACGAGACCCTACTTTACCCGGTGCACGCGAGTTTGAATCGATGCTATGGGAGAGCGTTTAAATTATTACAATCCTAAAAAAGAAGCTTCTTTCTCGGGAGCACATCGTTTTCCAAAAGCAACCCAACAATGGTTGCAATCACAAGACACTTATACGCTTCACAAACCCGTACGAAAAAATTTCAAGCGCAGAAAAACAATTGTACCTGGAGCCAACTTTCAAATGCAAGCCGATCTCATTGATTTTTCTTTGGTCAAGTCTTACAACGATCATTATAAATACATTTTGGTGGTTATTGACGTGTTTTCGAAAAAAGCTTTTACCGCTTACTTGAAAGCCAAAACCAGCTCGGACATGATCCAGGCTTTTGAGTAGTTGATGCCTGAAATTGGCAAGTTTCAAAAATTGCAGACGGATATGGGACGTGAGTTTCTGAATCGACCCTTTCAAACCTGGTTAAAACAACATCACGTGGAGCACTTTTACAATCAAAATTTTGACACCAAATCATCCATTGCTGAACGATTTATACGCACTTTAAAGGAGAAACTATGGCGTTATTTTACCTACACCAACAACCGAAGATACGTGGAAGTGCTGCCTGCTCTGGTTGAATCTTACAACAACACCTATCACCGATCCATTCGACGTGCTCCTAATTCAGTCAACTCTGAAAACCAAGAAACGGTTTGGCTCACACTCTATGCCGACCCCGAGTTAAGAAAACCAAAATTGAAAGTAGGTGATCAAGTCAGACTGTCCATGACTCGAATGCGGTTCCGCAAAGGCTACTTACCCGGTTGGACGGATGAGTTGTTTCAAGTTGCTCAAGTGTTTCGAGACAATCCTCCCTATTACAAGATCAAAGATTTACAAGACGAGTGGTTGGAAGGAACTTTTTACGAAGAAGAGTTGCAAAAAATCTATAAAAAGGATGACGTGTTTCGAATCGAGCGTATTCTCCAACAACGCAAGCGCAAGAAGGGTGTTGAGTTTTTAGTAAAGTGGTTTGGATATCCTGCTTCTTTTAATTCTTGGGTGTCAGAAAAAGATATTGTATGTTTCCTTTAAAAAATTGTTTTGTTTGGTGCACAAGTTTTGGTGATTTACATTGTGGTTTCCATCAGTTTGTATAATTTATCACAAAGCAACGACAACAAAGAACTCTGGATTAGTCTGCTTAGTAGCTCTGTAGGTTATTTGCTCCCGTCACCCTTTCTCAGCAAAAATGTTCCTCACGCTCCCCAGTAACTCGTCCATGGACATTTATCCTGAAAACAAACTTTCGGATTACATGGTTCACTTGCCGAAAGAAATAAATTTGTCTGGATCGTGGGAGTTGGGTTTGTCCGAGATTCTGTACCCCAACACTTGGTACAACATTGACACCAACCAATTTTACATTTTCTACCAACGCGGTGCTTTGGAATTTGTAGCAGTGCTTCCAGCAAATTATTACCAACAACCTCAATATATCGTGCGTCAGATACTTCAAGAAATGAGACGAGAGTTTCAAAATAGAAACAAAACGTTGGTCAGCGAAGGAGTGTTGACGCAACCAATCGACTTTCTCTTTGATCTCACTTACAATCCTCAAACACAACTAACCACCATGTCCATCCAACACAAAAAAGGAGCACCTACGACCGACCGTAATGGTACCGCACAACCAGATGTGGTGGTGACGCTTTCGAATGAGTTGGCTTCTATTTTGGGTTTTCGAAAGGTTTGGTATCGGGAAATCGGAGAGTACACTTCGGCAAGCGTTGCCAACGTAGACACCGTGAACGCCATCTATGTCTATTGCGATGTTATTGAACACAGAACGGTTGGTCACACGCTCGCACCCTTGCTTGCTGTCCTTCCTGTAACAGGGAAGCCGGGTGCTTATGTCTCCAAAAGATACGACAAAATACAATACCATCCTGTCTTGAAGAAAAATCTTAGTGACATCCACATCTCGCTTCGTGACGATCAAGGAAAACGAATTCGTTTTCGCAAGGGAAAAGTGATTGTGACTTTGCATTTACGTCCCAAAAAGCTAAATTCCTTATAAAAAACAGATACAAAGGAAAATGGTTTTATTGTAAGAAATCAACGGTAGTAGAAACATGCGTGTCAAATATTGTTGTGACGCAAAGGCTTACGAAAATTATTATTTGTCTCAAGTCGGTCATGGAATGCCTTATTTTGCGGGGGCACGAGTGCAACAAGGTTATGGACTAGGTAATCTGTTTAGCTCCATTGCCAAAAGTGTCCTTCCTTTGGTCAAAAAAGGTGCCAAAACCCTGGGAAAACAAGTTTTACAAAGCGGTGTCGAGTTTGCTTCCGATGTCTTACACGGTAAAAACGCCAAACAAGCTGCCATCGATCAAGCAAGAGCTGCCGGTTCCAATCTCTTACAAGTAGCTAAACAGCAAGTAGGAAAGCGAAAAGCAGCTCAACAAAAAATAGGAAAACGAAAAGCAGCACCGAGAAAAGTACAAAAGAAGAAACGCAAGAGACATCACGACATTTTCTTGTAAACCATGGCGACGTTAGTACACCCCAGTTCGGCAGAATCCACCACCTCTCAACTGGATTTGTTTTCGGTGCCACCAAGTCAAACTAGTTTGGAGGAAGGAAGTTTCACCGAATACCATCCTGTATCTGTATTGACCTCCACAGGTCCTATTGAATTTACGATTAGTGCTGAAAACTCCAACTACATTGATCTTGCCAATAGCTTTCTTTATGTGCGTGCAAGCGTAACTAGTGCAGCCGGAGCTGATTTGGCAAAGAATGTGGAAATTGCACCTGAATGTAATTTTTTACATACACTATGGACACAAGTGGATGTTTATTTGAACGGTTCGCTTGTGACACAATCCAACAACAATTACCCTTATCGAGCTTATATTGAAAACTTGCTTAGTTTTGGACAAGATGCAAAAAATTCCCAACTTTCTGCTCTGTTGTGGCACCGTAACACGTCAGAACATTTCGATACTCGTGGAGCTACCAACCTAGGTTATACCAAACGAAAAGCTTTGGCTGCAGAAAGCAAAGAAATGGATATGATGGGGAAATTGCATCTTGATTTGTTTTTCAAAATCGATATTTGTTGAATGGTGTCGAAGTACGTTTGCGATTGATTCGTTCCAACGATCTTTTTTGCTTGCATGGAAACGCAAACCAAGCAGATAACAAAGTGTCTTTGAAAGAAGTGACCTTGTTTGTTCGCAAAGTAAAACCCAATCCCGCCGTACAGCTTGCTCATGTCAAAGCCTTGCAACACGGCACTGCAAAATACCCGCTTCGACGTGTGAAAGTCAAGAGCTTTACTGTGCCAACCGGGAATCGAAGTATCACCAAAGAAAATTTATTTTTGGGACAATTGCCCACACGAATGGTGGTCGGTGTAGTGGACAATGACGCTTACAACGGTGTTATCACCAAATCTCCTTTTAATTTCAAACACAACAGCATCAATTTCATGACGATTTACCGTGACGGAGTTCAAATCCCTTCCAAACCACTGCAACCAGATTTCACCAACGATCGTTTTGTTCGAAGTTACGTTCGTTTGTTTACGCAAACCGGTCAATATTATCGTGACACAGGAAATGCTATTTCGCGAGAACAGTACAAAGACGGTTGTGCTTTGTTTGCTTTTGATCTCACACCCCAAATGGATTCCAGCGAAGTCGGTTTTGAATTGATAAAGCATGGCAACATACGCATCGAAATTCATTTTGCTATTGCTACTGCACGTACTCTCACGGTCATTGTATTTGCCGAACACGACAATCTGCTGGAGATTGATCAAGACAGAAACGTTGCTTTTGACTATACAGCATGAACACGTTGCAAATCGAACGCTTGCTCAAGAAGGATTTGAAAAGCAAAACCATCTTTAAAAAAGTCTGTGCTTTGGATCAGTTGGAAAAACCTACTTTTCCTTCTGCTTACGTCATCAACTCGGACCCGAGTAGTAAACCTGGAGAACATTGGGTTGCGGTTTATTTCGACAAACGCGGTCGAGGAGAATATTTTGATAGTTATGGACTACCCCCTACCTTGGTCGGTCTCGACTCTTACATGGATGCCTACTCCTTATCGGGATGGATTTACAATCGCAAAACTTTACAAGCGTACTTTTCCAGTTTTTGTGGTCATTATTGTGTCTATTTTATTTTATTTCGTTGTCGTGGCGTACCTTTGCATGCTATTGTATCTGATTTTACGTCAAACCTAACTGAAAACGATCGCTCTATTTCTCGCTTTATACGTAATATATCACAATATTGATTGTACACATATCGTTTATTAATAAAATAATACACATCAAGGCGTGCTTGCAATAATATCTACTTTTCGCTTTTTCATTGGTTCAGGGTTAGTCAAGAGTTTGACAAAGGTTTCCAGTTGTTCGTGGTTGTCTGGTGGTAGGTGGCAGACATCGTCTTTTTGCACTTTTAAAAAGATGTAGTTATTGAGCAGATAGAGGAATTGACGTCTTGCAGTTGGTACGTTTTCCACCACACAACGCAATTGGAACTGATCCACTGCTACTTCTCGCTTAACGATTTCCATATTTTTTTGCACTTCACACGCAGCATCGTCCATGTTGGTAGACCAGAATAGTAAAACTACATACTCTTTTGTTTCGGATTTGGGACGAAAAAGAATGTAAGGAAGATTCCCCATTATCACATCAACGACTTGAACAAGTTGATCCATCGAAAACATGACTTTCCCTCTTTTGACGCTAATAATTGCTTTTCTCAATAGCGATGAAGAGGGTATCGGTAGTCCGGATGTGGCAATTTCTTGAAACTTTTTTCGAATGTCTCTTGCTGCACTTTCCATTTCTCTTGCTCTGGTAATAATCTCTTCAAACTCCAACAAACTTTCGTAACAACTTGTATAAGGAGGAATGTAGTCGGGGTACTTGATTTCGTTTGCTTCTTGATATAGATCGTCTGCTTGACTCGTATACGTTTCCATAATGTGAGGTTTCGCAAACGGGTCTCCTTTTATAACCACTAAACCGGATATTGCGCAACGTTTTGAAATAGTCTTACGTCACACTAATATTGCGCAACGTTTTGAAATAGTCTTACGTCACACTAATCTTGCGGAATCAACATTGAAAGACGCGAATTTTTTCAGAGATGCATTGGGAACACAACCAACAAGAAGGGGTGTCTTGAATGCATTCCCAACAAAGCACCATGTGCCCACATGGCATGCATACTGCATTTTTTTCTGTATTTTTACACTTTAAACATTTGTCGTCTTTTTTTAAATCTAAAACAGCATTTAACAATTCTTGACGATTGGAGAAATTGCAGTGATTTTTTTCCATTTGCTTCCATAGTGCATAACGGATCTTGGTGTCCTCCACCCCAATACTTTTTGCGTATTTGACATGAGGATCAAACAGCATAAGATCCTCTAATCTTTGACTCCTTTGCTTTGCTACCGCATTGTTTCGCATTTGGTGAAACAATATACTACGTAAGCGGTTCGCTGCAATGGATCGAGTTGGATTTTTTATATCTGGTCGATGCAAATCCGAATGTTTCTGACATACTTTCTCCACATAGCTGACTCCTTGTTTTTTCAAAACAAATTCACACATAGGGAACCACTTTGCATGTTCGTACCAAGGATTGTCATGCGGTTTCCAGTGAAACAAACCTCCACCACAATAAAAACAAAGAACACGGTCGCCAGAACCTTTATAATAAAAACCTGCATCCACCACTTCGCGTGGTGTTGGGCGCTCCTCATCACACCAAGAGGCAGGAAAGGTTCTCATGCAATCCTCTTCATCACACATGAGCGGATTTTGCGGAGACAAACAACGAAACATTTGCGCTTCCCATTCTCTTTTGATAGCTTCATCAGACGTCACTGCAGCATCAACACAATCTTGATCCATATTTCTTAGAATGATAAAAATAAAAATAATTCTGCTTTATATACCTACCGTTATGGATTGCATCATAGTTTTGCAAAGAAACCTATACAAACAATGCGGGTAAAAACCTAGGGGATTCCCCATGGGAGAACTAAGTATTGCGCAACAAACCTGCTGTGCTATTTTTAGTAACAGATTGCGTCAGTATTTTACAGCGTTCTGATACCCTAGGGAAATCCCCATGGAAAAACCGAGTATTGACTGATGTGTCCTGACTTGCCCTTTGCAGAAAATAGAGTGCTTAAAAACAGGAAATTGGTTAAAGAAATTTTCTATTGTATAGCTAAAATCAATAAAAGCTTTGACAGGTTTTTCTACAGAGTGCTTAAAAAACAGGAAACCAATTGAGAGACTTTTCTATTGTGCACTTAAAAAACAGGAAATTGGTAAAAGAAATTTTCTATTGTGCGCTTAAAAACAGTAAAAACTTTGCTTTATTGCTTTAAAATCTTGCAGAATGTCTTGAAATAACCTTATGTTTTGAAGTCTTGGACCAGAAACGAACTCAGGACTACTGCTGTTCTTAGGGTTTGGTTTAATATTATCTTGGGTAGGAGTCAAACTTAGGACTTCTGCCTTTCTTAAGATTTAAATTTATATTATCTTGGTAGGAATCCAACTCATGACAACAGTTTTTCTTAAGATTAGGATTTACAGCTTTGCTGTTTTGGTTGGGAGTCAAACTCAGGACTTCTGTCTTTCTTAGGGTTTGGTTTTATATTATCTAGGGAAGGAATCCAACTCAGGACAACAGTTTTTCTTAAGATTAGGATTTACAGCTTCGCTGTTTTGGTTGGGAGTCGAACTCAAGACTTCTGTCTTTCTTAGGGTTTGGTTTTATATTATCTAGGGAAGGAATCCAACTCAGGACTACTGTATGTCTTAGGTTTAGGTTTTATATTGTCTTGGCTAAGAATTGAACTCAGGATCATCGTCTTTCTTAGGAATAGGAATAAGAATAGAAATAGGATTAGGAATAGGATTAGGTTTAGGAATAAGAATAGGATTAGAAAAGGATTAGGAATAGGAGTAGGATTAGGAATAGGAGTAAGATTCGAAATAGGATTCAAAATAGGAGTAGGATTAGGAGTAGGATTAAGAATAGGATTAGGGTTAAGAATAGGATGGGATTAGGAGTAAAAGTAGGATTAGGATTAGGAATAGGATTAGGAATAGGAGTAGGATTAGGAATAGGAGTAGGATTAGGAATAGGAGTAGGATTAGGAATAGGAGTAGGATTAGGAATAGGAGTAGGATTAGGAATAGGAGTAGAATTAGGAATAGGAGTAGGATTAGGAATAGGAGTAGGATTAGGAATAGGAGTAGGATTAGGAATAGGAGTAGGATTAGGAATAGGAGTAGGATTAGGAATAGGAGTAGGATTAGGAATAGGAGTAGAATTAGGAATAGGAGTAGGATTAGGAATAGGAGTAGGATTAGGAATAGGATTAGGATTAAGAATAGGAGTAGGATTAGAAATAGGAGTGGGATTAGGAATAGGAGTAGGATTAGGAATAGGAGTAGGATTAGGAATAGGAGTAGGATTAGGAATAGGAGTAGGATTAGGAATAGGAGTAGGATTAGGAATAGGAGTAGGATTAGGAATAGGAGTAGGATTAGGAATAGGAGTAGGATTAGGAATAGGAGTAGGATTAGGAATAGGAGTAGGATTAGGAATAGGAGTAGGATTAGGAATAGGAGTAGGATTAGGAATAGGAGTAGGATTAGGAATAGGAGTAGGATTAGGAATAGGAGTAGGAGTAGGATTAGGAATAGGAGTAGGATTAGGAATAGGAGTAGGATTAGGAATAGGAGTAGGATTAGGAATAGGAATAGGATTAGGAATAGGAGTAGGATTACAAATATGAGTAGGATTAGGAATAGGAGTAGGATTAGGAGTAGGATTAGGAATAAGAGTAGGATTAGGAATAGGAGTAGGAATAGGAGTAGGAATAGGAGTAGAATTAGGATTCGGATTAGGATTAGGATTTAAAATAGGATTAGGATTCGAAATAGGATCCGCCACTGCTCTCTAGCGCCACCGCTCCTGCGATGACGTTATATGCTCCTGGCTCCTGCTCCTGCTCTCTAGCGCCACTAGCGTAAAAACTCACCAAATGGATCATTGTATACTACTAAGGGGGCATACTACCAAAATCAAATATGCTTTGTGGAAAATTTTTTTTAAGTTGAAGAGCTTTAAGAAGAAAAAAAAGAAGTCTTCACTTGAAATCTGTTTCTGATTTCTCGTATTAGTGATTTCCAAAGAGGGGACATGGCACAATCGTCCCTCCTGAATACGCTTCTGTTAGAATCAAATAATTGCGTTCTTTGAAAAACATAGTGCGTTTATAGAGTCAAAAAATTAATAAAGCGGAAAGGTTTAGATTATCAGTTTGGCTATTTGATAAATATTTATGTGCTTAAAAAACTTTGTTCGGCCTTCACTTCTGAAGAATGCTATGTTTTTCGATATTGTATAAAACAGTAGTTTTAAACCCGTGGGAAGGTACGCACTTTTGCGGATGAAAAAAATTTGGGGCGGATGACAAACGTGGTGCAGATAAGTGCGAATGAGCATTGAGTATGATTTATTGTTTCTAAATTAATTCTTCAATTAAATTTTTCGTTATATCGTACTCCTATTTAATTTTTTCGTTATGTGCAATAATTCAAATAAGATCCTGTGTATACCAAAATTGTGATATTAGTAGGCTTTGCGCATTATTTTTCATAACTATTGCAGTGTTTCATTGAGTAATATCATATGTTAACCCTTAAACGTCAAATGTTAACTTGAAGTAACAAACTGAACGTTGAATTTGTTCTCTCACGTTTTATTCTAAATTCTTCGAAATTCTTCGAAAGAGCGGTGTTAACCCAAAACAACATCTGTACTTGTTATGTTTCTTGAAACAGTTTTAATATATTTTTAATCTTTGATCACGTTTTATCAAGTTTTTTGTTCGGTAGTCATAGGTATGCGGTTTTAGACTAGAATTTGATATTCACAAGCAAAATTTGAAAGCACGGTGGAAAGTACAATTCCAATTTTTTTTCATATGTAGAAAGATTAATTGCTTTTTCAAATTTCACACTAGTTGAACGTTTTTTAGGTGAAATAAACATCATTTTGGAACAAAAATTTGTGTTTTTGTGACAAATGTTGTTTGAGTTAACAAACCTAAAAAAATTGTTATGAATATTAATATTCAATTTTTCTTTTATTTTGTGCTTCATAGTGTGATTACAATCTCGCGTAAATAAGCAAAAAATTTTTTTTATCAAAAGAAAAATTTGGTCCTTTAAGGGTTAAAGTTAAAACTCATGAGTCTTGTCACTTGTGGCTTTACTTTACTTCACTTCCAAGGGGGAGTCGCTTCTTATCTGCAGGATTCTCCCTAGTTACTGGGTGTGACTCATAACAAGTTAGAAAAGTTTTTCCAATTCCGACTCCGACTCTAAAATATCTAAAAAAACGACACCAACTTTATCCTAAAACGGGCAACTTTAGCGACTACGATTTCACAATCTTGGAGGCCTAATTTAGCGGAGTGTCCAAAAACAATAAGAACTCCGAATCCCAACTCCACCAAATCTAAAAAACCGACTCCTACTCACGACTCCGACTTCATCCAATCTAAATAAACTACTGCGACTCCGCTCTGAATCATCCGATTCCGGCAATTCCGACTCCACAACCCTGCTTATAATTATCTTGTTGAGTCGGAGTTGCTGGAGCCGCATGTTCAGGGTGGAGTCAGAATCCTTCTTTATGTAGTTGGAGTCGTATTATCAATTCTCGGGGAGTCGGAGTCCGAAACCTTTGAATTAGAGAAGTCGATAAATGATTTTTGCAACTCCACAATCGTCGTTTAACCATAAATACAAAAAATAGATGAACATTAAGAAATTTTTCCTCATCAAAATCTTCAACATAAGTCACAAAACATTATTTTCAATTATTAGGTTTACATCAATAAATTTTGAAGGCTAGGTATGCCAGTTAAATGATGGAATTTTTGCAATGTCAAGCGTGTAATTGGATTGCTTTGACGAACAAATTCGAAAAGATTTTGTTGTCGCTGAATTCAACTAATGTGGAAGCAATTTACTAGGACTTTTTAAAAGCTATCAGAAAGCAGCCAAAAAGACTGTTTTACGCAGTCACCATAACAACCGTATACCGTGTTGGTATGCAGAGTGTGAAACTCTCTATACAATTTTATTGCCATACCTCGAAATTAAACACGACTTGATTATGACTGTTTTGGCTTTACTGATAAGACTTGACAGAAAATATAGAGATCAATGGTTTCGATCAGTTTATCAACTTTTACACTCTCGTCGAAAAGCATAGAGAACGTTAAAGTGATCGTATTTGTAGTTCACAACACTCCTTTCGTCATTCTCGCATTTCAGCTGATGCTGTTACGTCTTAGCTATTAAAAATGGGAGATAAGAGACTGTTGACTGCAAGTCAATTCGACTTCTTCCAAAAGATAAGTGACTTTTGGAGGAGATCAACACCAAACTCAGTAAACATCTGTAAGAATTAATTTTTTACATAGAAAATTTTTTACTGTCCTGCAATATTTAAAACCTCGTAGATCTAAAGCTCTGGACCCTGATTCTATCTGCTTTGATCACTGCAGGAGTTACTCTTAATTCCTAGTTACGTGACTTCTTTTTTTTGTTTGCATTTATTCAAAATTTTCAAAATCCAAAGAAGAGCGCTCGTAGTCGTAATTTCAAAACTGATAAAGCCTTTAAAAAACTCCAAGACCTGTCTGAAAAGACTTAACTTGGGCGGCGTCGAGAAAAACCAATTATTTATTTATTGCTCTTTAGGGAGCAAACTGGATTTCGACGCGGAAATTCAATTCCGCGTCGAAATCCAGTTCGTAGATCAATTTGTTCTGTAATTTAATACAGGAGACATCGAGGATCCTTTTGAAGCTAAGAAAACGGTGCCATAATCCTCGCCCTGACGGCTGTTGATGACAGCATGGCATTGTGGCCTTACTTGCAAGTTGCTGAAACTTCTTCCAGATAAGCACATAGTTAGAATGATTATGGAACTTGTCCAAGACCAAAAATTCTCCTTTACTATTGGTAACAAGCAAATCAAGCTCCATGTCTGAGAAACGGGGTTCCTTAGGTCTTGGCTCGATTCTTTTTTAACCTTTATACATAATATTTGGCTTCCATAATCTTTATAAAATTTGCCTACGCGGACTATCTCGCATTATTGCACTACTCGAAATTGGAAGGGGACTGACGTCTAGACATAATCACATTTTCACCCTTCTCCAGACTTGAAGGATGAAACTGGAAGTCTAGACATAATCACATTTTCACCCTTCTCCAGACTTGAAGGATGAAACTAAGTCCCCCAAAGACGGTGATGACAGTCTTTATTTTAACAAGCGATAGGCCAAACCTGAGCTTAAAGCTTATTTCACGATGGACTTTTACTATTCTGTCGGGTATCTTCATATCTTGGAGTAAGACTGGACAAATCGCTCACATTTTGTCACTAACTTGTGGCATTGCACAAAAAATATTTTCCCGGTTCACGCTGTTGCCCTATATTCGATTTACTCGACAGCTGAGTACTTTGCAGGGCATGTGCTCGCCTCATTAACAGAGCCTTGAATGACGCCTAAAACATTGTCACTGAATGCCTGCGTCCCACTCCAACACACCATTTACCAATTTTTTCAGTCGTCAAACCAGCTGAACTTTGCAAACTAAAAGTGAAAGACTCCTTGTATAGCAATGGAACTCTGCATCGTAATCATCTACAGTACTGCAAGTAATTCCCCGGATTTGTTTCCAGAGATGCAAGATATTGCTCTCCGTTTGAAAATTTTTAGTATTTTTAATTTTAATTTTTATTTTGTGATATGACTGAAATTTAAAGCAAAAAATAGTGCCGTAAAGTATCTTTCCCAAAGGACACGACAGAACCAATTAAGTAAGCTTTGAATTGCAATCGCGTCAATTGCTTCAATTATAATGCGAAAAAAGGTACCCTATTATAATGTCATAAAAAACTATTGACTACAATTAAAAACTTCATGATATTGCTGCATTTCAAAATGCGAAATTTTGTTATTAAAGAATGAAAGGCAAAAGATTTAACCCTTTGCGGTCCAAATTAAAATTCCTTTATCGGTCAGTCTACTGTAGGTCCAAATTAATTTTTTTGATTTTTGCTTGTGTGTATGTTGATTTTATGAAAAACTGTTGTTTCGCATCATTGTACCGAAAAAGTTATTCAACTTTTTATTCTTGTGGTCCAAATACATGTCACATATGCAAATACAATTTGAATAAAATTTAATAAATCATTTTCAACACGGAGACGGATAGCAGCATAGGCATTAGTTGCAGTAACTATTTCTTGCATTAGCTCATCCATCATAAAATACTGAAAACATTGAAGTTCTGTTTATGGAATCTGCTGAAAATTAGGCCATGCATTTTGAGCAGTAAAGGAAAAATGGGAAAAATCAGTGTCATTTGACATCCACCTTCTCCAACTTACAGCAACACCTGGTAAATTATTGCTTGTTTGGTCATTTGGACTGTCATCATCAGATTCTTCACCGTCATCAGTTTCTGAGTCACTTAATACCATAGTTGTATCAAAATTACTTTCATCGTCACCGTCTGAAATATCTGACACATTAGAAAGTATATGCAGAACAGCTCCAGCATCAAATTTTCTCTTAGGCATTTTGTATGAAAACTAGGCTAAATAAAATCAATAAATATTCTGCAAAAAAGCAAAATTATAGTTGGTAGTATTTCAGAATAACATCGAAACACTTTAGCTATTTTAACCTGTTATTATTTTTTTTGCAGCAAATTACCCTTACCACAAATCATGGGATAACCTATTGCGTATTGCTTGACTTCCTTAAGTATTGAACCTACAACCTTTGGATTAAAAATTAAGCAAGGTAACTTCTGATGCCAGCAAATCTTTCTCAAAAACTGTTTAGCTGACTGGGTAGTGAACTTACAATCTTTTGATTTAATAACTCCCACTGTTGATTTTCTGCTGGAAAAAAGCAAACATTCCACAATCAAATTGCTGAAAATAAAACCACATTGTAAATTTAAAAGCAACCCTAGGGGTGGAATTTGCTTACATTTGGGGTGGTCCATTCGAGGATGGGATTTTCCATGTTACGATGGAAGTAGACAACCCTAGGGTGGAAATTTTGAAGATGGTATTTTCTATTCTTAATAGTTTTCCATTTTACGATAGAAATAGACAACCCTAGGGATGAAAATTTTGAAGGTGGTTTTTTCCATCCTTAATGATTTTTACCTTTCCATCAGATTGTACTACAGTATGGTATATACTATCTCTAAATTCAACAAATTTGAAATGGTCGAAAAGTTTATTTACATAGCAACAGGGCGATTAAACGAACATCAAACACCATTTAGAAAACAAAACAAAAAACAAAATTTTAACGGCCATTCTTAAAGTAAAGCGTTAATCATTTTTTGAGCACTCATGTTTGTGATTTTTTTAGAAATATTTAAAAGATAACTCAAAAACTGAAGAGAACATGTAAGTGCTTTTGGAAATTTCATATCAAAAATTCAGTATGAGGTTATTATTATTATTAAAGCATCTTTAAAGGTTGTGCAATTGCACAACCAACACCTTTGAACAAAAATTGATGTGGCATGGTCGGTAGCCACATGGATACGGTGTTGTCACGGAAGTTTCGTTCAGCAAATTATTCGAGTAATTATTGATACGTAATATCAAGGAAAGTTACATTGATAAACATTAACATAGCCGGTCAGAATATTGGATGAACATGTCCAACTTGCTATTAAATAGAAGTGGCACAAGGCACAAAGCTGAAGCAATTTCCTAAAACAGAATTTACATTCAACAATGTCAAAAGTCTTTTAACAGAAATCTATTACCCTTTTCAGCAAAGTCAAATTGATGATTTATTTAACTGGTCATATTTGCGATACGTAAACTCATTAATAAAATCAGTTTAAGTTCAATGGGTTGAATATTTAATACGGAAATTAAAAACTAAAACTTAACTAATTCATAATGAAACATCGATTTCGACCTATAAATATCATCATCAGATAAAAAAATGTAAAAATCAAAAAAGTTTTTTTAAAATTAAAAAAATTAAAAAACTTTACTTATACTAATCTGGTCCTGATTCGAAGACACAAAGTGAAGGTGTAATAAAACTGCAAGGCAAGTGGAACAACAGCTGACATCATGATTATCAATCACGTAACGAAGATGAAAAAAGAAACACTGTACAAATGAAATACCGCAAACTCCCGCTAAGATCAAAAGGGTTGATTGAAAAGATCAACAAAGCCGCTTTAGTTTCCTCTCAGTGTGTGCGCTTTACACGATAGTAAACAAATAAATGGGTTTAAGACTCAATTACAATTATAAGAGAGAAAAATTTTATTCATATTAATTTTAGCATTCTGCACGGTACACTAACCACGAAATCCCAAGGTCCTGTCACCAATAACTCTTTAAAAAATTTACTAAACTCTCTAAGTAAAAACTAACTAAATTCTCTAAACACTGACTAAATTAATAAATGTTTTACCGGTACACTTTTCTCTAACAGCTTCCTAAAAGAGTCTATTAATGAACTAAAGCGAAGTAGTCTAGCCGCCACCTAACATTATCACTTTTACTAGTGATTCAGTGAAAATGACTGAACTGAAGTGAAATCGTAACAATTGACTTTTACAAAAGTCGTTTGTGATGATTTCAAAAGTCAATTGTGACAATTTCCGTTTAATTTTGCCGTAACCTAGCAAACTAGTGGAACACTGGGATTTATAACGTTGAACACAGCTTGGAAGTTGTTTTTAAATATTTTTTCCTATTGTTCCTGAGCGTATTTAGCTTTGTTTACACTATATGTAGAAGCAGATTTTGAGAGACCGCTGGACAATTTTGAGAGACCGTTTCGGTTCGTCAAAACGCCTTAAAAAAAACACTGTTCTGTGATATCAAGTAGCATTAAGAACGTCGAAATGAAATTTATAAAAATAATCAAGGAGGACAGCTCGGTCATTGTCATCCTTAACGTTAAATTTGTTGCAGAATGAGCGGTGGTTATTTCATCGGGTAGAAAATTTATTTTTTGTTTGTCCTCCGTAAAGCATTTTGCAAAATGTACACTTTGCCACGTAAATACCATAATTTTTGCAAGTAAAATGTTGTTTTAAATTAATTCAAAATTACTTGCTAAAATTTTAATTTAATTTAAAACAACATCTTTAAATTTAATTTTAAATTTAAAACGTATACAGAAAAGCCGTTGGCAGTAAAATGCTAATTGGTTGACTCTGCCTCCGATAAAAAGTCTAGATATAGACAAGTAAACTTTGAAAAAAAATTAAGCATGTTAATTTCCACCCTTAAGGGTGTTTGCTTGTTCGATGCTAACACGAATGATGGAAACAACCATCTTAAGTATATAATCACATCCTCGCTGCATAGAAATTACCATCTTTTTCTCAAAAATAACAGGCAAAAGGTAGTAAAAACCATGCTTTTTAAAATTTTCATCCATAAGGTTGTTAATTTCCACCCTTAAAAATACCCAAAATTTACAGTGCATAATATCATAAAGCTAACAACAAGTTTCAAGCGTTGTTGGAATTCCCCTAAGCTGATAAGTTTTTGAACTAATCCAAATCGATAAAAAACCTTTTCCTTGCATTTTTTCCATGGGTTTGCATTTCTTAAAAGGGTAGTAAACTAAGTGCATATATGACATGAGTTTGGACCAAAGAACATAAATTGTATTTGCATCCCAGACGGTTAGTTGGACCGCAAAGGGTTAAATGTTGATAAAAATAGGACCATAATTTCTTAAACAGCTTATATGCAGAAATGGCTTTAATAGGGTGCGAGTGGTGTGGCCGCACCGAGCCCCCCTAAAATAGATCAAAAGTGGGCCCCCTCTACAAGAAATTGCTCTATTTTTACAAAGTAGCACCAGAACATCGATGGCATGTCAAAAAAAAGAAAGAAAATTTCGAAAAAAAAGCATCCTTGGCTGACGACACTTTACACACTATGTACTACAACAATTCGAAGTGAAGACCTTTTTTTTTTTTAAAGAGCACCATAATTTTCGGAGGAAATTTGGAAAATCCGAGATGGATTTGTAATGAAAACCTTTTTTTAGTGATCACTTTGCTTTAATGTACTAAAAATTACTTCAGCTACCTTTTTTTTAGGACACTAAATGGTGGCCCGCTTACTTTTCTTGCACCGGGCCCCTCTTTTTGTAAAACCATCACTGCTTATACGGTGTCCAGGCTTATATTCTAATAAAGTTGTCATGTTTTTATTCTGCTGTGACTAATGGCAAATTTAAAGAGGTCCATCACATTGGAATGGTTGAAATAATGTAGATTACAAATAACCAAATTTAGCTGAAAAATCATGACATATTTACGACTCCTGTGAGCTTTTGCCCTCGTCGTTGCAATACCTCGGCCTGGACTCGAGACGCAAAGGTCCGAGACGAGACTTTGAGTTTACGAGACCGAGACTTTGAAAAACGTGCCTCGAGACATTTCTCGAGACCGAGACATACCTCAAGACATCCACTTCTGGCAGACACCAGTCACAATGCGCAGTGCGTTGTTAATGATAGGATCAATTAGGCCAATATGAGAATAGCGGCACCAAGCAGGTGGAAATACTCAGCAGCAAAATGTACAAGAGCAAGGGGTGTTATGCGCAAAGATGTGGCAACAGCACCTCAGCTTGTCCTGCTAAACAATAGATTAAGGAAATTCTTGAAGTGAGTTTCTTACGCAGTGACTCTAAGTGTCGTCCGTACGTAAGCGATCTATCTAGTGTCAGATTAAGATATTTCGGTGTTGCATAGAAAGGCAGTTGGTTGCCATTTACACCAACTAATAGTTCACGTTTTGCCTCCCTGTTATTGAGGTGGAGGGCAGACGACACCGTTTTTTTAAAGAATAAAAGAGCTTATGAAGCCAAGTAAGGGATCCACTTTATCATACAAAATTGCAATAATTAAACACTTAAAACACGCTTTGTAAACTTGTAGTGAAAAAAATAGGGATCTTTTTAGATAACGTCTTTTCAAATAAACAGGATTGATAGCTGTGCTAAATTAAAGATTTTGTTCACAGAAATTATCAACTGGAATCCATTAGGTTTTCGACTTGATGTTAATGCAAGTTTTTTATGTTTGATATCTCAGTTTTTAAATAGTTATACATACAATACTAGCAACAAAAATTTAATTCAATTGAAACAATACTTTAGTTTTGGTATTGTTTGTATTTGCTTGCCGTGCAAAGCCATTAAAGCAGGCTTATAAACTGCACATAATTAAACAAAATTTTAACAAAATCTGGAAGTACCGAAAAAACAAAAAAACATTCTTGGTTATCAAGTCGAAATACAAGTAAGCAAAAATGAAATATACTGTTTACAATATGTACCAAAAAAAACAAAAGAAACGAAACCAAATAGTAAAAGTTGATACTGAAATACAAATAAAAGAATAAGTGCACTGACATCAAAAAGATGAATTAATGTAAATAAGAATGCGATATAAAGCGTTTTTTAGTAGGCATACTATTTTTTTAAATCGAAGAATCGGGACGCTATGAAAAAGAAAAAAATTCGTCTCAAAGTCAATGTTTCCTCAAATTTTTAATTGTGGGTGTGCGCAGAACTTTGCTCGTGCGCAAACTTTACGTTTTTTTTCAAAGTAAAACTTATATTACTGACTCTGATTTCTCGATTTTTGTCCCAAAATCATAGTGATCTCTAAAAAAAGTCTTTATTTAAAATTGTAATTTTTGGGACATAATGGTTAACCGAGCGGGACATCGGGACAAGGCCTAAAAATCGAGACTGTCTTGGCTAAAACAAGACGTATAGTATGCCTATACATTGAGGAAAAAATGCAACAACAACCCAATTCAAATGACAATTTTGACAAATTGACTAAAATAACTTTTATCACAATCAAGTCGAAAACGATGTTTTAATTACTGTACAAATTTAAAGAGTGGAAAGTTATACAATAAATTTAAAGTGACATTATGAAAAAGCAAGAATAAACTGAAGTGTAACGTACCAATACCCAACAATTGTAAAATATATATTCAATAAAGATCTCAAACGTAACCAACCAATTTACTATAAATCTTTTACAAACTTGTTGCATTGAGTTTAATTAGTTGTCTGTAAGATAATTGACAGTATTCCAACCGGACTCGATTATTAATGCAATTAATTCACCAAGGTTATCGGTTTGAAATACATCATTGCTTTCACGTGCTTGTTCAATGGCATGAATGAAATCATCTCTAGTTGTTGGTGCATAAATGTTATAAATTGGACACGGAAACGGAAACACCAAAGACAAGCAATGACTTGCAAGCAAACGGCACATTCTTCCATTTCCATCCGAGAAAGGATGCAAAGATACAAAATGATATAGGATCCATGCAGCACATCGAATATACATTAAGTTACGTTTTATTGAATCCAGTTTAGATTGTTTTATGTATTCAATTGTTGCATTGTACTGATCTACTTTTCTTAAAACTTCATCATAGGCATCATCTTTTGTATTAAAATTGGGATAATGATGTATTTTAGTGTCTTTAACAGTCATTCTTTTATCTGTTGAAAACTCTCCACACTTTTCCGAGGCCAATAAATTTTTCATTAGAATTTTATGAGTATCTTGAATGCATTCTTCAACATCAAGCAATCCTTTATCCTCTCCAATATTTCGTTCTTCAAGATGTTGGATTGCATCATTCAAATTCTTTGACACTTGTTCTTCAAAAGATAAATTATCAAATGTGTTTTTATTTACAGCAATTTTCGTTGAATCCAATGTTTGTGTACCTTCATTTTCACCCTGATTACTATTAAGTATATACTTAATCTTTAACTCTTGCAATTTTTTTTGACATTCCTGGGTATGTGGCTTATAATGACGAAGTTTATCATCAATGTTTTTAAGCATTTGTCTTGTTGAGGGAGATTGCACGTTTGTTTTCCAAGGAGGATGGTCCGGCACTTTAATTTTTTCAATCATGTTGTAAACACCTTTTGATTTTAAACTGACATCGTTGGACGGTTGTTTACTTAAACTACTTGTCATTCTCATACAATTATAAAACAAATACGTTAAAATCTATTTTTAAAAAATAATTCATTTGAAGTAATATAAACCCAGAAACTAATCAGGCCTAATTAAAGATCTAAAATAAAAAAAGACTTCTACTTAAACTTTTTATACTCTTTTAACTATAAGCTATACAAATTGATCTCCCTCCAAAAAAAATTTTTCACGTCAGGACAAGTTGTGTAATTATTAAACAAATGTGTAGGAAAAATAATTATTACACACTAACTCTTTAAAAAATATACAGTAGATTTTTTTCTTTTTTTAATGCTGGAGTTTAGCATACTTTTAAAAATCTTTTCATATACTGTACTTCTAGACCGACCACGCTTTAGAACTACCTTCTTTCTTCTTTGTTTAGGAAGATGGAAAAAACCTGAATGATTCATTAAATGCCCAGACATGTTTCCGTTAGTCAAGTTACCAGGCTCTTGTCGACATTTGAGAGAGCACTAGATCCATTTGAATGGTGATAGGTGTGGCAAGATGTTACTACGTGCTCAGCTATCTACTTCTTTGCACCGGCCGCCGTACAAGCCATACCCCATTTGTGCGTTTTCGACCAACGCCAGTTCGGGGACCGGTTAAGCTTGACCCATGCAGGTTTGGGAAAGCTAATTCCCGGTTGCGTTAGGCTGACATCCTTAATAAATGTACTGAGTCGAGAGGTGTTTTCTTGCCACTTTATGTTCTATCTACAGGGTGTCCATAAATTATATCTGCAACTTCAAAATTTTACCATAAATCCGTTTTTGACGTTACTCAGTACAGTTTGTGCAAAAGAAAAGACTTTGAGTTTTTATCTAATTATGCTTTTTTTGCCGTTTTGCTGTATTTATTTAATTTTTTACTTATTTATTAATTTACAGGATTTACATATTTATTAATTTACAGACTACATTTATTAATTTACAGGATAAAATGGATAAATGATAAAAATCATAAGACCGGTTAAAATAAGAAAAAATATAATTTAAAAATCATTTTTATCATT
The DNA here is from genome assembly GCA_963680785.1 of Diplosoma virens. Classification (NCBI taxonomy): domain Eukaryota; kingdom Metazoa; phylum Chordata; class Ascidiacea; order Aplousobranchia; family Didemnidae; genus Diplosoma; species Diplosoma virens. The sequence goes on from OY796880.1 coordinate 15,117,699, forward strand.
TATTTATTTATCCATTTTATCCAGGAAAAGGACCCGTGCGTGTCTTGGTTTATAGAGACAAAATCAGACAGTTAGTTTGGAAGTTTCGCTAGACTTGGGTGTCTGATTTTGTCTCTATAAACCAAGACACACACCGGTCTTTTTCTTGGATAAAATGGATAAATAAATAAATGATAAAAATCATAAAACTGGATAAAGTGATAAAAGATAAAATAAACACTATATTCCGCCCATCATGCTACACTGATGCCTGACCGGACCGGGTCGTTAAGTTGCCACAGCTGTTTACAAAGTGGAGACAGAAGCCTTTAATATAGGAGGTGTTCAGTTTGTGAGGGCGGCGAGCTAAAAATAGTAGCCTACGGTTTTTTAGCGGCAAACCTCAGTTGTTTAGATACCTGTTAAGATTAAAAAGTTGTCCGTTGGTGTGAGACGCACACATTCGGTCACAATGCACAAGGCGTCGTTAATGGGCTTGTCAATAAAGTGAGAATGGGCACTGCGACATCAAACAGGCGCGCAGTACTCAGCCGTGAAAAGGATCAAAGCAAGGGTGGCTGTGCAAAGAATTGTGGCATCCGCATTCCAACTTGATACAGATAATTGCGGTAAAAACCCAACGCAAGATGATAACTTCTTACTCAGTAACTCTATGTGTCGGCGAAACGTGAGTTTCCTATACAGCTTCATGCCGAGATAATAACTTTCCTATCCAGTTTTTGCCGAGATATGTGCAAGGATCATGGAAGAAGAAGCTATTGGCGGATACGATTAACAGAGTTAAGTTTAACACCATCTTCAACTTTAAAAGGGCCAATAACCTCTTTTCTAATGATCCCTGTCCATATCATTATCCCAACACACCACCCTGCTGTCATCGATAACGGTAGGAATTTTTCTACCATGAAGGACCCATCAGGACCATCTAATGGTACTCTGCTTTCATCTGTAAAGATGACATTGGCAAAATTAGTCTTTAAATACGAGGGTGGTTTATCAAATAATACCTTTATTTTTGCAGTTCCGCTACAAGGGGTTAAAGAAAATTGCGTATTGCGTTTTTACAGTGACTGAACCTTCACATAATTAACCTGTACTTTTTAGCTTTTGGTTGATTTAGGTAATAACGCAGTGATAAATTCAAATTGTGTGTAAATTTTGGCCATAAAAACAGTCTTACAAAGCAGTTTCTGTTATAATGGATGTCCGTCAAAAACAGAAATATGTTATTGAGTTTTTCTATGCAGAAGTACAGACAATCGACATCTTTAAACGCTTGGTAAATGTTTATGGCGGCGAGACAGTCGATGTCAGCACGATTAGAAGATAGGTTTGTTGCTTCCAAAGTAGTGACAAAGATGTAAGCGACAAACATTGCTCTGGGCGCCCAAACACAGCCACTAATGAAGAAAATAAAGTACGCTTAGATGAGTTCATCGAATCTAACCGGCGGATAACAATGAATAAAATGAGCACAGAGTTGGGAGTAAATGTCTTGCGATCAAATCAAATTCCTTTTCTCGTCTGACCTAGTTTTCCAATCTAATTATTACGCTTCACTGGCTGAACGGTCACGTCATCGTAATCGAGATCACGTTTTAAATTTTTTTTTTTTCAATGCAAGTAATTCCTTTCATTTGGTAAATATACAAGTTAGATTACGCACGAAAGTTTTGGTTCGCTCGCTCGTTTAGTGAAGATTCCCGCTGCCTTAAATAATTCGATAACCTGTAAAAATGTTTTGAATCGCAAATATTGCAATCGCGTGTGATTTCGCTTGCTTGGTGTTTGGTGTGCTGGAGCAGGCTACGTAGCGCTTCGCACTTCTGGTCATTAAATTAGATTATTTTAGTCATTGTTCTCGCTGGTGCAGTGTTTCGTGCATTGGAATTAGCAGAGTATCTCAGATTATTTTCGAGCAGCGGTAGTTGGCCATTCACCTCCCTTGTAGAGCTCCTATGCTAGTGCAGTTTGGAGCCTACAGAGCGTGAGTGCGGTGGAAAAATTAATATCCTCTCTGGGGTACAGCAAAAAGTGTGCCAGATGGCTGCCACGAATGCTCACTCGGGAGCAAAAAGACCACCGGATGACTGTCAGTAAGGAGTTGTTTGAACGATATGAAGTTCAAGGCAATGCCTTCCTCGACCAAATCGTCACTGGTGATAAAACTTCGTGTCAGTTGAACCGGAATCTAAACGACAGTCAATGGAATGCCACCACTCACATTTTCCACCAACAAAACAGTTCAGGTCACAGCGCTGACCGGGAAAAGTGATATGTACCGTCTTCTGGGATACACATGGCATTATTATCTTCGATTTCTTGGAACCAGGGGCAACTATCAACTCTGAACGTTGCATTAAAACATTGATCAAACTGAAGGCTAGAATTGCCCGCACAGAGAAGAAGAAAACATTCTTGCAATACGACACTGCCAGGCCACACACGAGTCCTGAGACCACAGAATGTGTGACCAAGTTTGACAGGACACTGCTGCCTTATCCTCCATATAGCCCTGACCTTGCACTATCAGATTTTCATTGGTTTAAGCCTCGGGATTGTGGGGACCTCATTTTGTTGACAACAATGCTGTCATAGACGCAGTCAAAATATGGACTGCCACAGCTGGAAGAGAGTTTTACCAGCGAGGCATTCAGGCCCTCGTTCATCGTTGGAAAAAATGCATTGAAAATGGTGGTGACTTCGTAAAAAAATAAAATTCTTGTTGATAAAATAATATGTGCTTGATTTAGTGATGTCGCTATCGTTTTTCTATTTCTTTAATTATTTGAGTTAGAGGGTAGGAGGCATTACTTCATAAACCACCCTCGTATTTTTTGGACCAAGCTAATCTTCCTTCTTTGTGTTTTGTCGACAGAAACTGTCCTGTAACTCTAGATTTCACCTTGGAAAACTTCTTTAGGACTTTATATCTTGTGGTTCTTGGTACATTGTCAATACCACAGGCGTCAAAACTGCTTTTGCTGGATACATTGAGTGATTTTACTAATTGTCGTTTAATACGTGATAAATTCCTAGCTTTTAACGTTTTGAATTCACTTTGATTTCTTTTTCCCTTGGTTGAATCCAAAATTCAGCCATTTTTTTCACAGTGCGGTGATCTCTGCCTAGTTGTTTGGATATTTGGAGTGTGGTCATTCCTAGTGCTAATTTCTTAACTATTTTGTTTTTTTCTACTAATGTTAATTCCTTTTTTTTACTGATGCCATAATGCAATAATGCAATTTTTTTATCAAAAATACAATTTATAAGAGAAGTGCTCAATTTTGACTAATTTGGAATTAAATTCTGTAACAATAAAATAAACAATAATTATTTACATGTACACTTTTGCATAGGAAAGTAGTAGCAGTTTCAACATTACAAACAAGTAAGAACTCATTTTGGAAAATTATATCAACTGTATCAGCAACTTATTTAATGTGCAAAAGATCTCCAAACGCAGTTTACATGGAGCAGCAGAAATAGGTTTTTTTCTTTCCTGATCAGTTTCAGCAAACTCGATGTTGTCAGCACACCGAAGCAACTGTCAGTTAGTTCTTGGAATTTGGCGTTATGCATAACGAAAATGCATAAGTTATACGGGTCATTCCATGACAAATCGCCATAGGCGTTTAACCACTACATCTCCGATTTTGATAATAATTGGTGTATGTGGTTATCTTATAGCCAAAACCCACTGGTGCAAATATTACGTTTCTACAACTAATACTTTTTGAGTTATAAGGGGCAAAGTTTTGGGGGAGCCAAAAAATCCTTTTCAAAAAACGCTTATATCTTCCTCAAGATATCTTTAAATTATAACATGTTATATATGGTTGAAATCAAAAAAGAACAAGGAATTCAAATATAATATCAAACATTTTATAAATATTAATATAAAAAAGGTATTTATTTTTAAAAAATATTTTTCCCCGCCACCCCCCAAGAATTTTGAAAACTCCCAAAAAAATTTTTTGGAAAAAAAATTTGATTCATAAGCCTTAAAAATATGCAATAAAAACAATGGGTATAGACCGTTTATTATGCTCAACACTCAATACAAATGATTCACTAAAGCAATTTTTATGGCAAATATTTCCAAAAATTTAATTAAAATGTGAAAGATTTTCCTGCATACCTCAATTTTAACATTGAGGATCTTGGCAATGTTTTCTTGGCATTTTAGATTCTAAATAGTTTAAAATAATTTATAATATCTAAAAAAAACATTTAATGGGGATTAATGTAGGTATCAGATATTGTCAAATGTGCAAACTAAATAGCATGTGTAATATGGCAGCGTAGTCGACTGGTTAAAGCGCCGAGCTTATGATCAACGTGGTCTTGGTTTGAAACCTACTCACGCCATTCTGCTGTGTTTTTGGGAAAGACACTAAACGGCACATTCCCCTGTTTGGTGGTCCTGGCAAGCAGTTCTAAATTACAGTCATATTTCTAATAAATTATAAGCGGACAGCAATATCTTGGCATTTCCGGAAGCAGGTCAGGGTAGTTGCCTACCCTATGTATTAGCGCCTCCGTCGCTTTCTTACGAGTCAGGAGGATAAATATTGAGATAAAATAAAAAATAAATAAATAAAAATAAAAATAATACCTCTGATAAATATGACTGTATAGGTATTATAGTAAAAAATTAAAATCTTTGTATAGCCATCAGCAATACTAGCCGTAACTCCATTGTTAATGTAATAGAATTATACATCACAAATACATATACAAGTTATACATTTTTTATATTTTTTTCTTCATTGACAACAAAAACAAAAATAAAAAGACACATTCAAAAGAATGAAAAATCACGTATATAGTGCAATGCAATTGCTGCCAGAAGAAGATGCTAGCAAAAGACCTTTTACGTTACCATAAGTGAGCTAGCACCTTTAACTATTTGAATCAGATGCTATACATACATATAAAAAATAAAATTGCAATATAAACAAAGACAAATCAAATAAAAAAATAATATTTATCAAGGTTAATCATAAAAAATATGGTGTTATGACATTTGATTGAATGGCACTTGATTGAACACACTTGATCGAAACGACACTTGATCAAAACGGTACTTGAACGAAACGACACTTGATCGAAACAACCCTTGACCGAAATGACACGTGATCAAAATTGACAGTTGATAAAAAAAAAGGATTTACTTTTGTATGTTTTTGCGATTAAACAATGTCTTTGTTACTGTAAATTAGATTTATAAAAAGCAGGGTCATCAGTAAGAGAATAGTTTGTGTTTATTTTTTTTAATTTTTGGTCAATGTCAAGGTCAGGGTTTTTTAAAAAGTTTCCTGGGCTCAGCATTTTTCGGGGTGAAACAAGTAGATTTCATGCCATAGTTATGTTTCGTTAGATGCCTGTTGCTGCCATTCCTTTGTATTCAATTTACATTGTAGTCAGTTATTTAGGGGGGCATTGTGTGATGGCCCCACCCTTGCAGACCCTTACAGAAATAAGAGACAGACTAAAAGGAAAGATCTTTTTTTTAGAGATAACTATGTTTTTGGGACAAAAAATTGACAAAACTGGGACAGAGTCAAAGTGAAAAGTTATAGTTTTTTTTTTAGTGATTACTATGTTTTTGGGACGAAAAATTAAGACAGATTCAAAGTTGTAAATTTTCTTTTTTCTTATTCGATCAAATGTCATTTCGATCAAGTGATGTTTCAATCAAGTGTCGTTTGATCAAGTGTCGTTCGATCAACTATGAGGTCATGAAAAAATATACTGATAAAAATGAAAACAATTCAAAACATACAACATTACAATTTACAAATTGTTGCACATTACAACATACCGACACTATTGAAAACAATTCAAATACATACAAATTTTTTAAATTATAAAATGAGTTTTCGTTAATGTTTTTAGGAATTTTAGACCATATCTTTACACCATTGAAATTTAACATCTTTTAGTAAAATTAGAAGATACATACAGTTGGTAAAAACCAGGGGTGTGGAGCCGGAGCCTGGAACAGGAAGAAATTTTAGAGTCTGGAGCTGGAGCTGGAGCCAGAGCCACATATTTTAAAAAAGTGGAGTCAGAGTCGAAGTCACATATTTAAAAAATGTGGAGCTGGAGCTACATATTTTCAAAAAGTTGAAGCTGGAGGCAATTTTTTAATAGGTTGCAGATGGAGCCTGATATTTTGAAAAGCTTGGAACCAGTAAAGTTGCAACAGCTTAAGTTCCAGCTTTGTATTGCATTAAAAGAACACTGCCACATTTTTTTATTCAAATTAAATATTATGTTTTAGAGTTGCCTCCAGTATATTTGGTAAATCAGAAATATATAGTACTATTTTCCTTTGCTTGAGTTGGTTAATGTTCTGCCTCCCAGAGAGGCATGGAATACACTTTTACAGTAAGCAATTACCCTGACCTGCTTCCGGAGATGTCAAGATATTGCTGTCCGCTAGTAATTTAGTAGAGATATTACTGTAATTTAGAACTCCTTGCCAAGACCACCAAGCAGGGAAAAATGCTGTAAAGTGTCTTTCCCAAGGACACAACAGAATGGCACAAGTGGGTTTTGAACCGAGACCATGTTTATCATCAGTCCGGTGCTTTAACCACTCGACCACGCTGCCAACTTTTAAGAGTCATGGTCACTTTTAGAGTGAACCATTTCTAAAAAAAGTCAAGTAGGCAGCGTGGTCAAGTGTTTAAAGCACCAGGCTGATGATTAACATGGTCTCGGTTCAAAACCCACTTGTGCCATTCTGTTCTGTTCTTGGGAAAGACACTTTATGGAACTTTCCCTTGCTTGGTGGCCTTGGCAAGGAGTTCTAAATTGCAGTAATATCTCTATTAAATTACGCATACAGCAATATCTTGGCATCTCCGGAAGCAGGTCGGGGTAATTGCCTATGTTATGTATAGCACCTCCGTCGCTTTCCTGCGAGTCAGAAGGATAACTGTAAAAAATAAAAAAAAAATAAAGTATTGAATTTGATCATAGTACACATAAATGAACAGTTTAAGGCAGGGGTGTGGAGCCGGAGCTGGAGCCAGAGCCTAAAGTGGGAAGAAGTTTTAGAGTGTAGAGCTGGAGCTGAGCCAGAGCCAGTCAATTTAAAATCCCGGAGCTGAAGCCATAGATTTTATTGCTAGCTCCGCACCCCTGGTAAAGACAAATCAATTTTTTATGTGGTGAGTATTATAATTATGAATTTGTTCATTGAATGTTCATTGAAAGTAATCTGAAAAAGTTTTTGAAAGCATATTATGCATATACTTAAACATGAACTTTGCATAAGTAAATTTAATAACATTGTTTATTTTTAAGACATTAAATTTATGAAAGAAATAATTTATATTCGTTCATTTTGGTAAAAGTAAACAAGAACGAATGAACTTATTTTGATGGACCTGAATAGAAGCCAGCATTGATTTATTAGCTCTTCTCCAATTCAATACAGAGTTTTAGACGTCAGATTAAAATAATGCAAAATAGATAGTTTTTAATGTCGCTAGGGTAGCACAATGTCTGAGTTTACATACTATGCCACAAACTCTAGAAAGTTGTTAAGTGCTCATTTCAAGTTACCCCAAGGTACTTCAAACTACTTTTTCTTTCAATAAAATGACCACTGATGGTAATATTAAAGGGATCAGTAAAATTTTTCTTTTGTTACTGAATGGTACAAAATAGGTTTTAGAGTAGTTTGATAATAGTTTATTTGACTTCAACCATACATCTATTACAAACAATTCTTTATTAACATTATTTTGCACAGATATCAAATAGAGTAGTCTTCATATTAGATAAATTTGAAAGATCATTTATTTAGAGTAGGAATAACAGGGGTCCAAGAATTAAACCCTGTGGTACTCCACATTTAAGTGTAGTCAAATCAGATGAAACATTTTTTATTTTTGTACATTGAATTCTACTACTTAAGTATGATTTTATGATAAATACGACCTTGCCTCTTAATCTAAACTATATATTAATTTTTTTCTATTGATATATCATGATCATGATTAATAGTGTCAAAAGCTTTGCTTAGATCTAAAAACACAGAGCATGTAAATTTATTGTTGTTAAAATTACGAGTAGATAGTAGTTTATCACAGATGGTTGCTAAATACAAAATGTTTAAAAATCATACTTATTATTAATTAAATACCTACTAAACATTAAAGTTACTTTTGCAACTCCCTGCTTTAAAATGAAACCGATGCCGATCAACAACATTGTATTTTTAGCAAAATGAGGGGTTCTATATTTATTTTTTTTTTTATTATTATTTATTTTTTATCTCTATATTTATCCTCCTGACTCGCAGGAAAGTGACGGAGGCGCTATACATAGGGTAAGCAATTACCCTGACCTGCTTCCGGAGATGCCAAGATATTGCTGTCCGCTAGTAATTTAGTAGAGATATGACTACAATTTAGAACTGCTTGTCAAGACCACCAAGCAGGGGAAAGTGCCGTAAAGTGTCTTTCCCATGGACACAACAGAATGGCGCAAGTAGGTTTTGAACCGAGACCATGCTGATCATCAGTCCGGTGCTTTAACCACTCGACCACGCTGCCAACATAGGTAGGCCTAACATCATTTAATCTCAAGTTTAGCAACTAGGTATCTATTAATGCAATAAAAATTGAATGCTGTTCAAAAGTATTGCCATATTTATGTTTTTAGGACTGAGATAATAACTTAATGTATAAATTTTTTAAAAAATTCATTAAATTGAATTTTTGGAAATATTTGCCATAAAAATTGCTTTAGTGAATCATTTGTATTGAGTGTTGAGCATAATAAACGGTCTATACCCATTGTTTTTATTGCATATTTTTAAGGCTTATGAATCAAATTTTTTTTCCAAAAAATTTTTTTGGGAGTTTTCAAAATTCTTGGGGGGTGGCGGGGAAAAATATTTTTTAAAAATAAATACCTTTTTTATATTAATATTTATAAAATGTTTGATATTATATTTGAATTCCTTGTTCTTTTTTGATTTCAACCATATATAACATGTTATAATTTAAAGATATCTTGAGGAAGATATAAGCGTTTTTTGAAAAGGATTTTTTGGCTCCCCCAAAACTTTGCCCCTTATAACTCAAAAAGTATTAGTTGTAGAAACGTAATATTTGCACCAGTGGGTTTTGGCTATAAGATAACCACATACACCAACAATAACCACATACACCTATAAGATAACCACATACACCAAAATCGGAGATGTAGTGGTTAAACGCCTATGGCGATTTGTCATGGAATGACCCGTATAACTTATGCATTTTCGTTATGCATAACGCCAAATTCCAAGAACTAACTGACAGTTGCTTCGGTGTGCTGACAACATCGAGTTTGCTGAAACTGATCAGGAAAGAAAAAAACCTATTTCTGCTGCTCCATGTAAACTGCGTTTGGAGATCTTTTGCACATTAAATAAGTTGCTGATACAGTTGATATAATTTTCCAAAATGAGTTCTTACTTGTTTGTAATGTTGAAACTGCTACTACTTTCCTATGCAAAAGTGTACATGTAAATAATTATTGTTTATTTTATTGTTACAGAATTTAATTCCAAATTAGTCAAAATTGAGCACTTCTCTTATAAATTGTATTTTTGATAAAAAAATTGCATTATTGCATTATGGCATCAGTAAAAAAAAGGAATTAACATTAGTAGAAAAAAACAAAATAGTTAAGAAATTAGCACTAGGAATGACCACACTCCAAATATCCAAACAACTAGGCAGAGATCACCGCACTGTGAAAAAAATGGCTGAATTTTGGATTCAACCAAGGGAAAAAGAAATCAAAGTGAATTCAAAACGTTAAAAGCTAGGAATTTATCATGTATTAAACGACAACTGTTGAACTTTGCGTCATAATCACAGTTCTTCTTTCTGTTATTCTTGTTTTCAACACTATCTTTGTCATTTTTAAGTTGATAACGATTTCTTTTCTTGTGTTTTTTGCTTAATGTCATCATCACCAACCCATACAATCTAGTTAATTTTACACTTTATTTATTTTTGTTGACATTCAGGTGTCTGTTTTCAGCTTTTGTTTAATTTTTAATTTTAAAAAGGGTTCTTGTTTTTATTTGTTTTTTCGAAAATGTGATTATTTTTAGCAGTGAAACTTGTGAATTTTTGACGGTTTCTCTTGGTTCGCTTGTTGGTCTGATAGTGTTTACATCCAGTTCTTTTGATTAATATTCAAAAACGAACGCTCGTAGAGATCACGTTGAATGTTAAGATTTCTTTAACAAGTGGGAAATTGTTATGAAAATAGCAGGATAGAATAACAGTTTACTTCTATAAAAATCTTTTGTTTTACTTTAATACTATATTGTTCAATAAAACTAGTTTTTTTAAACAAGCGTTTTTCGAACTTCACGTAACGAAGCTTTGGCGAGGTCGCACGTGAGTGAAATACTTCGGAGGGGAAGTTATTGTCACGTAAAATAAAATTGGTTTGAAAGACAGCAATGGGCTTTTGGTAAAGCGCCTTTTTATGTCATTATTGAATTATTTTACTTTATTTTGTTCTATCTTACCATAAGTTTTCTACACACTTAAGAATATTTTTAAATCAATTGTTTCTTATTCTCTGAAATCAGTGATATTAAACCTATTAAGAGAAACCGTCAAAAATTCACAAGTTTCACTGCTAAAAATAATCACATTTTCGAAAAAACAAATAAAAACAAGAACCATTTTTAAAATTAAAAATTAAACAAAAGCTAAAAACAGACACCTGAATGTCAACAAAAATAAATAAAGTGTAAAATTAACTAGATTGTATGGGTTGGTGATGATGACATTAAGCAAAAAACACAAGAAAAGAAATCGTTATCGTATTACGTTTTCTGACATATTCATGACCGGAGTTTGAAAATCTGGTTACCTTAATTTCCAGAGTAAAAATAGAGTAAGCCAAAATTTTTATAATACACCTTGATTTTTATACTTTTTAACAATTTTCTGTGAAAAGGAAAATTTATTACAAGCTTGACCAAACATATTTTGATTTCAAAACACCGCTTAGTTTGATCCCCATTCAATTGCAACCGTTTATGTTAAAAAGTTTTACATTTTTTCACTTTTAAGAAGAAAATTTATCATAAAACTGAACATTTTAATTCATTTTACCAACTAAATTTTCTAAACTTAACATAAAATTTGAAATCAAATAAGACCAACGTAAGTTTAAAAAGTTTTGTATAAGTAAGATCAATTCCAAGAAAAATCAATTGTATTTTGAAAATATAATAAGATTTATTCTATCAAGTCCTATCGCAGTTAGTTCTTAGGTCTAAATGAAAACAAACCAAACTGAAATTATTTAATTAACTTATTGACTAGCTCGAAATCTAAAAATAAACTCTTCAAAAAGCAGGATTTTTAAAAAATACCTAAAACTTTGCTTTCGGGATACGGTTTTGCTTGGGGTAACAAACACAAATAAAAAAATCAACAAATTCACTCTTTTATCTTGAACGTTGCTAACCTCTGAAAAAAGGTTTGGACAGTGACCTTGTGAAAGAAACCGTCTACAGGTATTAAAAATTAAACTTTTAAATTTCATTTTCCGCAACAACGTTTTGTGGTTAAATTTTAAATTATTGCACTAGTTTAACCAAAATACTTTAGTTTTTTCTTTAACCCAAATAAATGTTTTAACCAAAAACTTCATTAATTGATATTAAAAATTGATCCACGAATATAATTTTATACATTTTTCAGACGGAGTTTTTGCGGTTAGGTGTTAAAATATGTAAAACTTTGAGCCTAATTGTCACCATTTTAAAATTCTCTCACATTGTAAAGTTTTTTGTATGGAAACACTAGATTCCTTTTACATAAAAAATTAATTTTTTGAAAGGCCAACCTTTCTTCCAAGTGTCTTAAAAGTTACGGAAACACTAGCTTAAAAAATCTAAAAAATTTCTCCTAAAAAGTGTACGTTTTTTTCCAAGTGTCACAGAAGTTTGTTAGTTTTTAGAACCAAACCCTAAAAAATTCTACTTTGTGTTAGATTTTTGCCGTTTTTTCAATGCATAGCAACAACTCAATCTCAAAATTTTTATCACAATATTGCTTTCTGAATTGCACAAATGTTGTAATTTTGTCAAACTCTTTGTATAATTGTTGCACAGAAGCAAATATTTCGACTTTTACACGGTTCTCATTTTACTTAGTTTTTTCTTTCCAAAGTAAAAAAAATTCGCAAGGTTTTAATTTAACTAAATTTCGATTTGTTTGTTTTAAATACTAAGCAACAATACAAACATTTCAAAGTAAACTAACAAAGAGTCGACTAATCAAGTTTAATAGACTCATGAAAAGATACCAATTTTGGACTTAAAGAGTTTTTTCACCTTGTAACTTAAATGTTTTCAATCTACTTTGCATTAAAAAGATGTTTAGCATTACAAAATTTCACAAGATTTTCTCAAGTTGTAACCGTCTTGATTGAAAAATAGCAAATTTGGCGTTAAAAGTTGTTCGATTTACAAATCAGTATCTGTTTTTAGCAACTGTTTATTCATCATGTGACCTAAATGTGATGCTTTAAATTAACTTTATGATAAAAATCAGTCAACCTCACAAATTTTAACTAGTTGAAACCGTTTGTGCCTCAAAAAATCAGAAACATTACGTTTCAACATGATTTAATTTTACCTTTTTACAAGCAAACTTTTCGAAACAAGCCTACATTTTACTTTGTTCACGTTTCAATAGCTAAGTTTGTTGTTTCAAAAGTAAAAACCAAGAAAATTTTTTTTATTTTTCAATTTGAAGTCACAACTTGTGTATTTTCATTTATTTGCCTAAACTTTCTTAATCTATTATACATGTAAATTGTAGAGCATATCAATTTCTATGTTTTCAACTGGTCTGTTAGATTTTTATTTAAAAAAAATTCTCTCGACTTTACGTATTGTTGTCTTTAGTTATAAAAAAATTTATCACAATTCGCTAAAAAATTTTCTTTTATCATCATTTATAAGTTCGTTTGATGGTGAAATGTTAGATACAAGTTACAATTTGAAAAATTTTTATAATAGTGTTTTTATTGCTTTTTTGAACAAAAGTTCATACACAAACCTTGAAAAATACACAGATCGTCATGAAAAGCTTTATTTAAACCACAGTGTTGTCTATTTTACCAAGTTTTTTTGTATCATAACAGCAATAAATCTATTTCTCAAGTCAACTGTTGAACTTTGCGTCATAATCACAGTTCTTCTTTCTGTTATTCTTGTTTTCAACACTATCTTTGTCATTTTTAAGTTGATAACGATTTCTTTTCTTGTGTTTTTTGCTTAATGTCATCATCACCAACCCATACAATCTAGTTAATTTTACACTTTATTTATTTTTGTTGACATTCAGGTGTCTGTTTTTAGCTTTTGTTTAATTTTTAATTTTAAAAAGGGTTCTTGTTTTTATTTGTTTTTTCGAAAATGTGATTATTTTTAGCAGTGAAACTTGTGAATTTTTGACGGTTTCTCTTGGTTCGCTTGTTGGTCTGATAGTGTTTACATCCAGTTCTTTTGATTAATATTCAAAAACGAACGCTCGTAGAGATCACGTTGAATGTTAAGATTTCTTTAACAAGTGGGAAATTGTTATGAAAATAGCAGGATAGAATAACAGTTTACTTCTATAAAAATCTTTTGTTTTACTTTAATACTATATTGTTCAATAAAACTAGTTTTTTAAACAAGCGTTTTTCGAACTTCACGTAACGAAGCTTTGGCGAGGTCGCACGTGAGTGAAATACTTCGGAGGGGAAGTTATTGTCACGTAAAATAAAATTGGTTTGAAAGACAGCAATG